>JAQQZT010000007.1:22228184-22241681 GCA_030068275.1 Clarias platycephalus
CCGGAGTACCCGGAGGAAACCCACCAAACACGGGGAGAACATGCAAACTCCATGCACACAGAGACGGGAATCGAGACGGGAATGTTTTTTATTCAATTTCATAGACAGCATTTTATTGATTGTTGTTTCGTTGTTGGCAGTTCAAGCCTTGCATTCCATTTCTCTTTATCTTTAAGTCCTCACACCTGATACTATCATCAAATAATTATCTTTATTAAGCAGTCATTTATCATCTACTGTCAATAATTATAATAATCAAATTGTCAATCAAGAGTGGTGTCATGTTTAATTATGTCCTTGCTTCCTACCAATAGGGAATAGAATCATTTTAAAAAGAAAGTAAAATAGATCTCATTTTTGAGAATCGGCGCAGAATAAACTATAGTCATGAAGGCCTTCTCATGACAGCTCTCTCTCCTATTTCAGATTGCATCCGATCTGCCTTCGGGGACGGACGTCCGTAGTGTGATTGCTGAAAAAGAGAGAGCTACTTTCTCTGGAGGAAGGGAGGAGAAGTAACTATGCTACTTAGCCTTTTGGGGCATCCTGCGTGGCATGTGGCTGACGATTGAGAGCTTAACGACAGTGCAGAGGTGGAAATGCACTAATGCCGGAGTCTAAGCAAAGACAGTGTTTTTTGTTTAGGTTTCTTGTTGAGATCCTAAAGATAATACGAAGTTCAGAAGAAGAAAGAAAAAAAAAAAAAAAAAAAAACAGAGAGATGGAGATCTCAGCCATTTGTAAATGGGCTAATTAGCGTTCACAGTTTATATATAGAGCTGTGGTAAAGACCTTTTTGGCACAGATTTCCAATTTATCTGATGGTGTCCCTGTGCCCACGCTGTTTCCTCAAACCCACTCTGGAACACTAATCATCGAAAGATCAGCTTCGCCCGCCACCCCCATCGACGTGCACACAGATACAAAAACACATGCAGTCGTGTAGGAGGCTTCTTTCTAATTGCTTTTTTAATTTGCCATTCCCTTGTCCCCTCTTCTCGGCTGGTCCAATTATAGAGGCCATTGTCTAAATATTTAGGGGCAGCATATGCAAGCATCCGAACCCTTCTGTAGACCGATGCCTCTCGCTTTGAACCTCAAGGCCGACGAAGCCCACACTGAATCAGCTGTTCTGAACTGCTCTTACCTCCCGCTGCTGCTCCACGTGTTTGGGACAGGAGCGGTTGAGCGTGGGATTGAAGAACATGAAGGAACACGAAGAGGCTTTAAGGCAAAAAGGTGTTTACATTCCACTGAGCACACAGGTAGATATCCATCCACGATTGTATATTAAGCCTTTATTTATATCCAGACAAATTTGAGAGCACTGAATGTAATAAATCATAGAGGGCTCATTTGAGACAATTTACCGGGGGGTGGTGGAGGGGGTGGGGTCGGCAGGCCCTCTGAATACTTCAAAGCGCCTTCCTGGCAGGCTTTCTTGTCTGTTTACTGTGTGTCATTTGTGCAACACATATTACCGCTTGTTATTTGTGTAACGTGATTCCACTGACCTGTGTTATGACTGATTGCATTGTTTTGTCTCTCCGTAATTTTGTTGTGATCAAATAGCCACTAATTCGTGTCTCAATCTTCCACTAATTTGGCTCTCCGCAAATGACACAGGGGGTGAAGGGTGGGGTTTTGGTTACACTTTACCTGCCACAAACATGAGATTGCACCAGTCGTTTTTTTTTTTTTCCCTCTCCCTGACTTCCCAACATCTGCTTCATGCAGTCTGACTGGCCCACAGGCTCCCCATGGAACCCATATGCCAGCCAGCAGGCCTAGCCACCCAGATAGCTGCCCCCGGCATCGCTGCTCAACACAGACACGGGGATGCCAGCAAGTCTGACTGTGCTGAGAAGCAGCTGGGTTTACACACACACACACACACACACACACACAGACGTACACACACACACACACGTACACACATATAGAAATCCACATCTACCCTGACTGAGAAGCAGCTGGATCCACCCTCAGCCTCCAGCATCTGATAACGTCCCCTTTTTCTGTACGATCGCACCAGGGGGAGTAAGGAAACGAGACGAGGGTGGAGAAGAATTTGCCTGTAGAAGAAAAGATAAGGTAGTTGGGTTTCTTTTTTAACGACAAGATATCTTGCCTCTTATCTTCAGACTATTATAACAGCTAGACATTATAGTGGAGTTTTTTTTTTAATCATGAGGAGAGACGGAAGGTCATCTTCATTTGCGTGCTGTCAAAATGCAACCAGTCCATGCCACACCGACTGCGCCAATGAACCGACAAGTCTCTTTCATCCTATGCGGTCCGACCCCCAATTACACCTAATGTGGGCTAATAGCCCCTGGAGAGGATGGGGTCGAGCTATATCTCGAGCCGCACATACGTGATCATCTACTATGATGTCTCTAGGTCTGGGCACATGTCCTGGAACTGACGAGGAACCGGTGATCACTTTCTCTGATTTTCTTTTTTTTTTTTTCTTCACTACAGCACAGCATCGCTCAGTCTTTCTCTTTCTCTCGCTCACTCCGTCTGCCTGTTGTCGTGGTCCCCCTCTCGTCCACTCTCTGCCACCCATGCCGACAGCTGCCTGCTTGGCAAATGCCTTGGCATGCGGTAATTAGTGTAAGGGTGGTAGGGGGCACTGTGAGGGGGGTACAGTTTTGTTTTGGAGAACGAATAGTGGGTGTGCTGTGTCCAGCTGGCTGTTCCTAGCTTAACAGGCTGGGCTTTGTGAAGTCCGACAGCTGCATGGAGACCGCGTGTGTCTTTATGTGTGTGTATGTGTGACAGAGAGAGAGAGAGAGAGAGAGAGAGAGAGAGAGAGAGAGAGAGAGAGAGAGAGAGAGAGAGAGGGACTGTGAGTTGTGTGCAAATTTATCGTAACCAGAAAATGTTAAATAAATTTGTGGACACTCTTGGTCAGTTTCTTCGGTAGTAGGAGTGTGTGCACATTTGTAAATCTTCCAACATGGGCTCTTTGTAAACTCTGTGACATAATTACCAGAGACACTGTTCCAGGTGATTACGTATGGAATAAAACATCACATCAAATGTGATGTGGTGTTCAATGTAAAAAAAAGAAAAATGATCAGTGATGTGGTGCTATGATCTGGGGCAACGTGAATCGCAAAGTGACTTTCTAGCCTCTGGTCCGTATGTGTGGAGTTTGCATGCTCTCCTCATGCTTGGTGGGGTTCTTCAGGGTACTCTGGTTTCCTTCCAGTGTCAAAAGACATGCGATCTAGGTTGATTGGTGTTTCCATGATGTATGATTGCTTATGTGTGTTTGGTGTGTGTGTGTGTGTGTGTATGTTTTGTGTGCCCTCCGATGCGTTTGCACCTCAATCGGGGTGTACCAGCCACGAGGCCACCCATGATATTAGACAGGATAAGTGCTATGGAGAATGGAGAAATGGAAGAATCATAGCCTGTCATGTTTCTGAGAATGCACAACATCCAGAAGACTTTTCTTGATTGTACCGGCAGTGGAGATTCCTTCCATTACTTTTTTTTAGGTTTCTATGGAGCATCCACCACGCAATTCCCTCTATATGCTTGCACCATAGAAATGGCATTCAAGTTAGGGCATTAATGTTACCTTTCCAGCTGCACGGATTATCTGAGAACTAATCAAGATTCAAGAATTCACAAGCATTTCTAAAAAGAATTGAAAACAAAATGTACTGAATACCTCAGCTTTCCGAATAAATGAATATCAGCCATTATTTTCCTGTTCAACTCAATAATAAAAAAACAAAAAAAAAAAAAAACAGTTTTTTTATACTGTGTGAACATTTCTGTCCCAAATCCCTATGACCCAGCTTGCATGCTACTTTGGTCTGAAGTAAACTTTTAAACTTATCTGAACTCGACCTGCTGATCCATCTCTCTGCGCTACTTCCTTTCCCATCGTTAAACACAAAGCAATCCAGCCTGCTGACGTTTGATACAAACCGATCGGAAGCACCCTGCCTGTCATAACTAAATGAGGGGTATAATGAAGTAGATCACGTGTGGGGGTGGTTCTCACAGCTTTGAAGTGTGAATCGTTCATCTGAAGGACCGCTATCTCTCCTCTCAGCAATGAGTGACTTGCGGTTATGATTGTAGTCAGCACATTTGTCATAAAGTGGTTGCAGTAAAGCCCTAAAACGCCCTTCCCTTTGCCGAGTACGATCATAAATGCTACAATCCTAGAGTCTCGAGAAAGAGATAGATGGACCAACGCTGCCTGGCCTTCAAGTCCTCCCCGGAAGTTCAAGCGTATGAGTTTGGAGGTGGTGATTACAATGTGGTGTGTTTTTCAAGTGGTTTTGGTTGGAAAAGTGGACAGTGAGCAAAACATGTGTTTTATTTTAATTTGCTATGACGAGAGAGTTATTTAAAGTAAATGAAGACCTGAACAGGACTTCAATGTTTTTATTATGACATTGTGTTGGTATTCAAGGGTGCTCACCTTAGAATTATGATATTTCTTGGAGGCAGTACAAGAATCATTCATGGAGCCATCTGACTGGTTGATAGTGCCAGTCATGGCAACTTCAAAACAAACAAGGCGTTTGGCTACTGTGTCTTCATACACACTGGTGTATTACACATTTTGGTCCAAGGGCATGTAAAACTATTTCCTAAATGTGCTGCAGATTTTATTTAGTTACTTTTTTTTTTTTTTTAATTGCAAATGGCTCAGTACATTGAGTGTGTAATTATACAATTTAATGACATACCAATCTAGTAACTGGGGGGCCCTCGAGTTCCTTTTGTGCTTTTCGGTTAGGATTTGTAGGCTCTGCATGCCTGGAGGAGCTCATAACTTATAGCTTGTTCGGATTGTTCAGTGCACACACTGCCAGCATGCTGAAGCTAAAAATACAAAGCGAACAAAGTTTGCTAACCTGCGCCTGTTTCCCCTTTTCCCTTTTAAAGTATGACCCCTGGCCCTGTGCTCTGTGCTGAGCGGGGGGACTGATTGGGGTGAGCTGACTGTCAATCCAGTTTGCTTTTTCTTCGATGGGCTTCCATCAAACCTTCTTTGAACCCTTCCTCCACGTCCATGGTCCAAGCTGATTACCTTCCTTTGGCTATGTAAATCACTCCCACAAGCTCCACGCCATCACAATGGAGTCTTTTTAGCCGGGCAGTTTCTGAGCCTGCAAAAGGGATTATGACTGTTTAAAAAAGCCAGTCATCTCAAATCAGGCCCATTATATTGCACTTTAAGTTGCACGTTGTCTCATGTTTGTTCCTGTCTGGAGGCCATTTTAGGCCCCTTTTGTAGGCCCCAGTAAAAACATCTGTTTGTCATCCATAAACACAGTTAACAGCATTATAACATCATGATAAAAATGATGGTCCGTTCACACTACTGTCCCCCCCCACCCAGGCCCACATGTGTCAGGAAGGCAGTAAGGGAGGATTCAGGGTTGCTTCTTGTGTTTTTTTCCCCCCTCATTTCAGTAGAAGCCCAGGGAACTCTGTGTTTATTTGGATTACTTGGTGTGGCATTCCAATAACTTATCATTTGCATGTCTTGCAAGAACAGGCCAGAGTAAATACCTCGCATGCAGAGACAGGCAGGTGGAAAAAATGGTTGAAACAGGTCATGGAAAATTTGATAAAGTAAGGACTCAAAGGTGGCACAGTGGCTTAGTGGTTCGCACTGTCACCTTGCACCTCAAGGTTTGATTCACGCCTCGGGGTCTGTGTGCATGGAGTTCGTATGTTCTCTTCATGCTTGCTGGATTTCCTCCGGATACTCCGGTTTCCTCCCACAGTCTGAAGACATGCAGATTATGCTAATTCTCATCCTTAAATTGCCCGTACTGTGTGTGTGTGTGTGTGTGTGTGTGTGTGTGTGTGTGTGTGTGTGTGTGTGTGTGTGTGTGTAGTGCTATGGATTGGCACCCCGTCCATTGTGTACCCTGACTCGTGCCCCCTAAGTCTCATGAGACCCCATGAGCCTGTATGAAGGATAAATCGGTATAGACAATGAGTGAGAGGAGTGAGTGAAGAAAAGGAACCACAGGCTTCATCTCTTCAATATTAGTTAGAATAACACATGCCAGTTATACATCACTCCGTACTATTTAAATTCTGAAAGTCCCCATAAATGGCTTCTTATCTGTGATGTAGCCCCTTGTGAAGTCAGAGTGATGTCATGTCAATGTGGTTGACTTGAGTTAAGCAACGCCCGTGGTGTTCGAAAAAAATTTGCTGCTGTCAAATGTAAACAAACCTGACATTAGCTAAGTAAATTAGCTAAATAAGCAGAACAGCGAAGAACTTACTGAGATTCTTTTACTTTCTCTTACTGATGCTCGTGCCTGTTGCTTAACCACAACCATGTGGGACCTGTCATATCAAGTCAGGTATTAGGTCACATGAGTTAGTTTTGCGCTATAGGTGAAAAGTATCAAATGTTCAATTTCATCAAATATTGCTTGATATATAACTTATATTTCTGATCCTTCAATAGACTTGAGGATACAGAGTCTGGTTTGTGTGCGTGGAGTTTTTCATGTTCTCCCGTTTGAATCCGTTTTCCTCCCTCAGTCCAAAAACATGCAGATTAGTGCAAATTGGTGTTCTCAACTTGCCCATTAGTGTAAATGAGCATGTGAGTGTGGGTTTATGTATGTGTGCCCTGCGATAGATCGGGACCCTGCCCAGGGTGTACTCCAGCTTGCGACCCTGTACTGCATACAGGACAAAGCGGTATAGATGAGGAGTGAATGAGTGAGATTTCTATAAAACACTTTGATATGCAATATCCAATATGTAGTTGTCACTGTAAAACATGATTTTTTTTTACGATAAATCCAAAATGCTGCGCTGTTATTTTTATGGGTGGCAGGGAAATCCTGGTATCAAAATGAGGCTGAGGATTTGCTATTTCTTACTACATCCTCATTTAAATCTAAAACTAGGATTTTGCTTTTTTTTTAATGATGCCTCCCTTATAAAGAAACCTGCACTGCCCGGACATGATACAGTAATAAAATTGGGGAAAAAATGGACAAGGAATCTGAAAATTTGCATAATTAAAATCAGACAATTTAATACTTGGTTTGATGTGAATATCACATATCCCTTTTTTAAATAGAAAAAAATGCAAAGTTTCGTAACTCAAATATTTCCACTTAATGGACGCATAATAAGATGTTTAGTTTTTCTTGGAAGCTCACTTGGTATTGGGCTTGTAATCTAGCCCAAGGTCTTAACTAATTGAATCAACCTGACCAGACCAAAAATAAAATACTCAAAAAAAAAAAAGATAGGCTTTATGAGTCCTGGAGGATGCGTGTGTTTGTCCCTACCCTACCAGACTGGTAGCTAATAACATTGGAAGGAAAAAAAAAAGTGTTCACACTCTAATAAACTCTGATATTTGAAGCATGTTTTAAAAGTACGCAAGCACAATGTATAATGTTTTGAGCATTTACACATCACCCTTTAATGATTTATTGGGTACATCCCTTAGATACAGAGAAGCAGGAATCTCTTTTCATTGCTGTCCTGTTTTTTGGCCTGAACTACAGAGGCAAGTGCAGCAATGTTCTGCGCTTACAAAGTATTGGAAAGGCACGGCGTTCGTCAGCCAAAAAACATCTTAACTTGTGATCAGTAAAAGCAACCTTCCAGCTTCCAGCACACACTCCCACACAAAGCAGTCAGCCCTATAAAAAGGAGTGGGATCCTTAAGCAGCAAACGAGCTTGATCCTTGACTACACAATGCCCAATTCAAAGCAACACGGGCACAACACCGCCAGCCAACACTGGTTTCTAAATAATCAGGCGATTGGGCCCCACACTTTGGCGTGCTCCAGGACAAAGGAGGAAAGGGTGCGAGGGCCCATGTGAGCTCGGTACACAGAGGCAGCCAGGCAGCAGTGGCAGCGTGGCTCGCCTTTAACGAGCGCTCGCTGATTGAAAGCTCCAATTGTGACCCGCGCCTCGGCACGCCGCTCCGTTCGCGCATTCATCCTTACTTCCTGGGGCTTTTGTGCATTAGCAAGGCTTTGGGGGGACAGGGGAGGGTGGAAAGGGGGCACCCGACCCGGAACATTGGCACAACATGGTGGGCCCCCACAGGAGCGCCTCTACCATCTGCCGCAGTAATTCAGCCGCCCGCATGCCAGAGCAGCCACGCGGCCTGCTTACGCAACGCTGCTTGCCCCAGGCCTCAGCGCAACAAAGCCCAGAAACAAACACCATGGGCTAGCTTGGAATTTCTCCTCTACTGGGGCCCACTTTCTTTTCAGGAGCCCTCCAAGAAGCGACCAGCCCCTTTTCGCAATCCACTCCCATCAGCTCAGCTTCTCAGGCCATGGTGGCTTCCAAGTAGCACCACCCCATAACCCTATTTCTGGATCCAGCTATTCAAGAAAGACAAAGGTAGTAGTTTTCTGACTAGCAAATTAATGATCCTGAGATACTGTACAGTGTGCCATAAATCTTACTTTCCCTGCTGACCCACAACAAACTCTACAGAGAGGCTGTCTCCATCTATATCCGATAGTGCCAGGAGTACGCCCTCTAAGGGGAAACTGAGTCAGTGTTTTTAAATTTGGGTGACATTCTTTCAGAATGACTGTTTAGAGGTCCCATTTTAAGTGTGCCGTTGTAGACAGTTGCAGGACCACAGGCATGTTGCCCTTTACTTTTATGCTTCTGTTCTCTTTGTCACTGTTATTTTATATGTGCTTCTTAAAGACTTCTATAAAATCCTCATGTGGTTCTTTGCCTGGGTGGCAAGCTTGAACATGGATACAGACCATGTCACTGAGGTCAAAAAGGCTATCTGTGTAATGTCACCCTCGGTACTTTTTGGAATCCGAAATCTTTCCTAGGTTCATATTTCTTGCCAATCCTAGTGATTCTCCTTCAGTGGGAAAAAGTCACATGGGTAACAGTAACCTCCACTTTTGATCTTGATTAAATTTGTCTTAGCTTTTTGAAGGTTGTCGACTATGGGCTTGATTATGTGACAGGACAATAAAGAGAACCACATGCCCCTCGGCACCGCTGCCAAGTGCCCTCTGTAGGGTCACGAGGCAGTCATCCCAACTGGTTCTGCAGGGTCAGGCTCTCTTCCTGTTCCTTAACAGCGTGATACCATGAAGTCGATGCTTGAGCATGCAGTACATGTAATGTCACATGTGTGGATGGGTACTAAGGTGCCATT
Organism: Clarias platycephalus; assembly: GCA_030068275.1. Lineage (NCBI taxonomy): Eukaryota > Metazoa > Chordata > Actinopteri > Siluriformes > Clariidae > Clarias > Clarias platycephalus. Next base: position 22,237,367 of record JAQQZT010000007.1, read on the forward strand.
GCATGTACTGCATGCTCAAGCGTCGACTTCATGGTATGTCACCTGAAAATGCTAAATCATTTTCAAATTGCTCCTATGGCTATGCCAGTCCATTACTGTAGATGGAAACCTCGCGGAGCAAAATCGGGTAAAATATTGCTCAGCGCACATAATAAAGTTACTTAACTCATAAAATGTTATATCAAATGACTCAAGAATAACATTAAGTGCTTGTGTATTTACAGTAGCAATTGAAAAGGAAAAATCTCATATTATCTTATCATATATATATATACACTGTATATTATCTTGGTCAGGGTCACAATGTTCGAAAACCAAACCCACAGATTCAAATGTGTGGCCTGACAATGAGAGGGAACTACTGCTAACTGCACTTGGGTCTTGTCCAAAAATCTCCATTTGTAGTGTGGTTTGTACCACCAGACCACAGAGTAACAAACTCATCAGCCGTGATTGTCCACATTTGTAACACTCACAAAGCCGCAGTTGGTATGCGCAGGGTCACACTATGATGCCACTCTAAAAGTGGAGTTCGACCTGTCCAAAAACACTGACCCTTTGTTTGCAGTGACTGAAAAACATGGACATGAGGACAAAATGCAGGGAATTTTCTATTTTTTTTTTTTTTAGCTTAGACTAAGCTTTAAGAAAATCACATATAAGTAAGGATAGGGTCATGCCAAACAGTACATGGGCTTGTTAAAAGGGATACTACTAATGGAGAAAAATCAATTCAAGTAACCACAATGTACATGTCTTCCTGGATCAGGATGTGATTTTGTTGGCATAAATCATCAAATTTATGACTTTACATTGATTAGTTTTTTGTTGACCTACAGTACTGTGTAAAAGCCTTGAGCCACTCCTAACTTCTTCATAGGTCGCTTTCAAAGAGCCGAAACTTTCTTGTACTTTTTATAATATACTGTAGTTATGAGCAATAGTTCTCCCGGCTTTCTGGAAGACTTTTTTTTTTTTTTTTTTTGCTTGATAAGCTGCACAGTCACTTATGAATCATTCAAGCATAAAAAAGCATCCAACTTAAGGCAGTGAGGAACAGGTGCAGATGAAAGTGGTTGGAACAGACGAGAGGGGAAATGAGGTTGCTGCTGAGATTGTTATACATAAACAGCTCATTTTAAAATTGTATCTTTGCAGCCTGTTCCATTTCTTTAATTTAATCTACATGATTGGGCTCAAGACTATTGCCCAGGCCTTTAGATGGCACTTGACTGGGAGAATAGCTGTGAGTTGTGCACCCATTTGGAATGTAGGCACAATAATATGGAAAAAATCTTATCATATCAACAGATTTCACCCACGCACATTTTGCTAGCTTTGTAATGGCAAAATAGGTGACTGATTTATCTCCTGTGTATTGTTGGCACCTTTTTATCGTACGCGCTGGCTTATAAAGCTGCGCCCAGTAAAAGTGAAAGTTGAGGTCGGAAAATGTTCCGTTTCCTAGAAATCACGCTCCCATTGTATCAGAGGTTTAAAGTGGGAGTCTAGCACCCAGGGAACTAGATTAATTAAAGTCGGGCCTTTGCTATTACTCATCAACTACAGTAAAAAAAATTTTAAAAAAAAGCAGCTCCTCCCTGAGCGGGTGTATTCACCTACTTTAGCATCGATGTGTGTGAGGCTGACCTGGCAGAGCACCAAACCATGTTAGATCAAAATACATATTTAATTTTGTTGATTTTTTTTTTTACGACATTGACATAGGGAGAGAGGGAAAGGAAGTCCGTGTTTTCAAAAGGTGTGTCACGGGGTCATTTTTCGATCGGTATATCAGATAACGAATGCTCTGTGTGTCTTTAGGATATGAAAGACTGATGGAATTTTAAATAATCCTTCAGTTAGGAATGAACACGGCAGTAAATGCTAAGACTAATCTATTTGCTATGGTGACTCATTTACACTGTGTACTTTACTCAGAGCAGTGACAGATTTGGTTGTATGGCTGTGTGTAATTAGGAAAGCTACAATGCCTATAATGTTAAACTGCAGAATGTCAACTTTAATTTGAGTCCATTTCTGCAGAGTGTAAGTCAGTTTTAAACTCGACTGCTTGGCTGTTTGTCGTTGCATCGTTAGAGTGCTAAGTCACAGTTGTGAGGTTATTCTGCATATGGCATCTATATAGCAAAAATATATCAGTGACAGGAAAGCGATGAATCGCAGCGAAGGAATATCTCAATTCACACCTGAAATGTGTTTATGCAGGATTTTAATTAAAATGATTTGAGAAAGGGGTTAGTGTGAATGCACTGCGCTGCTGAAATAGTTTAACATCATGGTATACCGAGACATGATCTAATTGGAAACATTAGCCTGGTGTGTGAACAGCTAATGCACTTGGTAGAAAAGGTGTAGACACCATTTGCCGAGTGAAGCATAAACAGGAATAAGTCTAAACACCATTCAGACCTGAAGGAACTGTTGGCCATTCACGCCATGTGAATGGGATGTGTCTTTTTTTAAACTAATCAGGTGCAATTTTAGATAATGCGTTTTACGTGGACAACCATAAACAGCCATAAATATTTAAAATACAAGCTAAAAAAAACACACTACATTAGTTAAAGGTGCTATCCTTGATAATGGTACCTTAATGGGAAATACAAGGAGTGTTTAAACTGGGTTTAAACTGGGCAAGTGTACATAATACAAATCTTTAAAGGTCCAATATTTTACTATAACAAGGTGGCGGCACTGTGGCTTAGTGGTTAGCACTGACGCCTTGCATCTCCAGGGTCCGAGTTTGATTTCCGCTCCCGGTCTGTGTGCATGGAGTTTGCATGTTCTCCTCATGCTTGGAGGGTTTCCTCTGTGTACTCCTCCCACGGTTCAAAGACATGCAGATTAGGTTAACTGGCATTCCCAAATTGCTCGTAGTGTGTGCATGAGAGTGCATGTATGTGCCCTGCAATGGATTGGCACCCCGTCCAGGTTGTACCCCGCATCGTGGATAGGCTCTAGGCCCATTCGTGACCCTGTATACAACATAAAGCAGTACAGATGATGAGTGAGTGAAAGTTTAACAAGGTAGCATAGATCTCAGAGGTTCCCCAAAAGTGTATCGGATAAGACATTTTTTATACCTTAAAGTCTATTTATTTTAACTCCAACTCCAAGCATGCCATTTCAGTCTCTATGTAAATGAGACACTGCCGAGATCTGTCGCGCCACAGAGCAGTAACAAGTTCTCTGGTGACTGGCTGAGCAACAAGTTGAGAGAGGGGGATTTTTTTTTTCTGAGGTCAGATTAGGCGGAAAATGTTTCGCCACCTGAATGTCTGAAAATGGCCAAAAAGTGAATTTTGCATTATAGGTTTCGTTTAACATATATTGGATATAAATCCCATATATGGGAATATATTGTCATCTCACAGGCTTTAATGAAGAGCTTGTTACATTTTAGTAGCGCTTAAAGCTCAGCGCATTTTAGCGTTTTTTTTTTTTAATAGACACACACTACATAGGGCTCAGGATTGTGCAGAGTTACATATCCCCCCTTTAATTATCACAAAATAGGCAATATGGTCAACTGAATTTTAGGTGATTTAAACCAACAACCCAAACATGAGTGAGCAAAAATAATAATAAAATGGGTCACATAGGCAAAGAAATAGCACAGTTACACATGATCACATGTTTTTATTGTCGTTTGTTTCTATGACCAAAAAAAAAAAAGGAAAAATGCTCATTTTGAGAGTTCTACATTTTTTGCGACGTCATTCCCATATTCTGCCAGAGGTAACATTTCCCCTTTATAAAAGTAATACACAATTTACTGTCTGAAGCCTCCCTGTTAACACATACAAGCAAGGCATATAAGAACTTTTTTCCCTTTTTTTTAATTGCCATTGACCTATTCTGTATTCTGTGTTTGCCGGCACAGATCTGTGCCACTTGGGTTTTTTAGGGTTTTAATATACATTTTTAAGATCCTGAAACATGTTGCTAGAAAAATGCACAAATCATAGCGGATATTTCATCCTGCTGGCAAAGAATTAGCTGGCGAGATTAGCGTTGGTTCGTGTTCATAATGTCGTATTGTCGTTTGCAACCAAGACCTCAACATTTTCTTTGTAGTTGTGGTCTGAAAAGTTGTAACACTGTGATATTACAACTTAATTTAAAAAATATAAAAGAAGTGGATGAACTGAATAGTTATGATTCACCTAGTAACATTTCTTTTCTATTTCTATTTCATCTTGTGTGTCTATAATGCACGGTGGTGTAGTGGTCAGCACTGTCGCCTTGCACCTCCAGGGTCCGGGTTCGATTCCCGGCCAGGCTCGATTCC
>JAQQZT010000007.1:22305685-22317935 GCA_030068275.1 Clarias platycephalus
ATTTGGATTTTTACAACATTATTGTTGAAATACACAGTCCTGAAAAAGGGGCGTTTCCTTTTTTGCTGAGTATATTTTAGCCTATAAAATATTTGCATTAATGTACATGTTTTTCCAAACACATATAATCATGTAAAAGTTCTTCAATAGGCTGTTAAGGGACATATGCTTTATTCATTCTTCTAATGTGAGAATGATTCGTGCCTGTGTCAAAAGAATTACTTTTAATATATTAATATTGTAATGTGTTACCCAGTGCAATTATTAGTTCGTTTCTGACTGAGCTCACAAAACTATTCAGCAGATGATTGTTTCCTCCATTAAATCATTTCTTCATTATTAACCAACAGACTTATCTGAAATCCGCATTTGGTTTGATATTCATAGAGATGCAAGTGTAATGCATCTAGGGCTGATTTCTGCAGCGTAGTGTGCCTCACGACTGGAAGAGGAGATAGACATCTGTCTGGCTGGTATCCTGTGCTACACAGAGGTAAGCCATGCTGCATGCAGCAACCATTGGCCTTACACTTCAGCTTCCTCTCGCGCTTACTAACCAGTTTCTGAAATGCAACAGACCCTCTCTGAAGTCAAAAACCACAATTAATGAAATATGTCTAAGTCATTTCCCTCCACTGAACATGCACAAGGATTTTAAGCAAGCATGAAAAGACTTTTCAGATTGACCAGATAATGTTAAAAAGATACAGTTACAAGAGATTGATTATTTGTTTTGTTAACAACATTCGTGTCGCCTGATGCATTTTGATGAGTGCCTTGTCAGGATAATGTTTATGTTTTTTGGAAAGCAGAACCAGATTGGTTTGTTAAAAAATATTGCAGACCAAATATATGGGGATTTTTCTTTTTTTTTCACTAGTCTTAAACACATCACTAGTTGTGAGTAATGATGAGCACAAGTGATGTAGCTTATAGGTTAAAGAACTGAATAGTATTTTATTTTACCTCTATTATACTACTGCACCCCCCTCCCTACACAAGGGGTCATCATAAAAAGAAGATACAGATATCTGGAGTTACATACTACACACATTGACAAATGCACTAATTGGTTTGGACATGAAACCTGAATTGTGTTACTGTGATGCTGCAGGCTAGAGTCCTTTTGTACAGATTCCACAAAGGTTCATTTCAACGGCCTAGAGACAATACAGATGAATGTCCAAATGTTTCTTTTGATTTATCCATAAAAGGCTGCTTTGTATGTACGTGGGCCTCAGTGCTGGCATGTATGCACACATGTATCTCTGTCCTGGCCTGCATAAAGGTATCTTCCTTCTACTGAAATGCAAATGTGACAGGATTCAATAATAAATGCAAAACCTGAACAAACTTCTTATCAACATACACTAAAATTGGCGGGATTTTTGGAGGGGAAGAATTGGGCCACTTGCCTTTCAGGCAGCTTGCACAAGCATTTATAGTATAAACTAGACTTCTCTCCTTCATCATGGCAAACCTGATTAAGATTGTGCCCCAGACAGGACTCAGAACCTGAAACCACTTAGAGGGGCTCCAGGGGAGAGAGAGAGAGAGAGAGAGAGAGAGAGAGAGAGAGAGAGAGAGAGAGAGAGAAATTTACTTGAGAAGAATGAAAAGCTCAGTTTTGCTATTAGAAAGCCATCAGACTTGGCAGGAGTGGTAAGCTTATTGGGGGGTTGGCCGTGTCTCATTATATCGGCCCCCCATTTCAAAGTCTTCCAGGATATTGTAAGATTGATCACAGCAGCCAAAAATAACAACATTCTAGTTTCTATGAGGGAACAGACTCACATAGGCTAGCTTTTGGAGAATTACTCACATTGATGGTGCTGATCTCATTTTAAACAAAACTAACAGGCGAGCGAGTGGGTTTTATAGTTCAGGCATTAACACTCGGGGACTGGCGTGTGATTATTATGTCTACATGAAGTAGTGGAGCTTGTATTTATATACCTCTGTAAAGAGAAAGTGTAAAGTCTAATATAAATAAAAGTTCCTTATGGTTGGAATAAGGGTGGCCAGGTCTGGCTGTACTTAGTGGGCTATAGTTCACAGTAGCATAGCACTGAGGTCCCATGGGGCCCAACTGTAATCAGAGTGGAGGCCCCTCCAAGTGGAGAGTGCGCACCTTCCCCCCCAGCAAAGCTCACGCCCGGGTGGCATCCGGAGGTCATCTGTCCAAACTCAGATGTTTTTAGGCAATACCTCTCAATCTCAAAAGCCTTTATTTTGGGGAATGTTTAAAATGTAAAACGTTACCTGCTTTTTAACAGAGGAACGTTTTATGAAGAATGCGGGGTAGAAGAATGAACTGCTGTTTTAGGGCAAGAGCATTTAGATAAAGTTCTAACCTTGACCAGTAACAGCAATCATTCAGTGATTAGCACCGATTGGTTGTGCTACACTCTGCCTTAACACACTTTGCATAACTTCTGCAATACGTCAATAGATATATAGTGTATTCTTAACATTTTAATTATATATATTATTATACTCATAACTAAATGTGTGGTTTACTGTAAATTACTTTTTAAATGCAAAACACAAAAAAACAGCCAAATCAAGCTTCACTGAAATAATAATAATAATAATAATAATAATAATAATAATAATAATAATAATAATAATAATAATAATAATACAACAAATTGGATAATCTAACAGCAAGTAAGATAAAACTATAATTAATAGTATCACAATAGAAAATTTAGAAAGACAGCAGAAAAACTCAGAAAACTCAAATGGAAAAGTAAAAACAGCAATGACCAAATCAAACAACCACTGCAGGCAACCAAAAGTCAATAGAAAATTAAATAAAATATACCACATGAAAACTAAACATAATGACATCCAACCCTAAAACAAAGGAGCACATCAAAAGCATAATGGCAAAATCAAAAACACAACAGGAACATAAAAACATGACAACAAAATCATAACACAACAGCAAGTCATAAACTTGACAGCAACTTAAAAAAACAAAACAGAAAGTCAAAAACATGACAACAAAATCAAAACAGAACAGCAAAATGTAAAACAACATAAAACTAAAACACACACACACACACACACACACGCACACACACACACACACACACACACAAGCAATTCAAAACACACATCAAGAAAACTAAAAACACCACAGCAAATGAGAAAACACAATCAGAAGGATTATGTGCTTACTGGACATCACATGATTATTGCTGATTGGCTACAGCACACATTATTCTAAGAGATCAAAAAAAAATAAGATACACAATGTTTACAGAAAGCCATGATATAAACTGAAATTAATCCATGATGTTTTATTTGGGCTTTTCCTTTTGTCAAGATCAAAGAACAAATTCCTTATTATAATAAGTTCCTAATTTACATTAAATTGCATTAAATATATTAATGAGATAAAAGTATAAAATGTCCAAATATTTTTCGGCACCGCATCATCCAATCAGCAACAAGGACATGATGTTCATAAGGACCTTTACATTTGACTTAATGTTGATGTGATCTAAATTTGTTATTACGCTTTTTTTTTTAACTTTGTGTTATAGTTTCACCCTTACAGTTCACCATAGTACTTGCAGTATTTCAGAACTTCAGAATCCTGTGGATGACTTAAAGATGAATGACTTGTCTGTCTTTGGTTGGCTGAAGTATTTCACAAGCCTTTTTTTTTTTTTGCCAGGGACACCCAGGTCTACACACAGATAACACCCTCTCACACCCTTGTGTGGTTATATAGTAAACTCCCACAATGCTTTATCAGCAGACGCCATGTAGTTATGATGTTCACACTGATACAGAAGTCAAACACAGAACAACATCTATGTGAGACAGATAAAAAGAAAATAAAGAAAATACATGCACACAATTTTATTATGATAATTAGGTCAGTCTAGTGGTTACGACCAATAAATATTAAGCTCTGTGATAGTTTTTAACAGAGTGTGATTAAAATATGATGTTGAGAAGTTAATTTAAGTCCAGGCAATTTGGTTGGTGATTAATTGCTTACATCCAAACCAAGTAGCATAGATTGTTAAGTGAATGAATTTGCCAAATTGTTTTTAAAATTCAAGTTTGCTTTTGTTATGACCTCAGAAATTGGTTAAAGTGTTTAAATTTTATGTAAACACTTTACCCCTGTGCTTTGTATTGTTTAATTCTACTTATAAGATCTTTTATAAGTAATTAGAAGAAGCTGGCTGGCTTGGCACTCCAGTTTTCACATCTGGAAGATTTGCCAGGTGTTCATGCCCACAGGATGCTCTGGAATGGAGAAACCCCCTAGCCAGCCTGCCAACTACACCTGAGACTTTGGACCCAGTTCAGCACAGAGTCCCTGACATAAACAAACTCTCATTTGCCACTTTAATCGCTTCTGGATTTCTGCACAGTTTATGTGAAAGCCAGCGCTCCCTGAGAACGGCAGCAGGCTTAGGCATGAATGGGTGTTCTCCACATTCCTGCTATTACGATGACGATGCTCCCATTTGGATGGTGACGAGCGGAGGATCTCTAAGGCTGTGGTAGACCAGAAGGAAGGAGGAGGGAATAAGCAAGATGAATGGTCAGTGCAGCTAAATGGCATTTGCTTTTTCTCTGGCCTTTTTCTCCCAGCTGTTTTTCATTGCGCCTGTCAGAGATTTCGTTTGTGTTTGAGGTTGGAGGCAGTGGGGGACGGCAGTCTCGCCTCAGTCCTGATGACTTTAGCTGCTGCTCCACTAGCGCTCTAGGCATTGTAAATGTCCATCAGGATAGGCTATTAAAAGCTGTACAAGTCACTGTTCTTTGTGTTTTAGACCACTTTGACATAACTCGATGCAAAGAACGTCAAGTGGAGCCACATGCTAATAGCTTGTCTGGACATCGCAACCAACATCAAGCGACATAAATGCAGGACATGGAAAAACAGCCTAAGCCTAAGAATAAAACTTTATGATTGCTAATTATCTATATCAATAGCTGTTACATACTTCATTCAATTATTTGGAAATCTATATGTTGGAAAATAGAACTTCTTCCTATATATATTTTAAAATTCCAAAATGATTTGTAGCACGAAGTTAAGACCTCATGATAATGGCCAATATTAAAATGATTAAATGTTGATGAAGCCTATTTTCCAAATAACTGCACATCCTGAAATGTTGCCAAGGCAACTGGCCAATTATTATTTTTTTTCATCTATCAAAGGATGACACAACACACTCTATTTCCATTTATATGAGGGTGTTCAAGTCAAACCAGGTATTGTAATAAAAAAAAATTTATGAATGAAGGCGCAAAACCGACATTTAAAGAGGACTTCAACTACAGTACGATTATGAGACTCTAAGCCACAGTAAAACATTTAAAGGGTGAAAACATTTTAAAAGAGGCTGATGATCCCAGCTGAGGTGGCTCGGAGCCCTCTGCAGTCGTTCCAGTGTATATTTAGTGAATGGAATGCTTGTCCACTTGTGGAAGTGATGCATCTGTCTGTGGGAACGGTACATACAATCATTCACGAACACCACTTGCACATTACAGGAGCTGGGAGTTACTGCCACATCTTCGTACAGCCACATTTTTGGCCCATTAAAGGTGTTCCTGGGAGGCCAATCAGATTTGAGAATTTAACATTGTTGTGGTAGAAATACAGTTATTCTCATTCTAGCTTATCATACTTAATGTTGTAGCCTAAGTCTCAGAATGCTTGGGAAGCAGAGAGTGTTGTTTGGATTTTTTAAATGCAGATTTATCAAATGCAATTAATTCACTGAATAAACCGAAAAACATGCTTAAGATCGAAATCTAAGCAGCTTTTGGATGTGCTTATATTAATTGCCTACCAATTTATCATACCTTTACAAGTCTCCCTGACCTCTGTGCTTTAGTCAAACGATCGTCACATTATGCATGTGAATAACGTGGGAGGAATAAAGCGGCATCCAGCAGTTATCACCAAGTTACCACCAATTGTATGATAATGTCAAATGGAAAGGGGCATATAGCTTTACTGGTTTTAATGACGTTCTCCGCAGCCTGTTCACAAACCACTGGCTCACACCGGGTGACAACAGGCTCATTTAAAAGGGAAAAATGAAGCCAACAAACAAGCTTTTCTCACGCAAAGAGGCTCTGTTATGCTGCCTTAACTACTTACACTCTAACTCTGAATATCAATTGCTCTGCATCACCAGATAATGGTTCTGCATTGCGAGGATCATGCAAAAATCAACAGCACAGGTAAAACCTGCTCTTACATGTGTGTTAAGTTATATATATATATATATATATATATATATATATATATGGACATACGGTGATTGCTTAGCAGCAATGGCAGGCGAATTCAAATGGAAAGTGTGTACAGAGAGCGAATAAGGGTCAAACCCTAGAATGTGTCTTAAGATCACTTTGAACTGGGGTGGGCTTGAAAGCCGCCCCAAGTAGGTTTGTGAGAGTCACAGCCAAAGGTCACATTCCCTTGGCCTTTAGTTGGCATAATTAATATTTATAAGGGTTTAATGCCAGCTAGACATCCTCACCAGCACTCTCACACAAACACACACACAACTCTCTCTCTCTCTCTCTCTCTCTCTCACACACACACACACACACACACACACACAACACAGACTTCCTTTACTCATAAATCTCCTTTATATAAAAGTGGCATGAATTACAAAGAAAACTAGCGAATAGTTGTATGTTCCCTCAAAAATTTATTAGCGCTGCTCCCGAGACCTTTCCCTTCTTCCTATACAAAAATCACCTCAATAGCCACTCTACTATAATCACCAGTTTGTTTTTCGTCAGACTTTTAGTGCACCAACATGGACAGCATTAAAAAAAAAGTTGTCCGGATTATTAAAATGAACATGCAAGTGATAAGGTCTTGCATTTATTTCTAAATTAATCGCATGAGTATTGACACAAGAAATCTCGAATTATTTCTCTAATTACTGGTGGAGAGCACTCACACTTTCTTACTTTTACTAAAGTTTACTAGAGTTTTCTTTTAATCATCAGTCATAAAAATTTGCAATATAATCTAAAGAAATATGTTGAGTTAGCCATATTATTCAGTTTTTTACATTCACTTGTAATGTACTCTACTTTCGTAACTTAATCTTTAAAATTAAGCACAGCAGGCCCAAAAAAGTCACACACTCTAATATTTAGTTCAACTGCTGTTACCTTTGAATATGGTGCATAATATGGTGGCCAGTTCATGTATGAAAATGATTCCAACTGAAGCAACCCCAGATCATAACGCTGCCTCCAGAGGCTTATACAGTAAGCACTATGCATGATGCATCTCATGCGCGTCGTTGCTTACCCTGATGTGTCCGTTGCTCTGGAATAGGGTCGATCTATGATCTATGATCTATAAATCTATGAATACTTTAACAGTTCAGCACTATCCTTACAGGTTAAATAAAGCATTGGACAGTTCTTAGCCCAAGTCCAGTCATTTTAATGTTTTATTTGCTTGATAGAGGACAATAATTTGACATTTTTGAAACACTGACTTTTACTTGGCCAGACAATGTAGCTAGGTAGTTAAGTTTTGTTAATTAGCAAGCTTGATCTTTTTTTTATTTTTTATTATTTGCTTCTTCAATTAGCAATTAGTCTACAATATGCAAGAAAACATTAGGTAACAAGCAAGCCAAACTCTATAATTTTTTTTTTTTTCTGAGTTGTTCTGAAAGTACCTTTTGATTTTCTTTTACGCTGAATTTTACACTATAGTTCACACTTAAGTTCCTTGAATGTTCAGCTTCAAATTGCATAATTGATGTAAATGACTACACATCTATATATGGATTAGAAGCGTTTGCACACAAATATTTTATATAAATTCATTTCATATGATTAAGCTGGAAAAAAAGACAAAAATATATAGGACAAAAAAAGGCTATTCATTCAATTATGACAAAACAAAAGTAATGGCATCTTATACAAGGAAGAGTCCTTGTGTGTCTGCTGTTCTGTGAAAGTGTTTGGTAACTCATGGGTGATGATCAAAATTTGAATATTAAGAAAATCAGTGTTACTGAAATGTTTGAAAATCTGGTGGGAAACGTTGAAAGCAGTTCAATTTTTGGTTCAGATGCGTAGTTTGGCCTTTGAGAACTTTTACACACAACTTTACTAAAAGATTGATAAATGAGGCCCATTGTGAGCATGATTATGTTACGTATAAAGGGATGAGATTGTGGATGACGGAAACCCTGCTGAGCTTCCTCGCTCATCTGCTTCAGTCCCAGCATCCTGCGGTCCGCACCGGCGTGAACATTGCTAACCTGATTAGCAGCACGCATGGCTCTTTGGCTTTGTGTGTTTGCGCTGCGTTTTTGTCCCTGACCCAGGCGAGAGTTCAAATGGGATTACGTCCCCGTGAACAGAGAGGTCCTCAATGGTCATGCAGCGATCGGGGCAGCAAAGGCGAGAATGTTAGAAAGAAAAACAGAAAGAGATGGAGAAAGAGAGGGGAAAGGGGTAGGAGGGAGAGAGCGATGTGCACAAACGCACAAACAGACAGGATAATGAGTATGCCAGCGAGCTTCAGATGTGCTGTATAAGACAACAGAGCAGAGAGAAAACGGATCTGTAGAAACAGAATGAAGGGCATGGTAAATTCAAATCAGATTCAGTAAAGAGTCTCAGGCGAAGAAAGAGAGAGATCAAAACTTAATGGCTTGTTATGGCTAATAAAGAGCACGTCAAGTGAGTGCGTTACATTCTGAGATGGAGAGAAGATGAGGCCCATGAGGGAACATAAATATGCTAATTCTCATTCTAAACAATGCCCACATCATCACCTCTAGCTGACAAGCCCTCATCTTACTGCTGTTGAGGCAAACTCACACCCTTCCCTGGAAATGCAGTTCTGTTTTTTTTTTTTTTTTTTTTTGCTACATGAACTAGGTCTTAACAAGGAAGTTATAGGATTCCCTCAGTGGTAATCTCACTAGAACAATAAATTCATAAAAGAAATAAGACGGATCAAATGAAGCGCGTGGTTTATTGGTGTTATAATGTGTTATGAACACTTCTTAACGATCATACATCAACTTAATTTAGAATGCACAGCAAAAAAAAAAGCATTTAATGCATTTTCTTAAGTAATTAATACAGAGTGCTTATGAATGCATTATTAAATGGTTATAAAGATGACTTTCATAGAAAGTGTTGAGTGTTAAGTGGAAATTTTTGTTTTTAAGTAAATGCATTTTCCATCTCTGGGCAAGCAAAATGTTTATTAATCAAATCCCAAATCTATGGTCTAGTGTACAGGTGTTAGGTTTTTTTTTTTTTTTTTTTGTAAGTCAATAAAAAAAATCAGGAAGATGACTCATAGTGTATATTAGATATACTCCACCATTATCTACTGCACCTGTACTTCACATATGACTAATGTCAGTGTAAATAGAAAAGCAAACAAAACTGTTAACGTTTAATTACTTAATAAGACGTGTGGACATTTTTTTTGTGTGTTGGGGTGTTGCTTTGTGTATGTTTTTATTAACGTACTGTACAATCTCATGCACGTCACTGTCATTAAAGACATCTCACTGCTCACATCCTGTCAGCCTTTATAACATTCTCATTGCATTGACATTATTTTTAATTCAACTGCACCGCTTTATTTGTGGCACACTCTTCAAACTGTCATTAGCCTGCCGTGACAAGAGGACTTTCCTTAGGGGGAAAAAAAAAAAAAATGACTCAACGTGCCGAACTTCAAATATTTATAATATATTTATGATACAACACTAACTGATCTTATCTGCTGTGTCTCCCACAGGGGGGACTTTTCCAGCATTTTCACATGGTTAATGACTTAAACACTTGTCATCTATAAAAGCAATAGTCTGCTGGCTTTTTAGGCTGCCAAGGCAAAACTCATGCAAAGTTATGCAAATGACGGGTCTGGAGCGTGCCGCAACCACGTCAACATTTTTATGAAGGGTCAAACAAAAGCCACAGACTAAGCGTATAGACTTGTTCGCTCATCAGAGCTCGTTGGGCCCGAGGCTGGATTGGATTTCCTGACGCACATGACACAAAAGATTCCCGCTGAATGTTAATAAAAGAGAACGAGAGGACACTGGAGGACATTTAGGACAGCCTCTGCCCAGCTGACAACTTTCCCTTGCTGTAGTGATTATGTGCAGCAGGTTGCAATAAACTACTTACAGCTCACACAACTGAATTTATTTTATAAGTAAAAAAAAATTAAGGCATAAACCAGAGTTCCTGATATCACCCTGAGGTTTATTATTTTTTGCCATAAAAGCATTTCACATATAAAGCAATGAAAGTATTCTACATTTGTTTTTTTTCTTTATTAACGATATTTCATGGTTTTATATATTTGTAGTTATTGTTAATGTTGCACACATCAGCAAAACATGTTCGGTCCTGTTATCACTTGTGTTGTAGCAGGTATAAACATCCGTGTCGTTCCCTCACCTGCCTCTCTTTTGACTCAAAGTTAACATAACAAAAGAAAATCAATCATGTCAAACTACAGAGTAGAAAGTTGTAAACGTTTCCTGTGTCTAAAAAAAAATTACAACACATTTAAAAACTTTAAAAAAAAAAAAAAAAAAAAAAGACAAATTCCCTTATATTTTATCAGTGTTTTATCAGTTCATCATTCATTCTAAACAGCACTTTGTGTATGTGCTGTTACTATGGAAACGATTATTAAGAGTGTGTTAATATAATCGCGTGAAATACTTTACCATTAAACCAATCGGAATAGATTCAACACTGCTTTGGAATATCTGTTAATATTATACAAATGGACTAAATAAATTCCCACCATCTTCTACCGTGTTAATTATTAATTTATTTAAATTCCTCGGGGTATATCAACATGTGTGTGTAATTTTTTTTTTTTCATACACCTTGATTGTCCTCCGTGAAGCTGACAGCAAAATTATGTATGCAAATACAGTGTGGAGACTGAAAGACACTCGAGATATATGAGAGGGGGGCAGGCAGAGAGAGTTGTAAAGACTTATCAGGTCACCTGGGGCCATACTGACAGCCCTTTGAGCAGCACATACAAATAACTGTAGGGAAAAGGAGCAGGTGATAACAGTGCAACAGTCTCCAACCCCCCATTCGCCAGCATGCTCATACAGTGAGAGAGTGTGTGTCAGAAAGTGAGGTCTCTTTGTAAGTGTGTACCTCCACATAGAGGAAAGGAGGGTTAGAAGGGCATTCAGAGGCAAATGAGCAGGGGACCGGCAGCTTGGAGATAGAAAGTCTATGAGAAAAGGCCTCCGAGGGGTGCGAGACGCTGCAGCCAGAGCCGAGGCAGCCGGAACGGCTGTAGGTCAACTGTGCCATCTGAGGAGATAAATATGTATAACGTGCTATTGTTCGCCGAGCTGTGTTCCACGTATACCCCATCAGGCATGACGGATTTGACAGTTGGTTTTAGGAGGCATCAGGAGAAAGAAGCCATCATTACTTAGTGAAGAGACTCTTAATGACAGATGATGTATGGTACAAAATAAATCTGGAAAATTCATTAATATAAAGAGAATCTGACGTTTTCCAGCTTGACCATCTAGTATTTTTTTTCTTGCCTTTAAACCTGTTATATTATGTTGCAAGAAGGCTTATCTTAAGGCTTACAGAATTAAATGTATTAATTAAGCAATTTAATACCACATAAGGAATAAAAATCCGTGTTGTTAAAACACTGAAGTTCCTGCTACAATATTTTTCATTTCTCTTAAATCGCACCAGGAAAGCGTCGCAAACATTACAAGTGTTAATCCGCTGAACAACCTCATTCTTTCTCCAGCCAAACTGAACCATGTGTTTTAGGTCACATGACTTTTAAACCTCTAGTCGTGTCCGGTGGTGTGCCAATTACATTTGCCATTACAAATTGTAATACATTTCGAATGCTACATGCAAACATGATTCCTATTTAAGCCCACCATGGCATTGTAAAGGTGACCGGAAAACAAGATGGATGATGGCATTCCTCCATTCTAATTAGGTTTGAATGTTTTAATTCTCCATCTGCCCCTTTCTGTGTTGACAACAACATTCCTGGAGGAACGTGAGCGGTGCCAATGCTGGCTAAATGAATGGGACTGCCTGATCAATCAGACAGCAGAGATCTCCTTTAGCACATGTGTAAATATGGGTTCTCTGTGTGTGTGTGTGTGTGTGTGTGTGTGTGTGTGTGTGTGTGTGTGTGTGTGTGTGTGTGTGTGTGTGT
>JAQQZT010000007.1:22321226-22335528 GCA_030068275.1 Clarias platycephalus
TTTATTAATGGTTTTGAACAACTTACAAAGGAACAGGCTAAGGAAGCATGTTCTTATACATCACAAAGATTTGGGGTTTTAAATTGAAAAAAAAAATTGGGTTTTAAATTGAAATCAGGTTTGGAGAATGTTTCTTTATTCTTGTGAATCATTGCACTGTTTATATGCAAACAGAATCATGAATTAAAAAAAATGAGGTTGCAGGGACATACAAGCCTACAATCCTGCATTTCGAATCTGTTCTCGCTGCATAAGGAACTTCTGTATATTAAGGAACATATGCCAAGATTTAGGCTATACGTGAGGTCTGTGGCTGCTATGCCGAGTACCCAAACCCATTCACAAAGTGTCCCAGGCAAAGATGTTGGCCAAAACACTCAGCAGACTGCCATTAATCTTTTGATACCTGTTACACAGTGCTTTACCACTCCCTCTGTAGTTGGTTGTGCATTATAGAGCCATGATTTATCGTAGCATACAGGGGGGCTGGGGGCCATTTGCCGGGCACAGGATTTATGATTTCTGAGACATCACAGCTCTGGTGTTATTCAACAGAGAGCACCACGGCGCTGGAGTCCCACTGCTTGCTCTATACACTGGGAATTCTTGTGTCTTCGGTCCTTTCTTTGGTCAATTACTTGACAGACCCCAACTCAATAACCATCAGCTCATTGTAACATCACATCACATGTTGTCTTCACCTTCTATATGAATTAAAAAATATATATTTTGTGGCATTTCATACTTACATATACAAGTATAGGGTATTGGCCACATAGTCATATGAGATGTCCTGTTTTACTTGTAGGAGGAAATTGGAGGGAATTGGTCCGGTTAATGCTTTTAAATCGTGAAGATGGGCTTAGTGTGACCAGCAGGAGCTTAACGAGAAGCAATAGAGAGAAGGATGGAGGTGGCAGGCGGGGTCAGAGGGGCCTGCAGGTACAACGCTGTCTGGACGGATTAGCTCAGGTGATTGACAAGCTCTAATCCTCTCATTAGATCACTGAAAGTCCTACAGTGTGCAGTGATGCTGTTGTAATAACACATGCCATGTAGTAATTGTTAACATATCCTTTAAAATTAATTCTCATTCATATTTTTCAAATCAATCATACTCGAATTAAACTAAACAAAAGAAACAATATGTAAATGACTATTAAATGTGTGATTTTGAAAAAATCTGGGATTGTAAGGACAACTGATGACAATTGGTCACCTACAAATTTCTTGCTGTCTATGATCTAAATCTGCACTGACAATTCAGCATTTTATTAAAGAGAAAGCAGAACTTTTCTTTTTTCCGATTAATATTTTTAAATACTTTGAGCACGTTTTGAATCAGTATAGACATAGAAAGAACATTCAGCGTCGCTGTGTTGTTTACAGTAACCTGCACATTTTGTCCATATGAGCAAATAATTTCAATCACTTGGAGACTGCAATGTAAACAATGGGTCTGAATTGGAGTTGAAAGGTGTAAGATGGGGCTATGGGGTGGAGGAGTGGGGTGCTAAACACTGAGCAGCAATTAGACCGGCACCCTGTTTGAAACCTTGAACAAGGAACATCTTTTGTCCTTTTGTTTCCTAATCTTCTGCCTTTTCCAGACCTGATGAGAGCTTTTTGCCCTCAGGTATCCCGAGAGAGTTATTTATTATGCCCTCATCCTCAGGTTTAAGTACAGACGTGCATGCCCACTTTAAACGGGTTCCTAATTTTGAATGTATTGAAGCCTCTGCCTTAGGCTTACCTGGCGTTAATTCCGGGCACTCTAGACCTCGCCCCTTTGTTATAGCCTTCAACAATTTTTATTGCTTTCCTGAGAATTTTTTTTTTTTAATGGGTACCAATAAAAATAATTTCTATTGAAATGTCTATATGTAGTAATACCTTTAATGTTCCTATTATGTTTGAGCTTCAGATTTTCACACACTTATTCATGGTTATTACTATGCACTTACACAAGCACATTTTAGTACTATCCACATATACAAGTGCATTATGATTTTACAACACTGTAACACAAAAATATACTTTGCTAATTAATGAACACTGGTTGGCTGTATTACCTGAACAATTATGAGTAGTACCAATCATGAAATAAATACAGAAGATGGCACATATTTAAACAACTTTCTTTTCTAAAAAATGGGAAACTGTTGTCAGCTATTAACTGTACACACTTATTTTTTATAAAATGTCTAAATAAAACATAGCTGTTTTATTATTTAAGCTCTTTCAATGATTATGCCATTTGCTGATTGAAACTATATTAAAATTAGTATCCAAATAAAAAAGTTGTCTATAATGAAAGGAGCATGTGCAAGACCTTTAAACTTCCTACCGTAATGGCTATTAGAGGAGGGAAGGAAAAAACTCACATGGCCTCACACTTAACAAAGCCCTGAGATTTTCTTTGGTGAAGTTCTCACAGCACTAAACCTCAAAATAATAATACTAAAAATAAAATAAAAAGAGAAAAAAAAAAAGTTTTTTTAATAATATTTAGGCACCATAGTCTGAGTCATTTTAACTAAATTAAAATGCTTTATGCATCATTTTGTCTGTCTTTATTTATCTATTTAACTATCCACCTATCTATCAGTCTATGAAAATGTGTCTGTTTATTATTCTGTGAATATGACCATTAGACAAATACCAGTAAATAGAAAGGCAAATATTGTATATTGAAAACAATTTTTCTCTGTATATATAATTTTTCAGGAATTATTTTATATAATGGATGGTGTTATTTATATTTTACAATTTAAAAAAATCTGCTTTAGTAGCTGCTTTAGTTTAGTTCAGACATCATTATTCAAAGTTTTATTGGTAATTAAAAACATGTGTCCCTGTTTAAAGCAACAGGTAACTTTTTTTTCTGGTCGGTGTATAATAGGTGTTGTACGGTACTTGAAAATGTAGCGACAGGAATGTAAGGAATTTGAAAGGCTCCGATTCATCCTGAAGCGACAGCGCTGAGGTCTTTAAAGTGAGAGCGCCCCTATTTGAGCAAAACTGTTAACACCAGAGACAAGTTTTAACTCGCTTTGTTTCTTAGCAAAATGTCATGCTAAACGTTTTAAAGAAGATATTTTAATACAATTTTGGCGAAGGAGAAACTAGAGACATGGATGTACTGTATTTAAGCTGTTTTGGGGGAAAATATCAGGTTATAGTTTATGAACTTGTCCTTCTGTTGTGTGCTATGAGATTTAATAACTGAGGAGGTTCTCAGTTATACCTGCAAACAACACAGTTTTGTGAAAAATGTTTGTTTTGTGCATGATAAAACAATGTTTGGTGAAGTTTTTTTTTTTTTTTTTTGTAAAAAGAGGCGCAGTTCTGCCTGGCAACTGAACTTTCCTCTCATTGGTGTAGACTCATATCTGTTTCCTCCTCTTTCTTAATGTGGGACAAAGCATTCCTGAGTTTTAAAACTAAAAAAAAAAAAAAAGTTATAGAACTACTATATATTAATGCAATAATATTTTTATTATAAGTTATTTGTGCTTTCCATGCCAAATTTTGTTAATGTAAAAGTTCAATAAACTTTGAGTCAGTGAGCAGTGTGTCGCTTAATGAGACAGGGGACAATTACACCTAGAGATTTAGTCTGTTATACCGCCCCCTACCAATTCTTTAACCAGAGCACATGTTCACACCACTAAACAGGCTTTTACCCCCATCATTTAGGAAAAAAGCCTCCTCGCTCCTCCTCCTCTGTTGCCTACCCCCAGTTTTTTACCCCCATCGACGTTCACCACCCCGGGTAAAAAAAAAAAAAAAAAAAAAAGGACCTCCCATTTCCAGACTTGCAGCAAGAGGAAGGGCTGCAAAAAAGTCATTTAAGAATTATCTTTTCTACGCTCAAGCAGACAGCCACTCTCTCTCTCTTTCTCTCTCCCTCTCTCTCACACACACACACACACACTCGCAGGCCGCTGCTGTCGCTTTGATCTTCCCTTAACAACAGTGCACGTCACTGGCTGCAGCGCACTGAAAGAGTTTTGTCAGGCGGAACGCGGCGCGAGACTTGTTCAGTGGCTTGCAAGCAGCAGAGACGGAAAGAGCAGCAGCATCAGCACAAACCTCCGTCCTTGCCGAAAAAAAACACGACTTCTTTTTTTACCCCGTTTCCTCCGTGCCAAAGTCAAGCAAAGCCGAAGCCATGGAGCACCAGCTGTTCTGCTGCGAGGTGGATACCACAAGAAGAGCTTACCACGACGCCAACTTGTTGAACGATCGAGTTTTACAAACAATGCTCAAAGCGGAGGAAAACTATCTCCCCTCGCCCAATTATTTCAAATGCGTGCAAAAAGAAATTGTACCCAGAATGAGGAAAATCGTCTCCACATGGATGCTAGAGGTTTGTATATAACCCGACGTTTGTTAACATTACACAACTTTGTCTCAAGATGATTGTCCCTTATGCTCTTTGGACCCGATCTCCTAATGCAGGCCCATTAGTAACAGGGATATTTTTCAATCTATCTTTCTATCTATAATCATCTTTCTCTTTTACCATTTAAACGCTGGAAACATTGCCGAATGACATGCTTTTTGTTTTTTATCTGCTTTTAGAAAGTCATATTCCGCACACTTCAAGGGATACATTGTCGCTTCCTCTTAAACATCACCACGGAATTGTGTAGAATTTTCTCCACTTTGTTTGGTTCGTTTCGTTTGAACCCGAAGTTGGGTGAAATGCATTTTACTCGAATTTATTTCAATTTAATATCAATGTACACGTATGCAATCCCACTCGTGCCAGTAGCCTATTATGCGCCATCTTTGCTGTCGTGTGGAGAAGTTGTTTTAATATCTTAAAAATGCAGAAAACGCCCAAACATTGACATTTCTCACATGTTGTAGTTTAGCCTGAGACCTTTAAGTCATACGTATAAGATAGTGCCTGTTCCTGAAATGAGACTTTATATTTACGCGTTAAAAGTTTTGTTTCATTTCGCCATGCCTCATGCACGACGTCCCTGAAGGTCGGAGTATAAATAAGATATTTACTTCGTTTTCGACGACAAAAACCTTAAAATAAATATTCGGATTATGATCCTCATCGGTTATCTCGGATTTACATGTGCTTTATGTGCGATTTTGTCTGCTAGAATAATTTATATTAATTTTTCAAATGTGTGCGGAGTGTAAATGCGGCATGCTCGGCATCATCGCGGACACCCTGTGAAATTAAATTAATTTCACTCGCTTTTCGTTGTCAAATTCAAAATGTTTGAGTTGTGGCCGATAGAATATACGTGGCTGAACATTTCTATGTAAGTTGCAAGCGCCGAAACAATTTTATTATATTTTAAAATATTTTTTGAAAAGATGACGAACTAGAAAATTGCGTTCGCGAGCCCGGACGCCACCTTTGTGTATTAGGAAGCAACGACCACTAGCATCTACTGCTAACTTCAACTTATGCACTGTCAGTTTAAAGCCTCATGAACAGATCAATCGATTGAATAAATGCTTTGCATTATATTTCTGATAATAAGCAATCATTTGAATGCGTTTTTTTAAACATGCATAGGCTGCTTCAAATCTAAATATTGCAATAAGTGTTTTGTTGTTGTTGTTTTCTAAATTAGGCCAAATGCATCAAGAAAGTTTTTAATATTGATATATTTGTGTTTTTTTCATTGTTTTTGATATAGCTTGTTTTCTTGTTTCTTTACCTTGTTTTGTTTCTTTAGCTTGTCTGTTCTTTGTTTATGCTTCAAGTCTTGTATTCTCATATACTTTCTTTTTTTTTTTTTTTTTTTTTACCCAGGTGTGCGAAGAACAGAAATGTGAAGAGGAGGTTTTCCCTTTGGCCATGAACTACTTGGACAGGTTTCTGTCTGTTGATCAGACTAAAAAGACGCGACTGCAGCTGCTGGGAGCTGCCTGCATGTTCTTGGCCTCCAAAATGAAGGAAACCGTGCCACTAACAGCTGAGAAGCTTTGCATATACACGGACAACTCCATCCGCCCGTGTGAACTATTGGTAATTACCTGTTAATGTCTTGTTAATTAGGTAATCCTAGTGGTCTAACAGTTT
Source organism: Clarias platycephalus (assembly GCA_030068275.1). Taxonomy (NCBI): domain Eukaryota; kingdom Metazoa; phylum Chordata; class Actinopteri; order Siluriformes; family Clariidae; genus Clarias; species Clarias platycephalus. Next base: position 22,327,288 of record JAQQZT010000007.1, read on the forward strand.
GGATCTTTGGGTAATGTTATGCAGATCGTGTTTGCAAGAAGAACACGTTATGCAATGCATGCAGACATGAGTCATTTTTTATTTTGCTGCACAGCATAGGCCTTTAAAACTGTCTCCAAAACAAGCATCAAATCCTGGTCATTTGTAATTGACCCGAAATTGAGTAGCTTGGGTCAGAAGCAGATAAACCCATTTAAGGAAGGACGCCACCTAGAGGTCAAATGATAGAAAGTTCTATGGAAAAACTAACACTTCTCTAGAAACTTTGAAGGCCCTTTATGTCAATCTGTGCGCTTTCATGTGTTTACAGCAAATGGAGCTACTTGTACTGAATAAGCTGAAGTGGGATCTAGCCTCAGTGACACCACATGACTTCATTGAACATTTTCTCACCAAACTGCCCATTCATCAGGGCACCAAGCAGATCCTGCGCAAACACGCACAGACGTTTGTGGCTCTCTGTGCAACAGGTATGCACCTTTATACTTGGTTTTGATCAGTGTTTTGAAGTGACATGCAAGATTGTTCTTTGTTGCGAAATGCTTGCAAGAACCTAAAGTTAAGTGTTTAGAGACATTCGTTCTGTTTTCCTTTTTCAATTTGCAATCAGAACGTGCTTTTTATTGGGGTGGAAAGAATTGCCCTAATTCCTCGTGCGGAGGTATTATAAACTGACGTGAGCGTCTGCGAGTGAGAGGAAGTCTGTTTCCTTTTGTGGTGATTGCTGTGTCTGCACCATGCCTCTGCAGAGGCCCAAGAGCTTCCCAGCAGAAGCCTGCTAATGCACAGTCTGTGAACATTTGACAAAAAAAAAGAAGAAGCTATCTGGTGCTTCTCTGTGAAATGCATGAGGTATACAACATGCTGTAGAGCCGAGTTATGTTCTGTAAGCGAGTGGAGCATGTATCTGCTTTTTGTGTAAGGGTGTAACTCTTCCCCCAAAAGATCTTATTTTTGGTTTGTGACATGTGGAACCCCATCAGTCTCTATTGTTATGCAACCTATTGCATTCAGCCCATGGTCAGTTTATCGTCTGTCTGAAGTAGCCTTTAGTGTCTCAGGAAGGAATCTCTCTGCTTTAGCCCTTTTATTCTTTCTTTGTCCTTCTTTTGACATGGTGGGTATCACTGCAGCTCACACCCCTTTTATGTTTATGACCTCAATTTCTTTTGGGAAGTGGCCTGGGATAGCAGCCAGGAAGATTGTGCTAGGGTGGGTAGTGAGGTAGGGGGCTAGCCATGGTCATGAATAGATTTCGGTGATGGCTCCCGTGCCTTTATGTTCAATTTGTCTTAACAGTTGCCCTCTCGTCGCTGGGCTAGCAATGGTAGACTGCTACCTATGAGAGGGGCCGTTGTGTTGCAGTGCTGCACTCTCCATGTGTGGGCAGAACCCATAGTGAGTGAGTGAGTGAGAGAGGGAGAGAGAGGGGAAAAGTCCCTACTTTGATTTATAATGTCTTCCCTCTCATGCAGGCAGTGTGGGAAGACAAGTTACCACTGAGCAAGCACTCACATTTCAGCCACTTTATGTAGACGGAAGTCATTTTTTGGGCACAGGGATATAAAAGTCTATATGCTCTGGGTGTGTTGCACTTAAGATATTTTTGTATGCATGTGGTAATGGCTTTGTTTTACTTTGTTTAGTTTCTGTTCAGTGGTAACAGAGTTAGAATAGGGGTGGGAGTACTAGTCTAGGACCTACAGCAATGTTTTCCACCCCCCCAAAACCCCTAAATGCCTGGAGTCACAGTCTGGTGTCACCCCAAAATGTCACAGACTGTCCCCTGGCCTGCCATGACTGCCTTCACTGTGATTTAGTCATGCTATGCTCTGTAATGAGCCCTCCCAGAAACCTTCCCCATCTGCAGATTTCCTCTTTTAGACAGCTAGTTTCAGGAGGTTTACCCTGTTCCTATTTGATTCTTATCACATGTTTGAATCAGATGCTCAGCCTGGTCGATTCCTAACAAAATGGCACAATTTCTGTGATCTGCAGATGTCAACTTCATTGCATACCCTCCCTCGATGATCGCAGCTGGAAGTGTTGTTGCAGCAGTGCAGGGACTCTACTTGAAGAGTGCAGACGTTTCCTTATCCTCCCAAAACCTTACCAACTATCTGTCTCAAGTTATCAAGAGTGACCCAGTAAGTCTCACACCTCACTGTTTTTTTCTCTCTTCCAAATAATTTGTCTTAGTAGCAAGTTTCAAACTGATACTAAATGTTCCGGTTACTTCCACAGGACTGTCTTCGATCGTGCCAGGAGCAGATTGAATCTCTGCTGGAGTCCAGTCTGAGGCAGGCGCAGCAGCAAAGCATCTCCACAGAAAGCAAACGCGTGGAGGAGGACGCAGATCTTTCGTGCACTCCTACAGACGTCAGAGACATTAACATCTGAGAGTGTCGGCCTTCGTCTAGAGTCTTATTTTTTCATTGGGGTAATGGGCTTTGACCAGAGGCTTCATGGGACTAGAGGGCACAAAGCCCCTGCACCACCAGATCCCACACAAACACCTCAACCAATCGCCAATCAGCCCCTCAGACTGCCCTCGCTGTTGACCCCTCAGTGGAAACCCCAGTGTCCTTCACGATTGGGCTGTTGATGGCCAGGACCACCAGAAGAGGACAAGGGAAGGATAAAACCCCTGTCATCCCTTCAACATTGCTTATTTCTCTCTTTTATCGAACCCTCTTCACATAACTTGAGTCAAAAAAGACAAAAATGTATAGTTAATCTAGGATTTTTTTCAATTGCAACAGCTGCATATATTATTTATGTAGTTGATACTTGTCTAATGTAAAGACAAGCAAATAGTTTGATATTGGAATTTTATTTCAAGCGTATCAATAACCATTATTTGAAAGAGAAGAGGCATTATGTTTTGTTTCTTTTTACCTCTTTCTTTTAGCTAGTATAATGTCACACATGCTAACAGTCACCCCGACCTTTTTTTTTTTTTTGCAGTCTAGGCATGTGTATGTATCCCTGCTTGCTTATGCGTTTAGTCACTTTATTCTATTGTCTAGACTTTTAAAATCCCTAACAAGTTTCTTTTTCCTTCAAAATGGCTTGTGTAACCCTAGTATATTTTGTTAAGCATGTGTTATTCTATGTTATGATTTAGAGGCCTGTGGATTGCCAAAGCTAAGGCTTTAACTGAACACCAGACAGAACCATTTCCATTTTTCCTTTTTTTTTGTTCGTTTTGATTGTCCTCACTGCCAATGCCATCACTGGTTGTGACACAATAAGCTTCTCTCCAACCCGCTTCCTCTGTTACATTTGCAGTGCAATCCACAGTCTACTTTCTGTTTAGATTTATGTATTTTAATCTAATACCATTCCATTTTTTTTTTTTAAAGCACTTTTAGTCTGTCTTGTAAGACTGACTTATGGAAAAAAATCCACATTTGTAAAACAAAACTGAAAAAAAAAAAAAAAACATGGAATGGAGTAGGATTTGAGGACAGGTTTATTTCCTGTCTGCAGCATGGAGCAGGTCTCTTTATGGTGTTATAGGTTAGAGAGAAATGGAGAGTTGGAAAAGAAATGGATTCTCAGAATAGGAGAGGAGCATTACAGCAACCGTCACTATCCTCCTAGTTGAGCTGGACGCTGGAGAACATTGAGAAGCAATCTCGATGAGAGTGACCCACACAAGCCTGCCACCATTCAGCTCCAGGCGCATTGATGCTTTTTTAAACACTAAAGTTAAAAAATAGCTATAACAAAGATTGAGAACTATTTATTTTGTTCTATCTATTCCCCCACATGTAAGGCCAGTATGGAACGCGACCACAGGATGCCCGAGTTTTGAAGTGTGCTCAATGCACGACTGTTTGCTACCTTGTGTGAATTTTTTATTTAAATTTTTTTTAAATATTTTTTTGGACGATCACAGAAGCGCCATAGTTGTTCTGAGCTGGATGAGAAAAGAAAAACCACAGAATTACAAGAGAATCTAAAGTGCTGTGGCCTCTAGAAGATTTTTGCACAAACCCCAAGATTTAATGTCCCCTCTCAACTCAACAGGGACGAAGATGGATGTTAAGAGGTGGCAAAGTGAGACGTTAAGAGTTGACGCCTGGACATCAGAAAGTAACTGCAGAATTAAACTAAGGTGTTTGTACAATGAGAAAGGAAGAGAACATGGGAGCACACACTCCTCATATTTAGCTGCTATGGTGGGATTTCCGGCAAGTATAAAACTTTGAATGAAAAAAAAAAAAATGAAAAAAAAGGAAGACATGCTTTGTTCTCTTGTCTTGTTTTGCTGCTATTTTTGGTTTCGTCTATGTATAATGTCAATATACTGCCATAGGTTTTTAATTTTCTCAGAGAAAATTATGATATTGACATCTGTTTCTTTTGGTAGTTTTTTTTTTATGTGATCAGTTTTTATTAATGTGATTTCTGCGCTATTCCAAAAAGAGGAAAAAAATGAAAAAAATAGACAAATGTTCCTGTTTTACCCACAATACCTCAACCAGTCATGATTTAGTAATAATGATTTATTTTTTCCTCAGTTCTGTCTTTTGTTTTACTTTGTTATTCAGTGTAATTTTACACATTACATTCTCCTTCTGGGTCCTGATATGAGCAAATAAATAAATGCATAAATAAAAGAGAGAGCGGTAGAGAGAGAGAGAGAGAGAGCGAGAGCACATTAAATGAAATTGGTGCCATAAACAGCTTGATTATATAACTCGTTTGAGTTTTTAACTGTTTCATTAAAAGAGACTTTATGCCCCCATCTTTAGGCCCCTTATGGCCTGATCTAAATGTATTTATGAAGCTTTTGTTCAAATTGAAAGCAGATATGAATTTGTGAATTTTACAAAGCCATAGTATTGTAGTAATTTAACATGGCTCCCATGTCAGAAGCTAAATATGTTGCTTTGAACACAGGAAGCTTGGCATGTTAACATCACATGTGTCAATATCACAATAAACGGCATGTAGATGCAACAACCAGCAGTAGTTCTTTCCTTTGTCATATTGCATTCATGGGACATTAACAAATTTGGAAAAATACTTTTAATTTAAACGTCAGGAATTGACCCTTGATCCCCCTTTCCGAATCCTTTTCCATTTTAGCCATAGACATTGTGCTGCTAAGTGTTCTTCATCGTGACTGGAGATAGTACTTCTGTATAAAGAAGTACAGCTTGGAGTTATAGGGTGAGCTACTGGCTATACAGAGGATGTGCGGACAAGACCGCACATCCTCTGTATAGTATCAGGAATGTTTGTTACCTCAAGACAAAAAAAAAGTCTAATCAGCTGCATATTTCACCAGGCAAGACATATAGGTTTTTTTTTTTTAACAAAAAATAAAAATAAAAAAAGTAAAATAAAAGACAAACTGGTGTGGAGGTTTTCACCCATGTTTTCTTTTGAATGTGTAAGGAGACACAGTGACTCGGACAATTACAGAGAAGTCATTGCGTACTCTTTTCCCAAAACCCCCAAAAAGCTTGGTTTTGTGTCTTGTACATGAGAGCTCTTGCTCTTTTTTTTTGTTTTTTTTTAGTCTCGAATGGTGTTAATCAATAAACACTCTCATAGATGTGGTGATGACCCAGAAATAAAATGTCACTTCATGTGTTTTTTTCTTTCTTTGCTGGTCCAAAATGCACAATCTTTTTCTTGCAGACCCATTCTAGACATTATGTTAGCTAGAATTAAAGTTGAGCTTTAAAATCTTTTGTCGTACCTTGCCTGATTTCTTCTTTGTAACAGCAGCTAGGAATTGCTTTTAATGCCTGTTGAGGTTTGGGGAGGGTCTGCAGTTATAGCAAAATAATCAACAGTGAGATGGTGTGAAAGTTTAATTCCGTTAAATACTGCAGCAAATTTATTTTTAACCAATACGAGTAATGTTTAATGTTAAAGAACGTCCATGAACGAAGTTCCTGCCAAGCACTTTAAATAGAATTTGTGATAAAGGTTTGTTCGTATTACCAGACTCTTTTTTTTTTTCTCTCTCTGTTGATAAAAATAAAAAAACACAGCTTGCCCTGTTACCCAAGAAACTGCAAAGGCTACTGTGTTCACAAAAACATAATTACAACTTTACCTCATAAATGTTAAACAAACTCCTGACCAATTAGTCAATGCTGTGAAAGAAACATTTTATATGTTTTTGAGCAATTAAAAGTTATGGGATCTTCAGGTGAAAGTTTTATGTAACTTACACTTGAGTATCTCTCTGTCGGGAAAAGGGTTACAAATAAAATCATAAACATTCCAAAAAAACTATTTAAGGCTTTTTGTTATGGGTGCAAGGCTAAAGTTTAACAAATTATTTTATATCATGATTTATAGGTGCATTGGTGGCTCAGTGGTAGGCCTCTTGCCTGCCATGCAAAAGGCTCAGGTTCCCATACAATGCCCAAACCAAGCCACTGAATGCGGTGAGATACTTGCTATTTAACCATGTGTTCTTGTACACAACCGACAACATTGTGAGTGTATTTGCTCACATATTTGCCTATATACTATGTGTTACTGCAGGATTCCAGCAGGGGGCATATTGGAGAATCCAGTCAAACCTGCTGACTACACTATCTTTCATTAATTCCTAAAAACATGCACAGGCTACATACCAAACAAACAAAGGGTAAGCACATCATGTGTATACGCATTGTTAAAAGCAAGTATATGTCATGAAAGGCGCACGGTATAAAACCGGTGCCAAGTTGCGGATTGAATAGTCCACTGTGTCAGCCCTTTGAGGGGAGCACCCGAAAGAAGAACATTTGTGATATATGATGGGATATATGGGGGGCCTGGAGCCTATCCCGGGAGACTTAGGGCACGAGACGGGGTACACCCTGGACGGGATGCCAATCCATCATCAGGGCACGCACATACACAGTCATTCACCTACTACGGGCAATTTCGGAACGTCAATTACTGTAGCATAATCTGCATGTCTTCGGGCTGTGGGAGAAAACCGGAGTACCTGGAGGAAACCCACCAACCACGGGGAGAACATGCAAACTCCATGGACACAGACTCTATTAGCTGCTAACAAGCAAGTTAATAAATCCCACACATGTACATGGAGAAGTGCTCAGATATTTGTGCGGTCAAGTTGCAGTCAGTCATACAGACTTTGTTTAGATTTACAGAAAAACAAATCATAGGAGAACAACTCTGACTATTTCACACACTCACCTCACCGACTAAGATCTGTGATAATGCTGTGTGTTTGGCACTTGGCATCCTTGTGTTTTCGGTTTTCACAGGAGGGAGCAAAATTTCTTCCCACACTCTAGCAAAGGCGTAGCGAAAGGCTAGTCCGAACGTGTGACTTCCACAGCACGAGCACGAGCGACTGTGCAGCTTCCAGCCTGGCGCCTGCAAATTTAACTTCAACCTGAGCCGTCACAACAAAGCATCCATCTTCAGTTGATGTGGTTTACCTGTGCTGAGATGCCAAAAAAAAAAAAGATCACATGTGATTTCTGAGCAGCTCTGCTCTGATCCATCTGAGACCTATTCCAAAGAGCAAACAATAGACGGAGTATGATTAGTGGTTTCCATGGGCTTGGATTGAAATGTGAAATTTGTTGGAGAACTTTATGGAGCAGGATTTCCTATGGTGGTTTTAGAACGTTTCTTTACCTGTGCCAAATTTGCTGCATAGTGAGTTATGACATAATAAATAATGAGTTTAATCTCACACTGTGAACTTCCTAATAATACAATACAACAGTGCGAATGATTTCATAGTGCATTGTGTAATGGTCATTTATTTATAGGTTAGATTTAGAAAATACATGACAAGGTAGTTTGACCTGCAATAGGCCATGTGTCCACAGGGAAAATTCTTGCAGGTTAACATATGATATACTTATCAGATAATAATATATACAGTACTATTATTATTATTATTTTTCTGCACATTGGTCTATTTTCATGTCAACAGTTTTGTTACCCACAATGCCAGTCACAAAGTCGGTAAGGTCTCCTCAACCCCAAATTCAGCATGTGACAACGTGTCAACATGGAGCCTGACTATATCAACAGTAAACAAAACATAGTTTGACCACTTTAACCAAGTATAAAGTACAATCCAGACCATATGCATTTGGATAGCATTTCTATTTTTGTATTTTCGCCTCTACACCTCCACAAAGAATTTGAAATGAAGCAATCTTCTTCTTTGTCTTTCGGCTGTTCCCTTTCAGGGGTCGCCACAGCGAATCATCTGCCTCCATCTAACCCTAT
>JAQQZT010000007.1:22366872-22387319 GCA_030068275.1 Clarias platycephalus
GTGTGTGTGTGTGTGTGTGTGTGTGTGTGTGTGTGTGTGTGTGTGTGTGTGTGTGTGTGTGTGTGTGTGTGTTACTTATACACCCAGTATGGGTGGTCCAGACTCTCTGGCCAGTTCATCTTTACTCTGGAGCAGGACAGTAGGTGCACGCAATGCTAAGAATGGAATGCGCGCGTCTGAGTGATGTACTGCGCTCCCGGGTTTATCCAGGCCCATAACCAAAACACGACTGAGCAATCTCAGGATAGACAAGAGAAGGGGGCGAGGTGTATTATAACTCTAGAACAAGGTGACGTGCCATCGGGCACCGATAAGCAAATCTACAGGCGGAAATCGGTCGTAAATCATCTCGTGAACTCACAGATCCGTAGAGCTTCCCTTTGCTGTTCATGGCCACGAATAGCTCGCTCCGGACGCCGTACAGTGTCACGACTCCGCGCTCGACCGGAGATATCTCAAGAAGACCTGCAACCAACAACAAAATACATACATGACCTTGGGTGACTCATATCTGTAGCCATATCGGGCCACTGCGTTTGTAAAGTGTTGGGATTGTTTACATTTTAGGACTCGACAGCATCCTTCTTGAAGGAAACTGCACTTTCCGCTTGTGAAGAGTTTCGCAAACTATCATTCCGTGTGAAGATATTAAGCATTCCTCCGTACTTGCACACTTTTCAGACTCCTCAGCCTATTAGAATGTAGTGATGCATGAATATGAGCTGCTTTATAAAGCACTTTTTAAATATCTCTATCTCTGACGTTAGGCAAAAGTTGATGCCTTTTAAACCATTCACGCATCTAACGCTTGACTAAACGTTTAAAACAAAAGTGCAAACGAACTTCAGTACACAATATTGGACTTATTGGATTTATTAGACTCTTTATTAGACTTTTATTATCCTCTTTCTAATGGATTTTTTTTAAAGTCAAAACCATTTTAGGACAATATGACATATTGTGTATTCGTTCGAGAATTGTCTAAACTATTGACACACAACCTTTTGCCTTTGCCTAGGCTAAATATGTGCGTCCTACTTAGAATGTTGCCTCATACCCTTTATAGAGGTGCTGCGAGCCTCATGCGTATGCAATGAAAACGTATATGTAATGTATCCCCGTCGAGTTTTATGCATTGCCTTAAAATAGTCCATGGGGACACAAAACAAATCTCAGTATCGATACTGGATACACAAGTGCCTGGTGCGCTGCTCTTTGACTGCTGAGCAACTGCTTACCATAGCATGACAAACATATGCTTATTATATATCCTGCATCTGCTGTGGTTATACACCTTAATCTGGGCTGGCCGTTAATTATACACAGCGAAGACCAAGGGATTAATCTACCGCAACAGATGGGTTTTATCTCAGGTCCGACTTTGGGAACAACTTTACATCTTGGCCCGGTTCCGACCCATCTTATGTTACACAGACTTGTGTGGTATTATCAAGGTGCGGAAAGCTTTCATGGACCCAGATGTTGAACCCCACATGTGGTTTGTTTTACAATAAAACAGAATAAGCAGCCAGTTACATTAGTCACCTATTGTATCACCAGATTAGTTAGAAAGTAGTGATGTGATTGGATAGATCAGTGCATCAGATCATAAGAATCAAACAATTTCAGGATATACATATTAGGTTAATTTTGACTTAACCTAATACAGATTAACTTAACACAGATTTTTGCTCACTTCAATCGCCTAGTGCTGAAAGAACTAACGTATCCTAATATGTCCTAAGCATTCGGACCAACGGCTCAAAATAGGCCCACATGATGAAACTTACTGTAACGGTTTTCGTTGTGCACCCCAGTAATCCTACCGTCGGGTAATACTTGGAGATGAAACCCAATGCCCACGTTGCAGTAGAGGCGCCGCAGTCTCTTAATGCCCGTGAGATATTCACTGTCCCGGTTGACTTCTCGCTTCTCCCCGGGAATCCGGGCCAAAGAGCGCGAGTACAGAGTCTCCCAGCGTCGCTCCACAGGGAGAGGTGCGCAGCGCACCGAGCTCGCCACGAGCCCCAACACCAGTAACGGCAAGAGGGCCGAATGAACACTCATCCTCCTGACCAACACGGAGGCACGCGTCACTGTCTGCAGGAGTTCAAATGCGCTAAAAATATGCTCTTTGTCTATTTTGGTGTCCAAGGTTCCCCCCTCGCCGCCCCCCAAAAAAGATTCCACAGAGCAAAAGCGCTTACTCACAAGCGAAGCTGCGACGAAGCTGCGCTGTTGAGCGACATGAAGTCGCGCTCGATGTGGTAGCGCCCTGAAATCACACTCGAGTCCAAGTTTGCAGGTCCGGGGAGTCGTGTCTTGACCACCGCTCAGCAAAAAAGCTCGGGCATTGCCTAGCCCGACAGGGATGTTTATTATGAAGAATTACATCACGCGGTCGAGCGGCGCATCACGGGGAGACATGAACCACTGACAGCGGACTGAGTCCTTATAACACGCGCGCGTCGGAGCTGTGGGGTTTAGCAAGGAGGCAGCGCGCGTGCGTGCGATTGGTCAAGCGCGACGGTGTGTGTGTGTGTGTGTGTGTGTGTGCGCACACACACGCGAGCGAGCGTCCGTGTGCGCTCTCATTCAACAAACGTCATAATAGCGCTTTAAAGATAATGAAAGTTTTATGGCGTGTTATAAACTGAGTAAGTGGGTGTCACGTTACTTAGCTGCTTAGAACCTCATGGGCTAGTTATACTTCGGTTATAGTTCTCTACATTGTAAGAAATAGAAAGGTGAAATAATTTATGTTTGAGAGGATGTCTAATCGGAAATCACCAAAATAACAAACCGTTGTGTCAGCCAAGAGGCAGTTTTATAAATGAACAATAATAGGAAAAAACAAAAGTCACATTTAATTCATTGCGAAAGATAATTTAAGACGGCTTTCAGAAAAGGAAATTGACTCATGTTCTCTGTGAGAACAATACAATTTTCTCGGAGCAAAAAAATGCATAATAAACTCTACATTTCCTTGTCACTGATGTGGTATTTTCAAATATGTATAATTTACCTAAAATGCATGCTTTACACTTTACTCAATTGGTGCACTTTGCATCAATATTAAAAGGAATTCATATTTCCATCTGAAAGATTCATATTAAAAGTACAAAATGTAGGAGTGCAAGTCTGAGTGAACAAGTGCACGTTTAGGTTAAAGGTAGCTTCTCAGTAAAGGAACAGCTCAGTGTGGTGTATAGTTTATTGTCTGATGTTGATTGCAGGCATAAAAAGTAGCTGTTCCATCCAACATGGTCGGAACGGAGATCACTCAGACTGACCATTTGTCAAGTCGAGTGGTCATGTCGTGCATGTTGTGCGTCATTGCAGCAGCGTGGGGGACACAAAAATGGAAACGGCTAAAACATCAACATTATGAGTCAAGCTTTCTGGTGTGTGTGTGTGTGTGTGTGTGTGTGTGTGTGTGTGTGTGTGTGTGTGGCCCCAGGCTGGTGTGGACCTCTAAATGCGCGCTCCCTACTGATGCAGCAACGTAAACTCAAAAACCACAGGAGACAATAAAAACCTTAACAACATAAGGACATGCCCTGTCAGTTCGCATCCTCACACTTTAGGTTCAGAAAGTGCCAAACTGTACCCTGGTGTATACCGCTCATAGGTATACCATTTGTGTGTCTGTGTGTGTAGACTACAATTGTAAATTATTACACCTCAGCAACAAAAATTCTGTATATATTTCACATTTATCTCTCTCATATCATTACATACTATTTGTCATTATTTTAATATTAAAGATATATTGTACTTTAATGAAGTTCTTGTCGCTTTACTTGATGATAATATCAAGAGTGCATGCTTACACCGTTAATATGAATAATATAGAAGTGCTTGTGGTACTATAATTGATGAACTATTTCAGATAAAATATACTACGTACAAAAGGTACACAGCATGTCCCATTGGTCGCATCACTTAAGTGACAAAGAATCGTGCAGGTTTGGTACCTTTAATTGTGAGAGGTTGTGTCTGATACGCATACAAAGCCTAATGAAGGTAGATAGGGAGCCTATAAATGAATATACAAGCATCCCTTGTTACATTTTACATCATTCTGCATTATAATGCATACATACTGCAGTTGTGCCCCTTGTCATTATGATACGTTTTCTCACGTTCACGTCTGGCTACACCTCATTGTCTATTGACAGGGCCCCCTTTCTTTATTCCAAGACATCAAACTAATGTCCCAAATGCTTAAAGATTTCAGTCTGTTGCCCGAGTTTACTCAACCTCCAGTCTAAGGTTGGGTGGTTCACTAATGCTACCCGCTGATGGGGGTCTTTTGCACACACAAACGCGTCGTTTGATCTTTATGGGTGTGTGTATAGTTCGCGAAGCCTATATGATGTCGTGGAATCAGGCAGTGATCAAAAATGCTCCATTGTTGAGGCAGATTTCATTATAAAAGCCAGCAATTGAATGGGCGGGTCTTGGCTATGCCCGACTGTTAGTTTCGATGTGAAAATATTATTATTTTTAAAATATTATATATACATACTTTTGGCTTTGTCATGTATATGTGGAGAGATTCAATTAGTATTAATATTAATAGATCATATTTCCATGTGATGTTGATGATTAACTTTTTCTGGAGTCTAATATTACGTCTGTGTCGGAGTACGTGTGCAGATTAAATGATAGAATAGACAGTTTTTTCCCCTGATTTTGTGTCTTTTTATTTATCTCACGTTTAATAATCATAATAATAACGGCTGCGCGCTGCCGCTCTCCATGGTGCTGCAACCCGACTCCGTTCAGAAAACGAATTCTGTACTTCGGAGAAAAGTTTCCTTTTTTGATATCAGTAATGTTTCTTGCCGCTGACAGCGCGATTTAAGATTCCTATAATAAACGAAACTGACTGATTTAAAATGTTTGCATCGAAATAAGAAATAAACAATTTGACTATTCGATGTTTAGAGCAATTGGATGCTTTATTAGGCTACATAAAAATTTAATGTGTCTGTCTTTTCCCACTTAAAATTCTGTTAACATGTATCCATGAAATAAATGAATCATTAAACAGTTATAGCTATGTTATTAATTTTAGCCGAAATAATCGATCCAGTCATGTGACAAACATTTATCCAGAATTCAAACGAATTAACAAAAATATATATTTTTTTTTCGACCTTACGTCTTGAGCTTGTTGAGAAAGTGGATTTGGATTCTCTGTTTCTGTCTTCTTCGCCCTTTCTACGGCATGATTATTGCCCATGGCAATCAACAAGCCTCTGTTAAATTGCCCTTCTTATAACTGCACCATTGATTCCTAAAAAGAGAAAACATAGACCCTGTGTCCTATCCTGTTGCCTATTGATCTTTTGCAAAGACAGATGGAACTTATTGCCCCTGCAATACTGCTGTTTGTGTCCAAGGTTTTGTTTTTTTTAAGTACTTGAGCGGCACGCATAGATCTGATAAGCAGTGCTGCCCTCTATAGTTCATTTATAGAAATTACAGTGAGGCAATACAAGGCTGGTTCGGATAACCATATTAAACTCAATTTACTGTAATACGTTGAATAAAAGCGTATATTTTGAAACCTACGATAAAATAAGACATTTAAAAACCTACAAATGTTCAAATGTTCTATAATCAGAAAATGCTAAGACGCAAACAAATGTTATGTGATATAGAAAATTAATTATAAGACGTACCGGGACTGGATCCAAAATGTAACAAAAAATTTGCACATGTGACTGACAGCATGTTATAGCAAACTACTTAGAATAATGCATTTCATTTATGGAATTGTACTGGAACTACTAATAATATTCTTACTGTCAGTAGTTTCAAAATCACATTCATTATATAATTATTCATCATCTTCTACACCGCTTCATCCTGTATTTAGGGTCGCGGGGACCTGGAGTCTATCCCAGGCGACTTAGGGCACGAGGCAGGGTACACACTGGACAGCGTGCCAATCCATCGCAGGGCACACACACATACATTCATTCAATTTGGGGAACGCCAATTAGCCTAATCTGCATGTCTTTGGAAGGAAACCGGAGTGCCCGGAGGAAACCCACCAAGCACGGGGAGAACATGCAAACTCCATGCAGACAGAGACGGGAATCGAGCCTAGCCGGGAATAGAACCCGGACCCTGGAGGTGCAAGGCGACAGTGCTAACCACAACACCAGCGTGCCGCCGCCTCATTATATAATTAATAACTTCGAAAATGTTTTTTTCTGATAAACCTGTTAATAATGGACGACAGAGGAGGAGCCATATTTATTACAAGTACAAGGCAGCTGTTGGCTTTTCCTTTCTCACTTACCATATTAAAAACGAAACTGGAGGCTATTTTACTGGGGTGCACCATTTTGTCCTTTGACAAATCTGACAAATAGATTTGACCTTTTTGTCTGTTGCACGAGTCGTTTACTTACTCAAAAGAAACGTCCCCAGTGGGAGCTGGTAAATCAAGGCTAATTCAGAATGATTTTGCCACCGTGCGTCACTGCAATTCTCTTAATAATGGCCTATATTAAAAGTCTATAGAATGATAGTAAAGCAATCGGTACCCCATAGGGAAGGTGGGATACTTCGTCTAGCACAGGTCATATGAACTCCGAGCCCCACGCACATGGACAGTAAGAGTTGTCCGGCATTAACCAACCGTCCACGGCCCCCAAGGCCCGATGGGTCAATAGCACTGGAATTCCCGACCATACCAATTAGCCAGACACGAGGACCAGAGCTCTGAAACCCTCGGGCCACGAGGGAAGGAGCCTGAATAGCCCCGAGTTTAATTAGACGAGCTTCCACTAACCTGAACCTTGTACTTGTGGTCATTTGTGGAAACACTGGGTTGAGTGGTCGACGTAAGTGTGAACAAATGTTAAACATACTGTTTAGAATTTATCAGTCATTAGTCTCAGGCAATTACGGGTTGTATTCATGCTGTTGTATAGAGCAATTTGTTCAGAAAATATATATATTAATGAGTTAACTCGGCAGTATGTAAACAACAATTTGATTGTTAATCCTATGATCTTAAGTACTTTTAAGTATTTTTTTTTCCAAGTCCAAATATAATTTACATTCGTTTTGCAAAGGAATCGGTTCCCTAATTTTTTTTAAAAGTAAAGCTCATAAGTGCTTTTCAGTAATAAAATCTATTTATATTTCATTATAATTTCTCAATGCGCCATTTCTCCGTGTAGTCCTAGCCTCTATCTGAGCAACATACCGGGTGTGAAATATATACACGACTGTAATGTATAAATCACGAGAATTAGCTATAGTCTGGCTACCTGGAAATAATTAAATACATACACAAATAAATAAATAAATAAATAAATAATACGTTCAGCACTATTTTTTTATTAATTACTCTAAATTCCTCCTCCCTGCTTCAGGATACTTAACAGTGTATGAAATAAGACGTGAGTAGAACTGGGGGGGGGGGGGGGGGGGGAAATAAAAAAAATATATATATATATATATATATATTTTTTTTTTTTCCCCTTCTTCTTCTTCTTCTTCTAGAAAATCTGGATACTAACCTGCTTCTGGGTGCATGTGCAAAATTCAACTATAGGTAAATAAAATAAATAAATTAATTAAATAAATACTTAATTTATTTGTTTAGTTCTTCACCCGATGATGCACGTGCTAGACCTTTTTCCCTAAGTCGCGTTAATGAGCTCGCTGTTTAACATGGCGGCAGAGCCGTTATTACTGAGCTAAGGTCAGCTGAAAGCGTCACCTCTGGACCTTAGCTTAGCCCTGAATGCCACTGAACTAATAACACTCAATAGCAACGTGTGCCTCAATAGATATGAAGAGCATGAACCAATGAGCACAGCAGAGCGTGTTTTTCCAACTAGTTGCGTTTTAGCGTGTTTTTATGTGGGTGTGTAAAGTTTTACTTCTACAGTTTGAATAGTATTCAAATATTACCAAATTGTTTAAATGTTATTATTTATTTTACGTTGATATAGTCTATATATAATTTCGAAATTTAATATGATAAAAAATATTGGAAACTGAAAAAAAATAATTTGTTTTTGAACGGATTATTGAGATTTCATAAAATTTATTTTTAAGTCAAATATCTAAAAACATATTTCATACAATCGTAATATACACAATTTCCCAAAATCTCCCATACGTATGGGGAAATCACCACTTTTAGCAAAATGTAACTTTTTAAATCCTGTACCTGATTGCCATTTTCTTTCCAAGCAAGAATCGTCTGTACCACTCCAGACGGACTTGGGTTAACACATTAGGTGTATGTAATTACTTAATAGTGTTAATTTCCTCATTTATGGAGACTTTTGGGGCATCATGTATATTAGAATTGTATGGAATGTTTTTAGATATTTGACATAAAAAAATAATTTTATGAAATTCAGAAAGTTTTTTTTGGTCCACTTATTTTCCTACATGCCTTTTAAGTAATATTAGATTTTAGCATTCATGTCAAACTATAACAATGTGTAACCGTTTCTATGGAAAAAATGTCATGTTCCCTCGAGATTTGCCTTGTTTTCCACATTGCCAGCTTTAGCTGTTTTTGAAAAACGCCTAAAGAATGTCTCAGACAGCACAGCTTCCCAGGTTCCCCTTGAGATAAGCCATTGTCAACCTCCAGAAAGCTTTCAAAAGTGTAGTATAACATTTCACTTTTCTCGTATAGATTTCAAAAGCTGCAAACCTCTCCAGCCTCATCAACCAAGATTACCACCTTTAATTGAGCCAAAAGTACAATTTGAATTGCAATTTATAAAGTTGTTCAGACAATTTATCCCCTTTTAAAAACTTTTTTCTGGCAGATGAAGTTTCTTACTGTAGAAGGAGGTGAAAGGGGTTGTCCCATGAGAGAGTACCTTTCATAGGTAGTGTCTGTTTAGAGACCTCTGTACCTGTGTGATTACTTTTACAGGTGGACTGAGCAGAAATTAACTCTGTCCTCAAAACAAAATGTAGAGATTTAGATTCAGAAAGTTGCAGTTGAAATCTATGGCCTATACTGTTCAGAAATAAATAAGTTAATCAGGCTATTATCATTAATTCATGAATTAACAAACCTCATAATTTTAATCCACTATGTAATTGTAAAGTTTGACAAAAAAAATCAAAGGTTTCTATTCAGTTTTAATAATAAGAATTACATTTTCTTTGCAAACAATAGAGATATTTCTATTTTTAATTGAAAACCTTAAATGCAACATTTGTAAATATCTATATTTCCATATAATTTATTGGTGACATTCCTCCACATGTTTATCTTTCAGTGTTGAACAGCACATCTTTACTTTACGCTGCCACATATTACAGTGTTTGATACATAAGAAAATTCATTCACAACTTTACAAGTGACCAATAATTTCATTTGTAGCCACATGAATTTTTTTTTGGATATCAGCCCAGAGAATTTGTGTTCACAATTCTACTCATGTAAGCACAAATAACATCATTTTCTTCTAATGGTAATGAGAATTATTACGCTATTATTAAACTGTAGAAACTATGTCATCAATAACTTAACACATGGACAAAATAAATATGCATAACATTAGTAATATACAAAGTACTTCTCATTGCAGTTTAAGAACAGTAGACTATCACATGTACATTTTGTAAAAATCCCTCTGTTTAGCATGTACCTTTGTCTCCTACTATACAAGTTAATGTGATAAAAAGTGCTTTTCTGGACACCTTATCTCTAACTTCTTTTAGTCCAACAGTATAACACATCTTCGGCACTTTTATCCAAATTCCCTACTTTTATCAAATATTATTTGCTTAAGAATGGGGACAAATGTTGAAAGTGACTATACATCTTTCTACAATACATATTTTCCCGATCCACATGTCTGAAAATATCCAGCAGTATTCAGTTTTGGTCATATAAATGCATTTGGAGTGTCCTTACATATCAAATGCAAGACTTTGAAGGAATAATATAAAGGAGAAAATGCTTCTCTTAATATAAGGAAAAGATCTTTATATCTAAAATGATAGCATATCGCCATGAAAGGTCTTCTCTGAAATTGTCTATTCCAGTTGTCCATCTGAAGTCTCTTTCTTGTGGCCAGATTTGCCTCTATTACCCCTTCTGCCATGGCGTTTGGGTTCCTTGTGCCTCCGACTCCTTCGTTCAGCACGACCTGTGTGGGATCTTTGATACCTTGTCTCGTCTTGTCTGCTCTCTAGGAGACGTGAGACCATCTCATGGTCCTTGTTGCCCAAAACACGGGGCAGAAAGAGGGAAGCTTTGTCTGTGCTCTTCGTCTTAAAGCCCCTCCTGGGCCGACCTTTTCCATTAATAGACACGTACCACTGCTTCTTGACAAAGGCTCGATGCTTGTTGCCCCGTCCACTGGATACTGAGTGCTGAGTCGTCGAGTGGTGCCGTGAAGCATAGGTATTGTAGCCTAACTCGTGAATGCGCTCCAGAAATTCACACTCCTTGTTAAAGACTTCCTGAAAGGGCATGGAAGAAGCATCTGTTAGACTATAGAAAAGGTCATAGAATGAATGTCTGATCACTAATTTGTGAGACATAACATTTTCAATATATGGACTTTCTTTTCATTCATTTCATGGAATAAATATCAGCCATATAATGTATTTAATCAAAGCAAATTTTCTTTTTTTTTTTCATTTATTAAGTGATTAATGACTTTTATTGGACCACAGTCTAGATCTTGTCTGAATGATATGTTTGCCATTAAATCACAAAACCTGTCTTATAATCTCTTTTAAAAATGAGAAATTGAGAGATCAGAATCACTTCTCACATTCTAAATAACCTGCACAAACTGCATATGTCAATCTCATTCCCTTCTATTTTAAAGCTTTAAAAATATGTTACGTTCACCTTTATAGGGTAACATGTGGGCATGCTGGTTATCCATGAAAACACCACCATGTGGCGATGGAATCAAATTGCTTATGTGTCATCTGAGCCTATGAGTAGCTTTGCATCTCAAGATCTATATCTTTTTTTCCCGGGTGATGTAACCCTTACCGAGGCATATAGGCGACCTTTCTCATTCATGGCTAAATATCTTCCAGAAAACAGGCCCTTGATGGCTACCACTCCAACATCCACCGCAGTGATCTCTAAAATGCCTGGAAAGAAGGGAAAAAAGTATTTACACAAAATTTATATTAAAATAGGGCAGAAATGCTTTTCAAATTTGCCCAGTTCTATATAACGTGTTGAATTAGTCGTTTGTAATATACCCTCTGTTAATACTGCTGAAAAATTTATTGAAATTGGATACCAAATTTTTATGTCGGCGACCCCTGAGAGTAAAGTGCAAATATCTCTCTCCCCCACTCTCTGACTTAAGGGACTGTTGGAACTTAATGACTCGTTATATTACGAGTACTTCAAATGATTTGTTAATTATGAGCCTGAAAATTATGCAGTGTGTTACCAAAAAGAGGAAACAAAATGTGATTTTGATTTTCATGTCCCTTAGACAGCCCTCAAACCATGCGCACTTTTCCCATACAATTTAATCCTCTTTTCCTTTTTTCGCTTTCTCAATTAAAAGCTTTGCGTGCTTTACCATGATCACAGACGTATCTGTTTATGTTTTGTGCTTGCTAGTCGCGCTGATTGAGTTACAACCCACAGAGCAACTCCCGACAAAACCAATTCAGTGACAAACACGCTGACAGATTAGATAGCCCGACACGGAGCGCCGCTTTAAGTGCATGTTTATTCAGTGATTAATGGCTGCTCTTCATTCCAGGCCCACTGAATAATCATCCCATTTACTGGATAAACACATCCGTTCTCTGTCATTATGTGAAACTGTCTGCTAAATCCCATTTTCATATGGAAATGCGCGTCCATGCCGTGTTTGCGCTCGACTAATTGAGAGACCAGCGTCTGACAAATGACCGTGGGGATAACCAAAAGAAACACTGATCATTAGGAACAAATAAATTAATATGACAAAGTGTCATTAACATTATACCGAAATGCTCGGGGAATTTATTAAATTAAATATTCAAACAATTAAATAAATTGATAGATAGATCCTCGACTGAATATCAGTATGAATATGTTGCGACAAATTTAATTTAGCGTTCTTCGCATCTTCAAAATTTAGTAATCGTAAAGAAATATATTTATATATTTATAAATATACCCCGTGTTTAAAGTCTGGGAACTATTAATGAATTTAAGTTTTCGAGCTGATGAGACTTCAAAACTGTCACGGTACATTTCGCATAACCAATGGGAAAGCACGTTTTAAATTCTTAAATTTGCCAAAAAATACGTTAAACGCTGTGTACTTACTCAGAGGATTGTCCTCTTCTAGAGATCCGTCTATTTTTCCGTTTGGATGTATTTGTAGGTGATATTTAGTAGCGCAGTAGAGTTTCCTGCGCCGCGGCGCGCCTCCGAGGTGCTCGTAAACGCCACCGCGACCTCCGGCGTCGCGCCGGTGTCGCGGGTCACACGGTTGCGCCCCGGCGCACGGCTGCGCCCTCGAGCCCGCCGAGCCCCGCGCGCCGCTGAAGAACAACACGCTGAGCAACACCACGAGCTGAATTATAAGCATTGTGACATGGTAGGACTCTGGCAAAACCTCGCTGGATCGCAGACAGTCTCGACTCGGCGTCCCATCAAAAATGCAGCATCATGATTCGTCCGCGCGTCGCGACGCCCGTAGCGCAGCTAGCCGCTCCGCGGAAACACGCGAAAAGTTTACGCGTGCCACTGTGCCCTCTTTAATCTGCCGTAATCTGGTCTTGGAATGGCCGTGGCCATTTATTAGAGCCGGCGTGGTGACAGCAGCGTGGGCTCCTCTCCGCGGTGGTCATAGGTCCTTTCTATCCTCTCTCTCTCTCTCTCTCTCTCTCTCTCTCTCCAAGCAGGCTGCTAGAGCTAATCTTGTCGACAAGGAGGAGGAGGAGAAAAAAAAGAGCCAGTGGATTTCACAGGGAGGCCTATCGTGAGATTTCCACTGATCGACGGTGTGTGTGTGCGCGCGCACAGAAATAAAGCGAACTCACCGCAACAATAGCCCCAGGCCCGACCAATTGATACAAAGGGAAAGGGGAGGCAAAGGTATCAGTCTTGTGTGAACCGAGAGGGTTTGCAGAGTAAAGGATAAAGTTACACAGCATTACACACAGTGCAAAAAAGAGGGGAAAAACACACGCATCACAGTGAGCAGTGAGCCGATTTTGTCTTTTAGAAGAAGCCAAAAATTACAGCTGCATCCGAAAATCATGCGTTGTGGTCATACGCATCATACGCATCATCCTCGGGCGGCAACCACTATCAAAAATCTATTTCACCACTCTTAGCTCGACTGAACAGTAATGTGACCATGCACACATGTATACATGTGGCTTCCAGGACTTCATATTTGAAACAGATGCATGAGAAATTAGCCACACGAATATGGGAAAATAAAAAAATGCAAGTTTTAAACAATTGAGGTGTAAAAACAATGTTTTATTATGGTTTATTATGTATCAGTCTTGTTTTATGTTATATGCATGTGTATGTTTTCAAACGCATTTTAGACATAGCCTAATTCTTTACTAACAAATTTTTCAGATTTCTGGAAATAAAAATAACTGTAAGTAAGAGCGACGGTGTATTGCGCAGCTCACTCCCACGCAGAAATAACGGCTCAGTCTTTTCAGTCATGTCTAACATGTTGTGGTCACGATCTCCGACTCGATCTCCTTTTGCCATGACACTAAAAAAAATTGCATTCCTCCATTGAGGATCGTGTCGGATATTCTTACACATAAAAGGCCCAGGCGGGAAGGGGGGGTGAGGATGCTTTTACTGGAGAGAATCGACCGATCGAGACCTTTTTTGTCCTTCATGACAGTCCAGAGAGGATCAGAGCAAAGAGCAGGCGGGTATCCTTGCCATGTGAGGAAAGAACATCCGGCAGCGTATAGTCCAGACTTGCTGTCTATAGTCCCACCAACTGATGAAGAATGCACCATTTTATTTTATAGCTTTGAGAAATGCTTTGATGTATAGTATATATTTCTAACTGGCTACATTCAAATGATATTCGAATGCATGACCCAAAACTCCTTCAGCTGTTCGCAGCACTGAAGGCTGGAGCTGGAGAAGTGGGTGGAAGCGCGACGCACAAATGGCTCCTGCCTAAATTGCTTCCATCTTGGTCACATTATGGTTACCATTCTCGTAATTAGCACCATCATCTACAAATGTGCTTGCCCTTTGGCGTAACACCGGCGTTTGCTATAGAGAACATGCCTGCTTTAAAACCTCCAGGGAGTACGCACTTAATTGGTCTTTCCCCGTCCATACATCACTGTTTGGACACATGAGTATTTTTTTTTTTTTTTTTTTTTTTTAATAAAACCACTAGTTGTTATTGAGAGCGTATAGACACACACACACACACACACACACACACAGCCGGGTATCGACCCACCAGGGTACATGATCGTGTGTGTGTGTGTGTGTGTGTGTGAAAGAGAGACGCTGCTGTGATGTGGTCTAATCCTGACAGAAGGCGGGACTTCAGATGTGGTCGGCCTGTTTCTTTCTAGAAGCATTTTAATTACGAGCCCACAGCCGCCCACCAAGTCTCGCAGTAATAATCAGGAGCTGTCTGATTTTGCGCGGGCACTGCAGAGAGAGGGCTTTTTTCATGTACACCATTAAGTTTGATTCTATAAGCAAATCAAATCCTCAGAGCTGCTCTTCTAAGGTGGTTTAAGTAAACATATATAACAGGGGGTAAAAAAAACTGCTATGGGCCTACGCTGCTGTCTGAATGCGTATTCAGTCCCTGAATTGTCACTGAAGAGGACAAGAGATGCGATAACGTTAATTGCGCACTTCCTCCCAATTAGAGGGTCTTCACAAACTCAATCTCCAGTTTATCTGGCTTACTTAAACGAGGGGTATTTGCTTGCTTAAACGATGCGGATTTGCTTCTTCAATGATTTGTTTTAGCTTCACTGCGTTTGTTTCCAAGCTTATATATAATGTGGAATAATAAAATTGTAAAATAAATGCAGTGAAAATAAACATAGACGTTTTATCTATATAAAATATGTAGATAAAATGCACTGTGTGCCTGTGTGCTTTTATGAAGACAAAAATGAATGTTTCGATGTAACTGATGCACATTTAGCATGCATTATTTATGTAGAAAGATGCATGTTTTATGTTTGTGTGATTTTATATAGGCCTATTTAATTCTTTAATCATGACACCATCATCTATTTATGTATCTTAAACCATTTTAAATTCACCCCTTTCTACATGTTCCAAGTGTATCTGTGTAACTAAGAACAGAAAAATTAAAGTCTAAAATCTAAGTTAAACTCTATCTATCTATCTATCTATCTATCTATCTATCTATCTATCTATCTATCTATCTATCTATCTATCTGTCAGAAAATCACAAAAAGTACAAAATGTTGTAACACTAAAACTTTGTGTGTGTGTGTGTGTGTGTGTGTGCGCGCGCGCGCGCACGTGGGTGTGTGTGGGTGTGTATGCGTGAGTGTCTGTGTTATATAGATGTATTCATTAAAGGAGACACTTCAAAGCATATGTCAAATGTGATAAAATTTCAATGTATATAATGTATTCATATATAACATCATTTTACATCTATGGCACTTAACAGATGCTTTGATGTGTCTCTTTTAATAAATACATAAAACATAAATGTGTGGGGGGGACTTCATAGTAAATTATTATAGTTTGGTCAATATTCACCAAACAATAATAATTTACTATTTTAATATACTAATTTACTAATTTAATATAATTTTTATTTTTATTTTGTTATTTTTTAAAATCTACCTTCAAGAAAGTCCTAGGAAAAGTTAGGTCTTCGAAGCCCTTCCTAATTGCACTCCAAATTCTCCAAAAGCTTGTACACAAAGGGACCCCTTTTGACCTCATACCAAAGGTCAACAGTCACTATTTCTTGCTCCAGCAGAAAAGGAGGCACCAATAATCCGAAGCAAACCTCCGAAACCTTTCTGTTTTACCTTTAATCATGGTATGATTTTTTGCTTTTGGTGATGTGAGGGCCAGGCCTCAAGCTGCTCCCACTTTCCCAGACTCCCCTGCCTCTCGTCCGCACGACAAATCGGTGCTGAGGCCCTTTTGTTCGGCGGGTGCTTTGATCTCACCTGCCTGTCAGCGCGTGAGAGGGGAAAAATAGAGTACAGTTGGAACGCACTGCAAACAAATTGGCCAAGCACTCTATTCCCGTAGACTGGCCTCATTAGTCCAGGTTGAGCCAGGAGAAATGTTAACCCTTTTTGGCTGTACCATGTACACACAACCTTTTTGTGATATCTATCTATCTATCTATCTATCTATCTATCTATCTATCTGTCTATCTATCTATCTATCTATCTATCTATCTATCTATCTATCTATCTGAAAGGCAAATGGAAATGAGGGAGGGTGTGTGTGTGTGTTTGTGTACTTGGTGAGAAAGTAAGAAGTGTATATTCCTCTCCACATCTTACAGAGAGTAATCTGAAGTCATGGCCACTTGTTACAGGGCTTCACAGTGTTGCTGCAGATGGATCTATCCTGCAAGTTTTCTCTGTTTTCCCACAGCATGGCGCTGGCTCTAACCCCATTTACCTGTGCCACCTGCATCACGGCTTCCATCTGCCATGTACTTGCCACACACTTCAGACTTTAGGTTAGTGAGAGTCTCAATGTGTGTCATGTTTGTCATGTAAAGACAGCATGGTCTGACAATTATAAAATGAAGGGTGGGGCTGTCATGCGTACATTGTCATGATAACTTATTGAACCATATCATATATAATATTAATTACTTTGTGTAGAGCTGCTATAATATTTGTTATAAGCTACTGTCATTCCATAATCAGATTTTTTTAACATGTCAAAATTAAGTAAGAAAAAAAGTCAGTTTGTTGTGTTTAATGTGGGAGGAAACCAACTAAGCATGGGGAGAACACACAAACTCTACACACACAGACCTGAAGCAGAAATCGAACAATCGACCCAGACATCCAAGGTTAAAGTGATAACCACTACAACACTCAACCAGTGTAATTAACAGAGGTGGAAGTTAATGTAATAATGTAAAAGCAGACAACCTGTTCCAGCCACCCAAACACATTATCGAAATCCAATACTATAATCATATTTTTGCTTATAAAACCAATCAAAAGATACCTGTAAATTAAGTGAAATACGAGGTAAATAGACATTAAACCTCACTTAACCTTACTTTATGATTTCTCTTGGTACTGGCGGCTTTAAAAATGAAACTATAATTGGATACAATATACTATATATATATATATATATATATATATATATATATTCCTCTTCACACTCTTGCATACTCAGACAAAAAGCAATCTTTTCCTGATTTCTCCAGGGCTTCAATATAAATGATTTAATAATGTCATGTTTAAATATTTAACACTCCTTTTTCCATAGTGTCGTTCAGCGTGTAGGTCAGGATAAAATATTGTGGTCTGTCCTTCAGGTGGATATGGTGGCGGGGTGTAGTCTCTGTGTAAGGGGCTGTGTTGTATGGGCTTGGCTTGAAGGTTGCGATTTAGGAATTATTATAGGTTTAGGATGCTCTCACAGTGAGTAATAATGAGTGTGATTTTCTGAACATGACACACATACATTTGCTGCTTTTGCCTCTGCTAATGGGGAAATGAGCAATAATCCTCTCGCCACAGCAGCATGTCCTGCTCTGATTGGCTGGTGGTATGTGGATAGGGTAACTTCCCAGGCTGAAATGTGTAACCTCCACAATGGTATAATGGATGAAAGACATTAGTGATGATGTAATTAACTGTAGGTTGGGGGTGAGGATGAGAGACGATGCAGTCACAAGAAATTTTACAAGAAGCTGTTTCAATGCTGTGAGACTTTCAGTAAACTGGATTATTTCTCTCTCTCTCCCTCTTTGTGTATGTGTGTGTGTGTGTGTGTTTAATGCCTAAATGCCTAAAATCTGAAAAATTGCAGCTACATAGCATCCAAATATCAAAATACATCATCAAGAACATTATCATTTGTCAAACTTGCTACTTGACTTGGAGCTCATAACACCGTTGGATTCTGTATTCTGATTGGTCAGGTGTTCAGTCATTTTCTATAACTGCTTCTGTAACAGTAGTGCAGGTTTATATCAAAGAGCTTGTTGTAATATATAATAACTGTTTCCATAGAAACAGCTCATTTTCAGTGCTGTGTATTTTGTTGATTTGGTGCAGTTTTCTGTAAGAAGATGTTTATGGCACATGTACAGTATGGAAGCAGTCTCCAGTGGTAGCACTTGGTAACAGTAAGGGGTAAAGCTGTAGCTTTAGATTTTAAGACATCTTCGGGACACTGGAGTTTATGCTTCTTTAAGGCTTCTGTGGTAACATAATAAGCTGGCACTTCAAAAAGTAAAAAATGATTCATGTATCAACAGATTTAATTGAAGGACAGAGACTTACTTTACTGTAGAAAGATAAACATAAAATCAATATGGAAAAGCTAAATTTTGTGTGTCGTGTGTGTGTGTGTGTGTGTGTGTGTTAAATTTATATATCTCACCAGACCTATAATCAGGATCTTAGACAAATACAAGACACCCAAAGTGAAGTAAACTAGGAATTGAAATATTATAGAACTAATAGGAGAACAAAAGACACATGAGAACAGTGAACATGAACAAAAAAAGCAACAAAGCAGACCTGTCAAAACAAAGGTCCTGGAAACACGTATGGTCTAAAGTACAACTAAACTTCAGCAATGGCACCTACTGTAGCACCCAGGGAGTTGCCAAGAACAAAGTAGTTTCAGGGACAGGTTTAAGGTGTTTATGGTTAGGGTACAGTATATGGGACAGGTTAAGGTGTATGGTTTGGGTTAGGATTAGAGTTTATGGATAGCACTCAAGGTTATGCGTTATGTCTATGGATTAATGTTAGGGTTAGGATTAGCTGCTTGTGATAGGATCCAGACACCCTGTCTGTGAAGTTTCTCAGTCATCAAGGTGAGATTATTCAGATGGACTTCTGACTTCCTAATTCAGTAGAAGTATTTCAATACTTGTTTAAGTAGCTTCTTCAGTCTAAGGTAAGTTAGAAAGTTTCTCGTATTTAAGTCCTCCAAGGTGAATCGATTCTCCTATCTGAAAAGGCTTGTTATGTGAACAATGGGAAAGGTAAGAATAGGAGGGAGGGTTGTTAGAGAGCTGTTATAAAGACAATAGAGAGAGAGATTAGAGTCATTAAGAGTAACGACCAGAAAGAGTAAAGGGAGTCCTTAGCTGTGGGATTCTTGGTGGACATGTGAAGAGGTCTTGATCTTCCTTGGGATGGATGAAAGGGCAGTATGAAAAATAGGAGACAGGTTGTGTCGAAGACCACCACCTCTGTTGAGAGAAGAATTTTCCACCTGCACATAGATGGCTTCTTTCATCTATCCTCTCTGCTCAAAATGTGTACATCAGGAGAAGGTACTGTATTCTGCTGATTTTGGCCATGAGGTGTTGCTACTTAATAGAAACTCAGTGAGGCAGAAGAATCACAAACCGCAGCTTCTTCTGGTCACTTCGGTCCTATTTACAGTACATGTGTTTACTGGTGGACAGAAAAGTCTTATGAGTAATGATACAGCTAATCTGAACACTGCCAGGGACTTAGAGGATTTGCTCAAGTGCCCTCGAGTGGCTCTCTGAATGATCTACTCACCAGCAGATTACAGCATTTACAGAAAAGTCTATGACGAAAATAATATAATAAATGTTTTTTTAATAAGCATTGTTTTATCAACAAACCTGTAAATGAAATAACTAATGCACTAAACAATGAACAGGAAGAAATTATTTTCAAAAATATAAGTAAAAATACATAAAAAGTTGCAGAAGAGTTCTTTAGATGGTTAGTAAATTAATCAAAGAGTGGTTTAGTATGCTAGACTTTAAAGATATTTTTAGTGTCACAGTGTGCACCAGTGACTGGCGTGTGCCAAATTCTTTTTTTGTCCCTCGCTCACTCCAAAGGCTCACTAGGTAGGGGGCCTCTCATTGAGCATGTGTGTGAAGTGGCGAGGCCACTAGTGTGGCTGGCGGATTATAATTGTCATGAACCTTAGGCTTGCTCTACTCTATATAGGGGGCAGGGAACCTAGTTAGGAGTCCAGAGTCCATAATCCAAGTCCAGAGTCTGGAAGTGAAAAAACGTTAAACTGGGGAGTGGCATTTAAACAAGGTGATATGTGCCCCGGGGACTTCAAAAGCGGGAGGGCTGAGCATAACCATTTGATTGTGGCATTAAAGATCCCCACCTAAGGAATGCAGGAGCTGCTGGGCACTTTCACCAAAAGCTAGCCTGTATGATCCAACCACCAAAGAGGAAGTAGGCTGTTGCACTCTGTGTTAAGGCCCCCTTCCCCAGCC
>JAQQZT010000007.1:22387419-22411490 GCA_030068275.1 Clarias platycephalus
ATCTATCTATCTATCTATCTATCTGTCTATCTATCTATCTATCTATCTATCTATCTATCTATCTATCTATCTATCTAACCTTCTGTGCAAAGGAACATACAGGCAACATAGTTAGTATATTGTAAGCTTTTAAATTTTTTTTACATTTTCCATTATTGACATTATTGCACTGCCAAAGAATACTCATCACCATATCAGCACCATTAACATGCTCATTTTAGCAGAAAGGTGTTAATGTTATAGATAATCCTACACTTTGGCCTCACTGCCTCATTGCCCCTTTTCCACTTTGTAGACTATGATGTCAAACGCACTGGACTCATTTACCATCTGTGGTAAGGTCACGCCCAATTTCTCTGTGGTCGCCAAAGGACACTTTTTATTTGCTTTGAACCGATTCAGATACAACACCTTTAACAGATTTCAGAGACCTCAAGATCATCTCACACATGACACACACGTTTCATAAATCTTGATGGCAGAACAGTGTGTGATCTGTCTTCGTCGGCCAGCAGCACTTCAACAAGTTAACCCACCTCTCTCTCTCTCTCTCTCTCTCTCTCTCTCTCTTCCTCTCTCTCCCACACTTCTTGAAACCAGATAGGGCTTTCTTATACCTGTGCAGCCCTTTGATTCTTTCCTGCAGGTCTCAAATACCTTTTGGGAGGACAGTGGAGTGCT
Source organism: Clarias platycephalus (assembly GCA_030068275.1). Lineage (NCBI taxonomy): Eukaryota > Metazoa > Chordata > Actinopteri > Siluriformes > Clariidae > Clarias > Clarias platycephalus. The sequence goes on from JAQQZT010000007.1 coordinate 22,388,101, forward strand.
CTGCACCTTCCAACAGTAAAATGATTGTGGTGGCCTGTAACTGTATAAGCCATCAATGGCTGACACACTGAATGCTCAGGGTGCACAGGGGAGTTGGTGCTAAGGAATGAAAAGTGGCTACAGGACAGCAAGAGCAGTCAATACCAGCAAATGTTCTAACAGCTGTACTGAGTACATTGGTTCAAACAAAATTTAGAATTGTATGGGGAAAGTTTTCATTATATTGCCAACCAATAAGAAACCTATTTATTAATAAATTGCACTGTATGTCAATAGGATAATTCCTTCTTAAAATGAGATTGTTATAGTGTCATATAGTCGCTTCATTTATCATTCAGTGAATTTTTCATACAATTCCATCTCAGCACTCCTCTTTTTAGCAGAGCTCTGGGTGATGGGCGCTGGAGGAGGGCCACGCTGTCACTGCTCTCCCGACAGTGACGAAGCAGCTGTCAGTGACTCATTTGAAACTCAATGTCACCTAATTTCCCTTTAATATAAGGGCATTGACGCAGGGGATGGAGATCCCAGCAGGGGCTGCTGCATTTGAAAGGTACATGTTGATAGTGTAAAAGATGGATGGCTGAGGAGTGTTTGCTGCAAGCTGTATTGTTCCCCCGACTCCTTTTGAAAACATCACGGTGACATTTATACGGACCCTCTCTGGGCTTTTACTGTGAGATCCCCTTTGTCTTTTCTGCGCCTCTCTGAACATGCTCGCACATGCACACACCCTGCATGCTAGCAGTAAATGAATTGCTCAGTGCACCGGAATGGACAATGAAGTGACGCTGTGGTTTCCCCGTACAGGTGTAACACAGCCGGCTGATGCAACATTATGGGGGAGCATTCATTTTGTATAGTGGAGTTCTTTTTATTCACATTATGTATATTACTTTAATTATATTACTATCCTGGAATGTAATATTATATATAAATTATGGGTACATCTTTGAGCATTATGTGGCTCATACCTTTTCATTTTAACACACACTGGACCACTTTGACTTGACTTTGTCCAAGTTTTCCTGATTGTTTTAACCAAAACTCAAATCCTTTGACCCCATGTAGAAGTTTTTTTTTTTTTTAGCATAAGAAATACATTTGTGTAGAAATATGTTTATAAGTGCATTCTTTCATTGGGTACGTACTGTATATACAAAATATACTGTATATTTATCATTTCTCTTGGGGCATGTGTCATTCCACCATGTTTATTGCAATAACTGAAAGTTGCTGAAACATATTTTTTTATAGAGCAATAGATTTTGAAATATTAAAATCCATTTGTGTACAATGCATATAGGATTTACAAAGAATTTGTATATTTCTACCTTGATACACTTTATCATGTATATGAAGATTAAACAATGATAGGGTGAGAAAGTCACCAAAACTGTAGTTGGTGTGATATGCCAATGATTGGTATTTTATTATTAAATAACAAGATTTATTAATTAACAGGAAAAAATTTTGCAACTTCATTTGTTCCACAACAGAAAACTTGTCAAGATGTTCAGACACCTGAGTCTCCTTCCATAATTGTTAAATAAAGTCCTACTTACGGAAATGTTCACCATTCCAATGATTATGCTAAGCTTATTTTTATACAATAAAAACAGACAACCGTTATGAGCTGTTGCCATAGAAATGATAATGTATTAATGCATTAACATAAATGATGATATGTTTTGAATAACAACCAGAAAGCTGCCATCATAAAAAAAAATATGTAGCTTTGTATAATTGGACACATACCAAATATACATTCATATGCATTTGTACATACAAGACACCCTAAGCATAGATCAGTTCACATTTTGAACGTGATTGTACTTGCCAAAATGTTTATATTTGTATATACAAATATGGCCCACTTGCTGTGTTGACACTAGTAAGCCTTCCAGCAGGTGTGATGACAGAGCCCACAATAGTTGATAACCCCCATGATCAACTCACAACATTATACACTTCATGGGTCAAAAAACATGCTTCTTACATATTAGTCATCTTGTAGTGGCCTAGAGTCTCCTGTGTGGCCGGAACATGGAGGTTTGCAAGAGAGTGTGGGAGAAACAGTTAACTTGTGTAGGGCAAATTGTCCTGCTGACGGAAGCCTGTCCTGGAGGCACTTATCACCGTGGTGCCATTTACTGATGTCTTTCAGGGGTCTTAAACCCAACATGGCCCAGCTATGTTAATGGTTCCTGTTTGATGTGCTGCCGATGAGTGGAACATGTTGAACCCAGTGTTGTGTTATGTGGCAGTTGGTTTCACTTCATTTTATACCACACACACTTAAGCATGCCTGTTTCATATGTGGCGTGAAATTTATTCAAGACTGAAACATATATATGGGGCAGCACGGTGGCTTAGTGATTAGCGCTGTCGCCTCACACCTCTAGGGGACGGGGGTTTTAATCTGACCTCTGCGTGTATGTGTGCATGTGTGTGTGTGTGGAGTTTGGAAGTTCTCCCCGTGCGTGATGGGTTTTCTCTGGGTACCTGGGTGACCCTGTCGTGAATTGGCATCCCAACCAAGGTTTCCTGCCTTGTCCACTGAGTTGTCTGGGTTAGTTTCCGGTACCCCACACCACCACCACCACCACCACCACCAACTGACCCAACACAGGATATGCGGTATGGACAATACAAGGGGCGGTCATAAAATGTTTTATTATCATATGCAAAAATGCTAAATATTTGCCCAAATTATGTTTTTGGAAATGAGTACGTTCATGAACATTTCTTCTTGTATAAAAAAAAGTGGTATATTTCCGTATGACGCCGCTAGAAGGTCAAAACCAAAATGGCGCACCTGGTTAAAATTTTTTTAAGTGTGCCTTCTTCATGACAATGAGCTAGCCCATTCGACTTGAGGTATAAAATTCTGCTTCATCCCCCCTACTCCTCCAACCTCGCACGCAATGACTTCCTCCTCTTCCATCACTGAAGAAACCACTTCGTGGCAAGCGTTTGATGACGACTAGGTGATTACTGAGATGGGACTTTTCCTCAAGAGCCAAAAAGAAGGCTTCTTCAAAGACGGTCTCCACCAGCTCATCCATTGTTTGGAGAAGTGTGTCGCCTTAGGTGGAGGATATGCAGAGAAGGACTAAGCTCACGACAAACATTTGGTTTCATTACATTATTTTTTTATTAGCGATTATAAAAATTTTATGATCGCCCCTCATGGACAGAAGGATGAACCCATGCCACCTATAATGTTTCCCACCATTTGACACTGCTTTGGATTTGGTGTGGTTTCCACACATGCTTCAGTATAATGCTGTACTGTAAATGTACCTTTATATATTAAAGTGTTAAGTGGTAGCATTGTGTCAGATCCTAAACCCAGTACTGAAGTTAATGTTATCTGCTCCAGGACCTGTGTTTGAGTCACAAGTCTGTGGTTGTAGTGTTCGCTCTGATGACAAGGCTAAAGCTAATGACACAAATGAGGTGGAAGATTGTGGTCATAGTACCCCACCCATGCCAAAGGAGTGAGGATGAGGCTCAGGGCGGCTTAAACAAGGCGCTTTAATCATTTAATTGTCCAATGTGTCCAACGTTTAACCCAACGCTTGCCTAGAAGATGAACACTTTTGGCTCCTTATCACGTGTTTCCAAACTCGCTGTTGGCGTATTAGCAATAAATCTCAGTTTTGCCTAGTTTCTCGGAATCAAAAGTAAGATGAATGTTTGCTCTGTCTCTCTAAGTATCATGAAGTGATTTAAAGCAAACACAATATAGCCATAATAGTGAGAATGCAATGGGATTCGCGTTCAGTCATCACGGATGAGCTGATTTTTGATTAATAGCAGTCTCACGCACTGGAGAAATGAATCGTGAGACTGTACTGGTCTATTCATTGACCTCGTCTTGGTGTGCTGGCCTGACTCCAGCAGATGACACTAATAATCATTCACCACATGCTCTGAAGCTTGGGTTAAAAAGAAATAGTTGGACATGTTGCTGGAGTAGGGCTAGTCTGCTAATGAAGCCCAGGTTATGAGAAATGCACATACACATACAAGGAGAATGTTTTACTGTGGGTTAAATCAGGGGTATGTTTACATAGGAGGTGTTTTCTTCTATGCTAGGATGAACATCTTGGCATTTCTGTAAGATTGAAATGTGACTAGCATTGTATGGTTTGGTTCGCAATCACACAGTTCTAATTTTTCTCACTGATTGCGGTCATGATTTGATAATGTAGGTGATGAACAAATGGAGGGGAAAAAAGCAAAGAATTGAGTTTAAACATGAACAAAATTATGTCGCTTAATCTGGACATTTGAACCTAGTGAAAAATGTATCACTTGTTGCAGACCTGAATGTGCATTTCCATGTGGCTGCAGCCTGAGCCGGGAGCCGGGAGCTGAGAGCCGAGAGCCGAGAGCTTTGCCTCAACACTGGCTTGAATGTTGGCTTTGAAGAGGGGATTAGGATTAACATTGAATTCACATTTTAACAAAGACTTGACCTAGAACTCTTGTAGGAGACGTAGCCACTTGTCAAAACCAAAAGAATAGCTAATGTTGTTGCATTAATTCATTGATGAAAAGTATGCCGTGGTCTTTGACTTAATTGAAAAAAGAAGACCTCCAGCCGTCCCAGTTCTCCCACCCCATTCAGTGACAAAAGCTAAAAGAAAAAAACTCCTGTTTTTTTGGATTTTGGTCTATTATTGTTTCCTTCACTTGTGATGCTCTCAAAGCCCTTCAACTTGACCTCCTCTAAAATCATGTGATATAATAGCATGAATAAGGTACTCACTTTTTCAAATTAATTAGGAAAAGTATAAGGTTGTAGAGTGGATAAAACTAAAATTCAAAGACACTGAAACAGCTTTGTAATTCACACATGGAGATCACACTGGTGACGATCGAAATAAAAGTCTCAATTCCGTAACCATTTTTGTCATATTACACTGTACTCAGCTACATCCGACAATAAAAATAGGTAAACCGAACAAGTGTCATCATGCCTATATCTTTGGTTGTGGCTTTTCCTGGGAGCTGGTAGGGCACTTGGACCAGCAGCGAACTGGGGGATGTGTTTAGACTTTTTTTGGGCTGTCAATAATGACAGTGGCGGGGGGGGGTGGGGGGGGATGTGTTCGAAATCCTGTGATACTTTTGACATACTGGGTGGTAATCCTAGAATACTTGTCTAGTATGCTCATTTTCAGCACACGCTAACAGAAAAAAGGAGGAAAGATGTGTTAAAGTACTAATTATAAATGCTTCACTTAATAAATTCAAATATAAAAAAAAAATTTTTGAGTGCATTATGTTTGAGCATGCGTCCTGCCTTAAGAATGTCAACGTTTGAAAAAAAAAAAACTTGCTGCATTTACTGAAAAAGACGACGCAGCAGTAAGAGTTTTATATGCATCTGTGGAAGCCTGCCGATGATATTTAAGCATAAGTGCTGGAAACCACAGCAATGCTAATGTTTTCCGTCGCTCGCCCTCCCCAGATACTTTGTCCCCCAAAAACACTTCGTAACTCGCTGATCTTTTGCAGGGAGGTTCCTGAATTTGCCGCCAATTAAATGTGTCAGCGCGGTCATGCTCCAGCATCAAGGTTCCCAGAACTTCAGGAGAAGGCGATGTTTGGCTTAGAGCTTTCACTTACGACGACTTAGAGAAGGCATGGAGTCATTGTCAACATCAGTAAAGGTGATGGGGCTAAGTGTTGCTAGTTTACCCCCAAAAAGAATATAGGAAAGAGCTTTTGTATAACATGTGACTGACACTTATTCTCAGGACTTTGCTCTGTTTTTCCTCTTCCGTGCAGCTAAAGCAATTTGTCTTACCTGTGTACCAAGTCACGTCAGTTTTCAATAAATTTTGCTTACAGCTTTGGACACCTTTCAGTCTTGTCGTTAAGGCCACAAAGCCAGACCCTTGTTGGCTTGTTTTGGACATTTCCACATGCTTGGTCCTTCCAAAAGTTTTGAAAATATACATGGCATCACTTTCTGTATGATATGTCCTGTGACAATGGCAGCAGTGTTGTATTTAATATGTCCATGCATCAATGCTGGGACCGTCTTGTTGGCAGTGTCACACTTTTGCTTTTGGAAAAAGAATGAAAATGCAAACCAAAACCAGATTTTTTCCCCTTTTGTCAGTGCCATTTTGGACACCTCCCCCACTACACAACAGGACGCACATGCTTGTGCATACACACCACACACACAAATCAGGAATGCTTTTCTGAGACAGAAATTAGTTGCCAGGCAAGATGCTGCTGGGTGGTGGGCTAGTTAATGAAAAGCAGAGCTCTGTTCAATGAGCCATATGCTACTAATCCCTTTCTCAAACTCCTAGTGAGGAAGTCCGATGCTGTAATGCTTAGCATGCCCCAATAAAGTCTGGGACATCCTGTTTGAAGACTCTATTCCCATATCATGCTGACTATGGGGCCGCGTCTTCACCTTTGTAAAATGGGAACTTCCACACATTTAGGGGAAGACAAAAAAAAAAAAAAACGTTCCATGTACCATGCTAAAAGGTTGTTTGCTTTTGCTGCTCTGATGAAACTGTTCAATATTTTATTCAGAACCCTGCGACCAAGGATTTCCACATAGAACCATTCCAAAGAACCCTTGCGGAAGAGTGCATGCAGATGCCATCAGCAGTAGTGGCAGCCCTGAGGTTATTACAGTCTTTAGAAGCAAGCAATTTTTAGATCGTGAGCATGATAGTACTGTAAAGTTAAGAGTACAAAAGACTATCCAGACCTTTAAAGGTCCAATTTGGCTCACAGACCTTTTCACTTGTGGTATGTGCAAAATAAAGACTAATGAGCTGGATATCAGCCAACCGCTACAGACTACCCAGGAGTGTATTACCACAAAAACAACAACAATTTTACTACACAGGTTTGCAGATGCATGTATAAACTGCTTGTTTATATTCGTATTCATCTGAAGTGAATGTTAGTCTGCTAAAAGTTTTAAAAGTTGTCATATCCATCAGTGTCACACAACTCTAAACAAGTTACTGGGATAAACTGCATGTTCAATTATTGTACTTAAGATTAAAACTAGATGTAGTTCAGTGGTTCTGCTTTTCATAGCAAATGCGATGATCAGAATTGCAAGTTTATAATACACCAAAAGTTGATGTAGACACAGAGATGGTATAGAACAAGCAAGCCGTGCCACTGGAGATGATAGATAGTGTAATTTGATATCCTGAATTAAAACATAGCTCAGACAAAAAAAAAGATTCACATCAAACAAAAGCAAATACTGACACCACACCTAGGGGGCAAGTTTCAAATTAAAAGACTATTCATTCTCTTTTTTTTCCCCATCTAACAGCCTGATAAATCAAAGGCCCTATGCAGCAAGGCTTTGCAGCGAATAGGATGACATGTCGGATGCATTGCACTGCATGGAAACGATTGCAAACGCCACCATGGTGCAGTTAGGTGACTTGTGCCCTTGTGGAAAAAAGCCAAAATGTCCAAGTGATTGTCATGCAGAGGGCAGTGGCAGCAAGCAGCCAGGCAGTTGGGTCCGCCCCTTGGAAATGGAATAGGACTCGTGGGACAGGGCTTTCCTTTCGGCCCAACTCCACTCTAGAGGGCCAGGGCCATTAGCCGCTTTAATATTCTGCATTACCTTTCCAGCCATTTGTTGCCCCTTTGTTGTGATACCTACTTAAAATATCAAAGCCTGCGAGAGCCTCAATGAGACATTTGAAAACTGAGAAACGCAGGTTTTATGTGTCAACGCCATGTCCCCTCCCTCTCCCTCACTCTGTCCCCTCTTTTTAGCCAGCCCCATGCAGGTAGCCATGGATCAAAAAGGAATCAAAAGGGTGGGGGGGGGAGCAAAAAAAGTTTGGGTGGGACATCAATAGCTGACATGGTTGAGGCAGAACAAAAAGAAAAAACTATACAAGAGAGACTAGGGAAGGAAAGAGGAATCAAAGCTCTCTACCAGAATGGAGGCAGTGAGAAATTTTGAGACACATAACCTGAATGTGGTTCTTTTTTGCCTGCTCTGGGTTGAGAGAGTTGAGTGTGTGTGAGGCAGAGAAGACAGACAAAAGGCGACTGGGCAGGTATCATGCCCTGGCCCTTTGCTAGATCAGATCGGCTCCTGGATTTGAGCTTTCCTAACAGGTTGACCATTTGGGTTCTGGTTGTCTGGGGGTCATTGCTGCACTTGGGTAGTCCTGTGATATTCCAAGTGCCAGGAACATACAGTTTTGAAGTGTGTGTGCATGAGCCCTTTTAGCCCATTTATCCTACAAATTAATTTCCCTCCCTGAAGGCAAGCAAAACCCCTTCAGAGAGCACACCACTAAAGTGAGCAAAAAAGACCCCTCCCTTCAAATCACTCTCCACTCCTGCTGTGTACAAACAATTCTAGCAGGCCACATGAGCAAGTTCGTGTAGATGTCTGGACAACATAGAAGTAATCACCAGCACTTCAATATTTAAATATGTGCTGTTCAACAGGCTTTTGTGGCAGTCACATGCTTTCATGCATCTGGTCCCACGTCATTTAATGACAAAGGACACTCGGCCGTGCAGATAGTATCATATTCCTGGGAGACGTATGAACTTTGAGGAACCAGTCAGAGTTTGTCCTCTTATCGCCAATCTCTGATCTGTGCTTTCCCACTGATCTTCTCCAGTATCTGACCCAAATCTAGTAATCTTGGCCCTAGTAATTTTTGGTATGCCAAAGCGAAATAAAATTGTGTCTCAGCTCTAAAAACCAATTTATTTCGAAATTTAGTGGAACTAAATTCAGTAAACCTATGCTTATTTTATCGAGAACGATACTTCAGCAAGTGTTGTCATATATCCCTTTATTATAAGTCATAGTAATACTGAACTACCATCACCTGGCCTTTTGCACTAAACTCTTATTGATCTATAGTCTCTTGTTGCCTACTGATCTCAGCTTCCTTTATAGTTCTGTTGAATATTGAAGTAAGCTCCTCTTGATGTGGTCATCCCGCCACTGTAAGCATGTGTTCTCTAAAGTCTACAACATGAAACAACAGCAAGAACACAGATATACACTCAACTTCCATTTGATCAGGAACACCTGTACATTCATGATTCATAATTATCCAATCAGCCAATCATGTGGCTGCAGCACAATTCATAAAATCATCTAGATAGAGGTTAAGAGCTTCAGATAAAGTTCACTCTGATCAACTGTGATCTCAGTGACTTCAACTATGGCATGGTTGTCCGACAGGCTGGGTTGAGTAGAAACTGCTGATTCACAATCAGCCTCTAACCTTTGGTGTAGCAATGCCCACTGTAAGTCCATATTCTTGGCTGAACTTTTCGTAGTCTCCTGTTGCTGTAGCCCATTCATCTACTGGCTCAACACCTTTTGCATTCTGTGTTGCCTTTCTGCACACCACATTGTAAAGAGTGGTAAGTTGTGTTACTATACTGCCTTCCCATCAGCTTGAACAATTTTCTTCCGTAAAAAAAAAACCCTGTTAAGTGTGACCAGTGAAGGTGCATGCTTAATGGGAAGAGGTCTTGACCAGTTAAATATAATTCACTACAAGTTGTCCCAATTTTCCCATTCATCTCAAACTACCCAACCTGTCAACAGTTCCCTTGTGCTGCTCCATGAATCAAAGCACATAGGTTACTCATAGGAAGAACATGCTGCCTCCAACATGCCTTAGCGCTTTAAATGTAATCATGGGCATAGCTTTCGCAAAGTGTCGCAAAAACTTGTTTTAGTTTGGTTCAGCTGCCTCTCATGGAAGAGTATGCAAATCAACATTACCCTTATTAATCAAAGAATGATGGTGTCTTTGGTAATCTTTTAAAAAATAGAGGTTATGTTGTTAACATAACCAACATACTGTCTTCACTCTACTATAGAATTTTCTAATGTGAAGGTGTGGATTAAGTTTCTAATGGCCCAACACTAACAGTAGTTTCAATTAAAGTGCCCCTACTAAATTATGATTTCTATAATACCAGCTTGGCGACACTGTGGCTCAATGGTTAGCACTGTCGCCTCACACCTCTAGGGTTGGGGGTTGGCTCCAGGGCCTTCTGCAACCCTACCCAGGATAAGTGATAGAGATGAAAGGCAGATGGATGGATGAATGGACGGAAGGATCATAACAGCTTATATGACAGATATTACACATAATATAAGCCTAACAACATATTATAAATATGTGTTGATATTTAACGAATCAAAACTATTCATGAAAGGAGCCTCCAGTATCAGTGCTTTGTAACCTCCATGAAAGAGTCTTCAGGCCAGATAGGACTTTATTAACACTTTTTAACCTCTTGCTAACATTAAAAGGTCGTTGTTGTTTTTTGTTTGTGTGTGTGTGTATTAAGTTTGGTGGAAGAAAAAAGAGCCGCATGAGGAAAAGATTTTATATCCATAATAATGTAAATAGTATAACATACACAAAGGGACTAATTTATTTCACAGACTTTTCATTTTCCTTATACTGTACACATCAATCCGAGGTAACATTACAACGTAACAGCAATCATTATCCCCACTCTTGTATAGGTTCCCCTTGTGCCACCTGGTCAGCTCTGGCCCCTCGGGGAATGACTCCACAAGACCTCCGAGGGTGTGTTCATCGTGTCTGGCACCAGGATGTTGGCGGTGGATCTTTTGAATACTGTGGGTTGCGGGGTGGAGCCTTCATGGATTGGATTTGTTTGTCCAGTGAATCCAATGAGTGCTCAATTGGCTTGGGTTCTGGGGAGTTTTGCGGCTGGGCCAGTGGACTTGGGGACACCCATGCACGGTGTGAGTGTTCTGATACCCTTCTATCAGGGCCAGCATTGAATTTTGCATTGACTTTTCTGTGGGTTCAAATTGGACATGCCCATGATCCTTTTACGGGTATACCAGTTTACGGGTATATAATTGATAGTCAATGTTAATGTGTTAGTGTTTTTAGTGTTAATGTTACGGCTGATCAGCATATATCACAGAAAAAAATGTTTTGAATCAGTTCACCCTGATTCAAATGAAAGAATGATTTTAAATGAAAGACATTTCAAACAGAATTCTCCTTTAAAAAAGGAAGGAGGGAAAACCCAGGAATACCTAGTGATGCGCTAGTACGGCGCAAAATGTGGTGGCTGAGTCATGTGTGAAAATAATTCTTCATGCTCTTTCACAAATTGAGTCCCTGAATATGCCTGTGCCATCGGGCGGGAAAATCTCCAAAGATATGAGAACCTGATCATTCAGTAAATTCAGGTCATCAGCTGACTTTTTTTTATTGCCACACAACGTTGCTGAACCTAGACCTGACCAACTGAAGCAACCCCAAATTATTGCCTCCAGAGGTTTGTGCCGTGACCACTATGCTTCTTACCCTGACGCCACCATCACTCTGGAATTTCTGGAAGTTCAATTCGGAAACGACCTTTTACCATTGTTCCAAAGTCCAATCTTCATACTCCACAGCAAACTGAAGCATTTTTTTTATTAGTCTCACTAACAAATGGGAATGCTCGTATGGGAATGCTCTTACTTTCATTATTAAACATTCCTGCGATTTCTACTGTTGATTTCTTTCAATGCAACTTCACCAATTGTCTCCGGTCATAGTTATTCATTACTTTTTTTTCCAACCATATTCCTTCTTTGATGTTATCCTTCCAGGTTCTAATAACGTTCTGAACTTGTACAGTTCTTAACCCAATTCCAGTAATTCTAGTGGGTTTTTTTTCCCTTGCTTAATGCAGGCCAGTAATTTGACCCTTCTGAAATGGTGACTTTTTTTTGGCCAGGCAGTGTACATAAGCCACTACTATAATATTTTCAGTGCCTGAATGTAATTTGCAAAAAGAAATAATGAACAGGTGAATGGAACAAATTCTATATGCCCATATCTGAGTGCAAATGATAAATGAGGAGTAGTACAAAATGACACGAAGAAAGATATATTCACAAAAAATTCAGCGTATAAATAAGCAGACTACATTCGCTGCTTGGTTGAAGCTAGACTGATGTTGTCAGATGCCCCAGACTTATTACCTAGCCTACATGTTAAACAAGGTTTTGATGCGCACTGATAACAACCTGTCTTTATATCTACCGCTACTATACACAAGCATTAAAAAAAAGGTTTTTTTTTTCACAGCTGGGTGTGTCGGTATGAGCAGAAACCAGCCGTCTGTTTGAAGTTTGGAACTTTTTTTCTCTCCGCGTTGTTTCGTCTCGGTGTGGCAAAGAGCAGGTGTGGCTTTTGAACGAAGCCACGACAAGCAGATCTCTTTGGTCTTCATCGTCTGATTCTTGTTTTCATCAAAAGAAGAAAGGCCCTCCTTGCTGTTGTCTTTCATCTCCGGGAGCCGGCCTCTCCTTCATTCTCTACCTTTTGTTTGTTTGTTGTACCTGAGCTGTAGCTTTGTGGCATCCAGCAGGTGTTACTCTTTAGCCCTTTGGTCAGACGTAAGTAGTGATTGAGGATTTTAAAGGATAAAACTCTTAATGTTAAATACTGACATGAGTATTGGAAAAGATACTCGAACCTTACATTAATCCAAATTCAAGATTATTTGTCTTGGAACCAAGAACATCTAACCAGGACTGAGTGAAATCAGTGCAAAGAATACGTTTTTTGGGATACACATTCCTGTGTGTGTTTATTACTTTGAACGTTCTAAGTGCTCTTGTATCGATTCACTATGACATCAAATTTGGTTTCCGGTTAGCTATCAGATCTCTGTGTTCGTGTAAATCAGCGATTTCTTTGATACAAAGCAGTAGCTAATCCAGTTCAACCCAGTGGAGGATCTAAAGCTAATTCTGCCTGTGTGTGTGTGTGTGTGTGTGTGTGTGTGCTCCACCAGAGCAAACACTGCGGGCAGCTTTTTCGTGCTCTTCACCCAGTGGTGACCCTGTGGAGAGGATGTGCCATTCGCATGCTACAGGAAACACATTCAACAGGACAGTCCGCAGTTCATACACTTTTGCTGTTAGTATACCGGTCCTACCAGTATGTTCAGTGTGATATAAGCAAACACTCAGCTGCTGATGCACTGAATCAGTCTATACCTTCTTCTTTATATATCTCTCCTTTCTGTATATCAGCGTTAGTTATCTAAGAGAGGCACAATTTATACTGATAAGTGTCTGTGTGCAGGGAGGAAAAGCTCATGTGTATTGATACTGAGATCGTTCCAAGCACAAATTTTGTAATGTTTTTTCAAATTACTTTATTATAAACTAAAATGTGAATAGTCATGATTCATGTGTCTTTTCCTTTCACAAATATTGATTTTAGACATGTTATGAGCTTTCACATGGAGTGCTTGGGCACATGGCTTTATTTTTCATGCGTTTTTCACATAATTATTTTTTCACAAATGTCTTTTTCACATGAGTCATTTATTTTCATTGTCAAGAAGAGGACATGTGGTTTTATTTTTTATGTGCAATTCATTTTCATACATTTGTCATTTATATTTAAATGAAATTTTCCCATATGATATACTCGTTTCCACAATCGAAAAAGTGATTTCCTCACGATTCATTTCACGTGTGGATTGGAATGTGGATTTCTTTCTTTTTTTTCCATCTGTTTTTTTCCCATGAGCTGATTTTTATTTGTCACTTATGTTTTCTCATATAATTGACCTGTTTTCATGTTTTTTTTAATGTCATTTTAATGTGTGATTTTGGTAGCTTATAAGTGCCAATATCAGTACATCAAGAAAAGTTGATGCATTTGTATGTTTAGATAAATGTGTTGTTATCTTTATATATTTAAATTACTACCCAGCAACTTTGTTTATATATGTTCAGTTGGACTGAAATAAATTTAGAAAGTGTTAAATCAAACCTGGGAATTTAACTGTTTAGATGTGTGAGAAACCATACATGGTAATTTCATTGACTTTGAATTATGATTTGCAACATAAATAAATTTGATTTGAAATTTGTAATTTCCAAGCATTCCAGTGAGCGCCCTATAAAGGGTTACATTTTCCATCGTTGGGCATGGGGTTGAATTTTTCTTGATTTTTCTATATTTCAAACAAATGTTTAGAATATATAGGACAAGTTTTATTATTATTATTATTTTCATATAGTATTTTTTTAATTTACCATCTCAGCTCAGGCTTCCTGACCCAGCATGACCAATAAGGAATCTTCACTATCATCTTTTTAAAAATCTGGCTTTAGCTGTGTTTAGCTTTTTAATCTGGAACATTTTTAAAAGTGCAGAATTCTTTAAAGGACTCAATATAATGTCAAGAATAGAGTAATGTACATTATCATGGGAGGCATGTCAACATCACATTTTCTTTCCCAAGACAAATGTAATAAACTAATCGGATTATTGCCTGTCAGGGTGACTTGTGTGTCCTTTCTCCCTGTGCATACATTGTGCCACCTAGCTTCATTTTGGAACACTACCAGTTGTCTGCGATTACCAGACTTTGCTCAATATTTCAATCAACAAGTCTCACTTTAGTTTCCTTGGTTAAACACTTTTGGGGAACCATTCAATATAAGCATTTACTGTCATTATTGATGCTTTTAAAAGGAAACCACTTTCCACAACAGTATGTCTAGGGCACGGCCCCTGCGGCGTGTTTTCTTTCATGATGCCATGGATTCCTTGATAGCTGGCACGAAAAGGTCTCTACTAGACACGCGTTTCCAAAGTGTCAACAAGAACGTGAGGGGGCCGGTGTGGTCACTGCCCACGTGTGTGTCACACCCACTGCAGATGGGCCTATTTATTGTCTTGTCTTTACCTGCCTGTTTTATCATAGCATAAACATTGTGTTACTGTTGCAGTTAAATATTGGTGAATACAACAGAGTGCATGTGCAAGATTCAGTGTTGTGGAATGTGTAGGACCAGACGTCATATCTGAATAGGAAAGCATGTGATGGCCTGATGACGTGAGCTCTACGCAATAGGTGGCCTATTTTTAGAGAGGATCTGCAACAATCTCCAGTGCCTCTAGGCAAGGATCCTACCTTTCAAGGGAACGTCTGAAGAATGAAAATGATGCTCAGGAAGGACATCTCGAGAGTTCGACGAAGGTTAAATGGTGTGTGTCCTCCCAGGTAACAGATCAGTACAATGCAACACTTTACTTCAGGCCTGTGCACCATTCTAGCAAGATTGGGAGTCTCTCTGGCAGCCACTGGTCTCATAAATCACACGGCCTTAAACCAAAGAAACCCCAAACCACCCAGAGTATGCAGACACATTTTAAATCGCTCTCTCCTTGCCCTGTCAGCTGTCTCTCTTAAGGCTGTAACTGCAGAAGGATCCAGATGATACTATTGAATCTAAAGCTTGGAGAGTAAACACACTGGGGTCTGTATTTTCATACTTTCCTCAGACCGTGTGTCTCGTCCTCAGGGCCTCATCAATGTTTGCTGTCTGCATGCTGTTTCTGTGTCTTTATTTTGACTCTCTGTGGTTGAACGGGTGATATGAAAAGCAACAGCCTCTTCGCTGGAATCAAGGGAACGGTGCTGTAGCGGGATGAGTCAGTGAGGCCGGCTTCAATCGTGGCATCCGAATGTAAACAGGGCATATCACACACACACAAAGTTTCACACTGTAATTTAGACAGATTGACCTTTACACTAAATTGTGCTATTTTTAACCAACGGAATAACCCACTGCTGAATCATGCTTTTTCCCGACAATGGCTCTGCATGTTCACTGAGGTGGCACAATGATGCAGCCTGGCACCTCTACACAGCTCCAGGTTCTTCAGTTCAATCCTACGTTTGGCTTATTGTCTGTAAATTTGTGTGTGTTCATCATCAAGTTTCCCCTCTAGCTCACAAAAACAAGCCAACATCTGGAATGGTTACACTAAACATGCTCTAGGCGTAAATGAGTTTATAACGGTGTGTGTATAGTGTTGGACAGGTGTCCCATCCAGAGTGCATTCCCATCTCATCTGTTCCCATGTTAGCCTCCAGATCCACCACAACAATAAAGATGAATAAATGATGATTAATTGGGCAAGTCATAAGATGACCTATTACGCTACAACATTACATTACGTCTTACTGGTGTTGTCTGGGCTTTATTATTATTATTATTATTATACCATGACAGGCAAATATAAAGCAAATGTCCTGGGTGATCATGACAAGACAAAAGCATTCTTTTGCTCAAAAATAAAACAAAAAAAAAACCTTTTTCCCCCCTTCACATTTCAGTCAGAATGCCTCTCGTTTACCTATTTATTTACCCTGCTGAAATCAAAGACATATGGGTCTTTAAAAGCAAGGGGGAAGCGAGGATCTTCGGAGGATCTTTGGATAAATGCTCTCAGATAAGTGGACACAAAGACACAAAAGAACAAAAGCAGCTGAGGCTGGGAGTGCTCCATCACCAAGGGTCACTGTTATCTTATCCAGGAGAAAGAGGAGAAAGACACATTGACACCACTGCGCGTCACACTCTTAATTCCTCCATCACTGCACTCCCTCTCTTTCTCTTCCACTCTCCCTCTCTCTCTCTCTCCCTCTCTCCCTCTCTCTTTTCATTGGGACAATGGTAAGACTGCCGACAGAGGCCTCCTGATAAGACATTCATTCCTTCACCAGTGGAAAGTGTTGGCTGTTAACAGGTATTCACATCACTTGACCTTAGTCTGCAAGGCTAGAGGATCTTTCAGCAGGATTATTTATACCCACACTGCTTTACTCTTGCTCAGGGTGGTTAAGCGTGTTCTTTATTAAGAGGCAAACCGTTTTGGCTATTGGGGTCAGTGCTAACGTTATACTGTTTAACCTTAGCTTTCAAGACACTGTGCGGATGAATCATACCGTTGACCTGAACGGAATCTGTTTCCATAAAACATGTACAGTGTAATAGGGACACTCCAGTGAATCGACAAGCCGAACTAACCCTCAACTAATGCGCAAAACAATTTTCCATGCCTGCCAGCTCCTATTTTTCCAAATCCCATTCGTCGTCTTCATCAGCGTTTGGCTTTCAGGCCAGTTCTGTAAACACAATGCAGCTACTCGCTAGAGCCAAAGAGCGGCCAGTACTGAGTTCTCAGATGTGTGCTACGCCACATTTGAGCTGGGCCTCTGCCAAACCAGAGAGACTACTTGACAATTTGAAAACAGCGGCGTCCTCTGGGCTATTCTCCACAACATAGAAATGTGCCTGGCAACTGCGCATGCAATTAAAATACAGGGAAAATCTCCCGAACATAGTTGCGAAATAGTACGAGAGGCTTTTCTACGGAATGCAATTATTCCCGTGCACCATTTTTCCCATGCACCATGTACACCATTTTATTTGAATTTTTTGTTGCATATAACCAAAAATAATAGTAGGCTACAACCACTGACACCTAAAAAAAAAACAAAGCTGGCAATTACATGACATTTTAAAAATGGCACCAACACACACAATATTGTCTCTAATGTGTCTATTTGCCACATTTCAAAAATCCACCCTAACCAAGATGTATACGTAGTAGTCCTTGAAATTATTTCTTCAGTGTCCAAGATTTCATTTGCGATGATTTCCTTCGGTCTATTTTCATATCGTTTAATGTTCTCAAATAAAAAAACAGATAAAATCATATTTAATTTGTTTCAGAGAGGATCTTCCCTTTAAGCGGTTAATATCATACCCTGCGTTTGATGTTAACTAGGCTTCAGGTTGGGGAAGCACGAAACAACAAGCCATGCCAGCCAGATGAGCCCTGGAAGGCACACACTGGATCTATAATGCAGTGCATCCAAACTAGAGCAACAACAACAGAATGAGGGGGAAAAAAGAAGAAGAAGAAGAAGAAAAAAAAAAGACCTTTGGACAAGTGCCCGAGCTTGAAAACAGATCGAGGCAGGACACGACCCCTGCTCCCCTTGATTAAAGTGTTTGAAGTCACTGTTCGTCCTGACTAATATCTGATCACATCAGGAGCACATGGCATGATGTCTGGTGCCTGAGGTTTATAAATAAAACTGCCCTAGTCATCATCCTCCCACCAGCATGCCTGTGACCAAAGATTCATGGTGGTCTTGTAGTAGTTTGCTGTTTTTGTTCTAATCCAGAGTAGCAGCTATAAACAGTGGCGGAGAATATTTTGACATGTTTTAAGTGTGTAACAAGTTATCACGCTATTAGATCGTATTCATTCTAAGAAAATTATTTTGTCATTTGTATTTGGGAGCATCAGTTAAACTAAATGAAACATTTGAATTGCAATCAAACAGAGCATGAGTGCTACAACAATATTTCTCCTATTGTCTGGGGATCGTATGGTAAATTCCAGACAATGCCACATATTTGACAGCAATTTGAAATGCTGTGGCACAACTAACACGCTTGCCTCACACTTCTAGGTTTGGGGTGCGAATCTTGTCTCTTGTCTGTGGGCGTGGAGTATATTCTCCCCATCCTCTGGGTACTCCTTGGACTGGAGTTTCCTTACCGAGTCATGAAATGTAGTCTAATTAGAGTTGCCCGTAATCTATGAAAAGTTTGAGTGTGTGCTCGTGCCCTGCGATTAATTGGAATTAATAAAGTATTCTATCTATATATCTCTCTCTATCTCTCTCTCTCTCTCTCAGCTTATGTGCCCTAAGTGGCCTGGTATAGGCTCCAGGCCCCCCAAGACCCTACAGAAAATAAGCTGCATAGATAATAGATTACGGGTATGGTACTGAGATTGGGGGGGGGAAATGAAGATTGTGAAATAGAATTTTGTAAATTAAGCCAAAATAAAACATCCAGGATTCACATTCAAATCTTTATTCGCCTTCATACAAATATGTAAAATTCGAAATAGAATACTTTTTGTCGGTTTCTGAGCTCTGGGGCAACAAACAGAGGTGAGTCACAGTGTCAATGCAACACTAAATATAGTGTAATGCAATGCTAAACTACATGCACAATGTAAAAGACACTGAATTACTGGAAGTTAGGCAATAAACAAGAAGACATTATGACAAGCTGTAACTATTTTCTACCCCCTCTGCCTGAATGTGGCTTTTATTTTATTTTCATTTTATTTTATTTTATCAGCGTTCGGGTTTATCGAGTGGAAATCTGCACTGTTAATTAAGCCCAGCTTTAGATCTGGTGCTCATGATCTGAGCTTATTGACCTCATGAAGATAAGTGTGTGTGCGTGTGTATGTCGGTGTGAGGAAGTAGGCAATCCGCCGGCCTTTGCTGGGAGAGACAGCGCTCCCGCTCTTGTTCCACTAATCGATCGACAGATCACCGTAACGAGTGGCTCTGAATAGAATGGACGGGCCCACCCCTCCTCCCTGTGTCATCAGTCTTGTCCTACAAGATGCCTCACACCCGGCGATGGCATGGGAGACTGCCTATGTCAGCCCACAGAAGAAAAAAAAAAACCTCTGTCTCTGTCTCTTTCTCTCTCTCTCTCTCCGCATCAGTGGGAGAATGGCAAAAAAAAAAAAAGGAGACAACAAAGTAGCGGATTCTTCACATAGCTTCCTATTTTCATGCACTACTGCTAGCAGAGAAATAAGTGTCCCCCTTCTTTGGCACTCAGCCAGATATCTCATTGCCCCTCTAACCTTTTATCTACATTCAAAGGTAGCCCTATACCTATACCATTCATCAAAGGAGTTCAAATGTGACCACCTTGCAACCTAATGCCAGTTTTTTTGGTCTTTTTTTTTTCTTTTCTTTTTTAACCTACTCACAGATCGAGAGCACAAAAAAAGGGCCTAATGTAGAACAATCAGATTTGACGCTACCTAAAAACCAGTCCGTGAAAATGAAAAGAACATTCAATTCAATTAGAATAGTAACTGGTGTTCAGTTAAATCAGAGCTTTAAGCCATTGCTTGGATAATGAACTCCACACTGTTCTGTACAAGCACAGTTGTAAGCAGTTCACTGAAACTTTTTGCACAGTTTATGAGAAGTCCTTCTGCGTATTAAACTTTTTTATGGGATTGGACATTGTCCTGTTACATAACTCTGTTGTATTTGGAGCGTCTGAAATGACACAGTGGGTGTTTTTTTTTTTTTATTATTAATATTTTAATGCTACAGCTCAATACTTTCATGTAGATTAGATCTAGATTCCATCAACTGCACAACTTCAAGCCAACACTTAATTATGTCATTCCCGCAATATATAACGGCTGTTCAAGTTAAACCTGGACTTTTCATTGTGAATAATGACAGAACACGGTTATGAGAGTAAAACTCCCTTTATTTCTCTATACAATCCCCTGATACACTAATGCACTTATCCCAGCGTTTCACTACTGCTTGGATACCATGAAGATTGAAGGTAGTTTTACACGATCGGACTGGCTGCTTCAATGTCTGAAACACTGGCCTCCCAGGAGCTCCTTTAATGGCCCATGAGGAAATCACTTGAAGCAAGGTCAGAACTGTATGGGTTATGTGGCTAAAACTCCCATCTGAGTTCCTGTAATGTGCAAGTGGTGTTCGTAATGTGCAAATTGGCATTAAGTTAACTGTCGATTTTAACGGATCAGGTGTTCCCCTCGTTGAATGTTAACTGGAATGACTGCAGTGAGCTCTGAGCCACCTTGATTTTACTGCAGCTAAGAGTCTTATCACAGGATTTACAACATCACACATGAGAAATCTCATCACAAGTTCCAGTTTGACTTATTAATTTGCATTAATGCAAATGATTGTTATAGCAGGAATGGACAAGAAGTCTATTATTTTAGACAATGTGCTTACAGTGATGCACGGTATTTGTATCTCTGTCACAACGCCAGTGACTTCAGTATGTCTTCATTTATTAGTCTAAAATCACTCCTAATAAAATGCAGAAACAGGTGTCAGTATATAAATCTGTGGCTACATCATAAAGTCTGTAAGGGAAAAACTAAGCCAGCGCTTGCTGTTAAAGAAGAATAATTAATTCTGGAATGATTTAACATGTCAGCATCATAAATTAAAGTCTTTGCTATAGCAGCACAATTGTAGGTGTTTTATTCCTCCTGTTGCACAGTTATATTATAACACCAACAACTGTTTATTTATTCAAGAACACTTTATATGTCCTTTTATAGTTAAATATACGTAAAATTGTGATATGTCCATTGTGTCTGACGTTATATACAGTAAGCTATGAACATTAATTTCCTCAACAGCCTCTCATGACACTAGAGACTCCTTCCATAAATTTCTTCCAAAAATCTTCTCTTAATGGGAAAAGAAAAATCAATTATCAGATGCTATTCTTTGTTGTATAACAACATCTGGGATTAGATTACATGGCACATCTGTCATATCAGTCCCTGTGAATTATCCAGTACAAGAGAAACTGTAATTAACCACAACTGAAAACACTGTCAGAGCGGCTATAATGGAATATGCATCATCACCTTGACCACCTGACCAGTGAGTATCAAGAATTCAAGAGCACTGTGGTATAACAAAATGTCACATCAGGTTTTTTTAATAATGTGTTACCAACAGTAGAAATAAATGCCTATTATATCTGTTATATTTTATAATAGACTTTCAAAGCAAAGGTTTGAAAAAAGTGTAAAAAACAAAAAAAACAGAAATGATGTCAGATATTTAGGTAGTACGTAGAGTTTAAGATGAGTAACTGCTTCCAGGCTTTGAAGCAGTTGAGCTGCAAAAAAACACCAACAGGCAATCAAAATGGTCAGACTATTACGCCACGTGTTTTCTTCTATGGAAAACATGTTGATTATATTCCAGGTTAGTTTGTTGGTGTTTGGCGAGTTCAACCAGAGAGTGTTAATGAAGCGAGCAAAGTGGTGAAACAAGGAAGGATGTAGCAGTTGATCAGCTTCCCTGATAACACGTGTGTGTGTGTGTGTGTTTAGCGTGCACTCAGGACACTTTGATGTAAACAGCCACCAGTTCACCCCTATAGGTACGAGCTGGGTCATTTCATGTTGAGTGCACTCGGCCACTTGTCGCTCAGGGACATTGACAAACATCGCTGCGTACTGTTTAAGGAAGCTGTAACATCGAGGTAAGCTTGTGGGGACTGATTTGGTAGATTCTTCTAGTTCAGACTCTTTAAGTTCTTTCGGAGGACAATAGGTGGTAATTAATAATACTGGTAGTCTGAGTTTCCTGTCATGTTTGAACACAGGTAGCCTTTATTCAAAGGTCAGTGACCTCTCTGTCTAATCTGGAGGTGAACTTGTATATCATGGAGCATCATGTTGCGTGATGAAGATCAGGGCCCTTTAAAAGTAAATTAATCAGATAAAATAATTGTTCCTACATTGCAGGGGAAAAAAGGAAACCGCAGAGGTGTGTATGTGTGATGCAGCTGTGTAGTTATGAGTTATAAAGCCATTGATCCATGTAACAGAAGATCGTCTAGACATGAGCAAGATTGTCCAGGTCCTCAAAAGAAGCGCATCCAAAAAGTACAAAGTACAAAAGAACTCGACTGTGTGTGTGAGTCTGATTGTTATCATTCCATGCTTTAAATATGGCTTTTCATTTATGGAAAATGCATTTACAGGACAATAATCAGCAGCAACGTGAAGTAAGGGACCAGATTCAGTTGCATAACCACGGTAAAAGTTGCTCATTTTAGCTTTGAGGAATTTTGCCAGTGTTATACTTTCATGCATTCCCCAATAGGAGCATGAGAAGAAGTGTTGTATTCATTTTATATAATAAAAATTTGCCAAAAAATACAAATTTAAATGAATTATTAAGTAGCATGTCGTACTTTTATCATTACAAATAGTGTTTGAGTCAAACCTGGACTTTTGATTGTGCAGGATAACAGAACAAAGTTATGAGAGAGAGTAAAACATCCTTTATTTCTCTATATAATCTCCTGCTACACTAATGCACTTTTCCCAGCGTTTCACTAGTGCTTGAATACCATCAAGGTAAAACGTTGCTCAGTACGCCAGAACCATGATCGAACAAATGCGACATTTGAAACTCTGAATTGTTTGACTGAACACTACTCATACTGACATACGTACTGTTAGTTTTTCCTGTTCTCACTTATATTTTACAGCTAAAAAGTTATTCCATCACCAATCTCAATCTATTGAAGTTATTAAAAAAAAAAAAACAGCACTCTATCATGTTACAGAGAGTCAAGAAAGTGTAAACTCGTCTGTAATGACAACGTTCCCATGATGGAAAAACTTTAATCGGTTACAAAGCACTGACATTGGAGACTCCTTCCGTAGACGTTAAATAAATATCTGTGAATTAGCTTTTGTCCATAGAAGTCATACAGTGGTGTGAAAAACTATTTGCCCCCCTCCTGATTTCTTATTCTTTTGCATGTTTGTCACACAAAATGTTTCAGATCATCAATCAAGCGTTTGCGATAACTTGCAACGAGTCTTTTACAGCGCTCTGGAGGAATTTTGGCCCACTCATCTTTGCAG
>JAQQZT010000007.1:22425593-22439461 GCA_030068275.1 Clarias platycephalus
ATTTGAGAGAAACTCTGTAGTCCTTCTACAGCCTAATCACAGATGTGACTAAGTGTATGCACCCTGGTGGGACTCATATAGAACAGGACCCCTTGCATCTATGACACCTGTGAAACTACTACTGAGAGAAGCATGATGTATGGCTTCCCTCAGGGGAAAACCAATCCAGTCTACTAGCACCTTTAAATGTGTTGTGACAACACATATCCAAAATTTTGGACGTCACCAAAATTTCCTACATTTTCTCTGCAACAATTTTTGTTAAGTATTTAGTAAGAAAGTGACCAAACTCATACGTTTTTAGCAAGAACTGTGTCTTAAATCTAGAAAGCTGAAATGACAATCGTGAGGACAGTTTGTCCCACTGATAATAAACTCACTAATATGTATAAAAAAGTAAAGGTAAAAGACATTTTAAACAAAGATAATACATGTTTTAGCATTGTTACAGCATGTTTCAATTGTAGCAATTTTGACTAGATTCATTCACGATAACCAAACATTACTTTTAAAAGTAGACAGAAAAATATAGTTCCATCATTTGTAGACAATCTTTTTGTTAGGGTTACAGTGAATCAATTTCTCCTTACTTTTGTAGATATTTAGTAATAGGTCTGTGTAAAGTAAAAGCTAAATGCTAGCAAAGTGGGAGAAGTAGGGGGAGGGAGCAGCTGCTAGTAACAAAAACCTCAGCTGAGTTAATTTGATTTAGTCTACCAACGTTCAAAACAGTTATATTTGTGCAAACTTGTTTTAAAAATTTCCCTTAATTTAACTACTTATTTAGTTACTTATTTACCCACTTCAAGGGAAACCATGGGAGGTTAGTGTAAACATTTCCTCTGTAACACCAGCTAGTTAGCTAAGCTAGCAGACAATTATGAACTGTTTAAATGTTTTGTGTTTAAACGTTTTTTTTATATAGTGATTTTAACAATAGTCATTGTCACAAAACAGCTCTACAGAATGAAAATAAAATTAGAGAAAACTGTATGAAAAGTATGAGGTAAAATATAAATCATAAATATCAGATTGTATGTGATAAGCAAGCTGAGGGCAACGGAGGCAAGGTAAAACTTCCTGAGACCCTGAGGAACCAGATTCAACTCATTCTTATTTTGGTGATATCAGACAGCAGGGATTGATCTGCAGTTATACTGAGTGTTAGGTGGCTGGAAGACCAGTAGAACAAGAGATGTGTTGAAGTTACAAGGAGTCCACTTTCATGGTTGGAGGTTCAGGTACAAAACTGATGGTATTTCAGTTCTGAACTATTAAGCGACTGCAGTCACAAGTCATCAGAGAAAAGCTGTCTGCACCAGCCGAGTCCAAGACCATCTTCATGGAAAAGTGGAACCGTCCCCAGTCACCACACACATCCTAAGCAGACCACATAGAGCCTCCATGCGAAGAGATCTCCATGCAGAAGTGGGGCACCAGAATGAGCCAGGCAGGTCTGTAGGGCAGAGGAGGGGTCTGGTTCACTGGGAACTCAGGAGTGCCAATGTGAGCTCAACAGAGAGAAGAGAAGAGAAGAGAAGAGGAGAGGAGAGGAGAGGAGAGGAGAGGAGAGGAGAGAAGAGAAGAGAAGAGGAGAGAAGAGGAGAGAAGAGAAGAGAAGAGAAGAGAAGAGAAGAGAAGAGAAGAGAAATAACAGTTATGTATGGTCACAGTCACATGATATATAAGGTGAATGTACACTGTGCAAAGTGCAATCAGGAACTCCGACAGAAGTAACTATGACAGCAAAACTAAAATAGAGATCCAGAAGGAACCATAGACCTTAGGGGTCACTGGGAAATAAAGCAATTTGTCACTCCTCCGTCAATTAATATCTAATATCAATATATCTATCAGATTTTTATATGATTTGCAAAGTATCATGTATTAATCAAACTGACACCTTGGTGTTTTTTGTAAAGGCTACATTGCTAAAACACAAACAGGGCATGAGGTATTGCTTACACAAGCAAAAACAGAAAAAGAGTATTACATCCCCCTGTAACTTTATTTATAAGCTTGCAGTTACATACAGTTATGATACCTCAAGTCCTGCAGTTCACAGGAAATATCAGAATGGGAAAAATGTGACCTCAGTGAATTCGACTGTGTGATGGATGATTGTGTCAGATGGTCTGTTTTATTATTTCAGTAACCACTTCAGCGTGGATTATTAAACACAACAGTCTCCAGAGTTTGCACAGAAATGGAAATGCCTCGTCTATGATGGAGAATAGAGTCTGGTTTGAGCTCACAGGAAGGCTGCTGTAACTCAAATAAATGATTTTGACAACCATGGTGAGCAGCTCAAAATTATCTAATCTTATCTGTTCTCGCTGAGTTGTGCCAAAAAAGAGAAGGAAACAAGAAGATAAAATTGGGTGAAACAAACAGAAAATAGTTAGGGAGAGAGAATCAAAAACTATGTATGTATAACAACTGAGAGGATTCAAAAGCTGCTCAGAGAATCCAAGAAAGGTTATTATTACTTTAATAATACTTTTTATCACTTTTATCAACTTTCATGATTATGGAACCCCTACTACAAGAGAATCCTAGCCTGACCTTCCAGACTTCATGAGTCAACCCAATACAAGTTTGTTGCCTTGTGCACCAAAAACTCCAAGAGGTCGCATTCACTGCAGGGGGTTGTACACGTGCACTGCTGAGAGTCACTGACCTTGTCACTGACATCAACCCGACTCTTGTAAAGCAACAGACCCTGCATGTAGCCTTGTTTTAGCCCTTGGCCATTACAATTTAGCTCACTAGACAAGTCATCCAATTATGTAAGCGTGTTATATTTAATCCACCATGCACCATGGGAGAACGGCACACGAGACACAACAGATCGCAGTGACATCACTGTTGACAAAAAAGCAATGAGAATCCTTGGGGGAAAATAGCACATAAACAAACACTGATATGAATCACAGCCGTCTCATTGTATAACATCATAGGGACGAAAGTTCTTATTACTAATTAAACTTTAAATCATGACACTAACTCTGAGGATATTGCCCATTTCATAATATCAATCTCAAGGTTGTTCTTTTTAAAAGCTATGAAGATTTTCTCATTTTCTATAACACTTATCCTGTACAGGGTCGCAGGAGGCCTAGAGTCTATCCCAGGGGACTCAAGGCACTAGGTGGGGCACACTTATGAATGAGGCGCCAGTCCATCATAGGGCACAAACACACACACACACTCACTATGGGCAATTTGGAAATGCCATTAAGCCTAATCTGGGTGTCTTTGGACTAGGTAACAACTATACCACTGTGCCACCGTTATGAAGACCACAGATCTATGGAAAATTTGACTTGTGGCCTAATAATGCCTTGTTTAGACTACAGGTAAATCCAATTTGTTTCACAAATTTGATCCTTATTCGATTTGAGTGGGTAGAGGATCAAGATCGAGACATATCTTTAGTAATGCGATTTGAACCCGGTTTCAAACAAGCTGTGGATGTGGTTCAGATCGGATTTGCAAAAATCAGATTCACTGTTTGTTTTTTTATTATTATTGTTCAGACTGCATGAAAGCAATCTCATTCCAAACCGTTTCCAGTCTGGATATGGCAAAAATCTGATTTCGGTTGGAAGTCTGAACAAGACCTAAGATAACTCTTTTGAGTAAAATGTCCAAAGCCATGAGAAATGAGAGAAATGCTGTACTGCAGTCATTCATTTTAAAATCAACTGTAGTGTTTGACCTTTGACTCCAGCAAGCTTTCTCCATGGCTGTGCAGACTAGTAGGCATGTGGACATTTTTTTGTGTTTAACCTGACATCTTGTGGTTAAAGACAATCACTACATCCCTGAACAAGTCAATTAAATGTACTGTACAGTATATACCTGAACAAATGACAAAATTGCAGGTGACAATCACAATTTATTCTTGAATTAGTAACTTGTAGTAGTAATAAGTAAGGAATAGGAAGAAATGTGGTTACCTGGAATCCAAGTTAATGGCATGTACTTTTCACTAAGCTCATTAATAAATATAAAATAAATTTTCTTGTTCTCATGATTTTCAGAAAATTTGGATGATCTAATGTTCTGTTCAACATGTGACACCTAATATTCCAAATATTTCATAGAGGTGAATGTCTTCACATTTTGTCATTTTGTGCTTGAGTCAATGTTATGAAAGAATTTTTATTATTATTTTTAACAAAACTCATGGGAAAAAAGATATTACCATACACATTATTACAAAAAAAATATTTATAATTCTACTATAATAATAATTCTATCTATAAATGTATAGAAGTGGGCCATGAAAGGTCTTGGCCTTGCTCAGTCTTTTTAATAATAGGTTTCAGGTCATGCTATAAGAACTCTAGATTTTATTCATCCTATTAATGATTAGCAGTCTAAGACTAAGGGCTGTACATTTTTTTTGTGCCATGACTAAACCCTTAGCACGCATAGACCTCCCTCAGACCCATATGCTTCATTTTAAGAGACTGCTGCTGTGCTGTGGGGCGGCTGAGCTGAGGAGAGACAGGAGGAAGGAGTTCACTGCTTCTTTGCAGCTCACACACATGGAGTTTCTTTCTAGTGGCCCACAAGGATAATAGACCTGTGGACACGAAGCAGAACCTGTTCCCACTAGAATATGTGTGTTTCCAATTACAACAGGAAAAGATGAAACATTACGGGTGAGCAACTCACTGCTGATCACTGCTCTCTTTCTTTCTAGTTGGAATTGATATTGGGTGAGAAGCAATAGCGGCCTCGAGGCAGACACAATGCTCGAGAGAATGGCATGAAAAGAGCTGTTCGGATTTCAAGGGGTGAATGGTGTTTATAATAGTATTGAGCTACTTTTTAAATCTTTCCATATGTTCTAACCAGATACGACTTAGCGGAAAACTTTAGATTTGGCTCTTGCCAAAATGCTTAACAGGGCATCAGGTGCACTACCAAAAAACTGCATAAACAATGTGAATCTCACAGAACAAAGACAGACACCATTCATTCATCTTTAGTAACTGCATTGTCCCAATCTCAGTAGTTTTAATTGAAGTAAATTCATCACAAAATATAATGGCCGAGTAGAAACAAACAACCCCAACATTCCTGTGCATATCCTTTGAACAAAATAGCTGAGGGTGAAAAACCATCAAACCAGAATCACACTTCATGCCACAATACTGGTAATTCACTGTGTTGTTTTTTGTGTTTTTCTTGCATAGTTTGTTTTCTTTTTGGTTGATGTGAAAAAAAAATAATGAAAAAAAAAATAGGGCAATAAAACATTATTCTTTTACAATAAAAATAGAATAGTCAGAAGGACACTTGATTGATCACATTTATTTTGATGTAAACAAAAACCAAGCACAATTTCCCTGAATTCACTACAGGAAAAAAACACTTTTGTAGTTATTTTCCCTGTATTTCTGAAATTTTCTAAATCTTATTGTAACATGATACACAAATGCATTACTGTTTCCTTATTCAAACTAATTCACTTAGACTAAACACACATACTGCTCCAACTAATAGCTATCATGATTTAAAACTCAAGACCCAATAACCCACTTTTAGATTAATAATAAAGCAATGATTACACTTTTTAGCTTCTTATCTTTTAATCATTCTTTTAGCTTCTTATCTTGATGTTTATCACACAAACATAACTTCTGCCTCTAAAAGTCTGAGCTGGCAAAGGAGATTTTCCTTCACCATCTGCTGCCCTGCTTAGTAATAAGTGTAAACACATTCATTACATTCCTGCAAAGAGGTCTTGTCTAGACAGGAGTTTCGAAATAAGACATTCTAAATAGTTAAAATCTGACATTTAACAATGCTAACAGTACATGGTATACTAAAAATCCCATTCAAAAAACCTTTGATAAATTGTCAGATATTTCACCAGATGGAGGTAGGGCTGTTAGACATTGGCACTTATTAAAATGATAAGAGCTGTGGAGGAGAAATGGACTGCTACAAATGTAGTGGAGTGTCAAAAAAATAAAAGACAAGACACTGTGATGTTAATAAATAGTTGTGCCTTGTTAAATTACAGTATAAACACAACAGTGAGAACCATTTCAAAAGAGCTACACTGTGTAATGAAATGGAGTTTTTATTCCTTACAGTATTTTACAGTTTGGTAATCTAACGTGCCAATCGACATAATCATTTGGTCATTGCATGTGTTAAATATCAGCACTTATTGCATCTGATAATTTCCCGCATGTGCAAATTAATGAAACTGGCTCTTTCAATGATGTCAGGATTTTAGGGTGGGGCGGTCAGTGAGTTCGTCTCCAGTAAACTGCAGCTACGACGAACGCCACTGCTGCAATGATGGACATAGTGCGCCATCTCGATACGTTGCGCATAACGCCCGCCTGAAAAAACAGGACAACATGAATGTCAGCACTTTTTCTCAACATCAGGGTAATATACTTACAGTGACCACAGTGGGAGACAATAAGGTAAAGTAAATTACACAGGAAGTGTGTAGATTTCGGTAATACCTAGCTCTGAAAGTAAGATCCAAAAGCTAATCATAATTATTTGGATGGCAGACGCCACTCCAAATATGTGGATTAAAACATATTTTTATAAGGATGGGAGACAAGGAAGCAAAATTGGCCCTGCTATCTGGGTAGAAGGGATAGAATTTACAGATGTTGAACATCATTGAATAAAACTATACTTAAATAAATAAATAAAAAATTAAAAAGAGTGTCATACAGTACTTACTGTAATAAGTACAAAAAATTGCAAATTGCTGTGGTATTAAAAAAAATAAAACACTGTAAAGTAGCGATGGGGGGAAAAATCAAAAGTAAAAAAAAATCTTTGGTGTGACAATTCATTGATTGCCACATTGATTCCAAAATCGATTTGTAAAATGTATTTTTTATTTATATATTTTTGCATTTGAGGTAAAATGTTGCAGTTCCTCTCACACGTTGGTAGGCAGCACAGTCTCCTATGTGGTAGGTGCAAATTATTTGTCAAGTTTGTTTGGAATTGTTAAATCAAGATTCTTACAGAATTGCAATATGAATCAAATCGGCACCAAGGTATCACGATAATATCATATCAGGTGGCCCCTGGTGATTCTCATCCCTATTGTAAAAGTTCATCAACAAAATCTCCCAGTTGATTATTTTCCTGTTCCATTATTTAGTCCTAATTTAGCTAAATAAACATGTTTCATTTTATAAGTTTGAGGTTAATCCTTTCTAGAAGATTATTAATGTTTAGCTTCCCCCCCCCCCAATCTGTTATCCTGATTCGAAATAAATGCAACAACATTTAACAGGAAATGTGTGTTAATTTAAGCAAACCTTCATTTAGGCAGATACTGCATTCCATATGAACCACCAATGTACCCATGTCTTTCTCCACCTGCGCTTGCCTTTATCAGACGTTCTCACACTCGCACAGAAGCATGGTCACATATTTACATGAGGGCCCCATGATTTTAGTAGTGTAAACCACAGCATGCTCCATGACGCCGAGCTGTTTGAAGTTTGAAAACCCAGGACCGCGCTTACTACGGCCTTTATGATCATGTCTGAGCTATAAAACTCGCCAGCGGACTCCTGCCAGGTCTGGAGGAGCTTCTGCGCCACACATGCTCGCCGCACCTCGCTGTGCTGTAATGAGGGTCTTTGGACACCGTTGCACAAACATCCGAGTGAAAGACATGAAAACGAAATACGCTGAACATCTAAAGCAAAGCTACAAATTTAGCCGCCCTCTGACTACTTCTGCCTGTATAATTGTTATGATGACAACCACCCTGCCTCTTACCGTGTGTGTATGATGACAACCACCCTGCCTCTTACATTACTTTAAATTAGCAGTAATTAGTCTCTGCAGTGATAATGCCAGCTGCAGGGTGCTGAATCATCGTCTGCCAGGCTGACCCCCACACGAATCAGTGTCGTTTATATGGGAATTTTGCATTTGATATCCATTTAATCGTAAAAAAAAAAAAAAGAGAGAATACAGTGTGTTTAATAAACATGGATAAGTGTGTGTAGTGTGCTTTCGCTATGTGTGTGTACATAATACATGTGTATGGAACGCGTCAGTGTTTGTGCCTCTATGCTTCCTGACACTAAAGTGGGCGTGCCTCTGTGTGTGGTGGCCTGTGTCTGAGTCGACCTGTGTGGCTCGGTATGGGTGGCCAGAAAGCCTTCGTGCACGCACACACACACACACACACACACACACACACACACACACACACGCGCGCATACCAACCACTTACCCATCCTCCTTGCTGTCTGATCCAGGCGGAAATGTGTTCCCTGATAAACTGCAATACCCAGCTAATGATGTGCTTGATGATTTCAAAGTGGTTTTGAGTCAGTGCCTGAGGGAAGAAGGGGGGGGGATAAAGAGCTGAGTCTTTCCAGTAGCTTCTATAGTCTCTGCACAGTCAATTTCCTGTATCATTACCACCGATAAACATGCGGGAGCAATTCATTTGTTTACCGGTAGTTGAACTTGATTTTTTCCCTAAAAGTATATTATAATTACCTTATTTCTCCTTTGGTATATGTTACAAATATACATAAAAAATGTAATATACGTTTACATTTGACCCACTAGATGCAATCCTTAAACAAATAGAGCAGCTAAACAACAATCAATCCTGTTAAATAAATGAATCTTTTCAGGCAGGTTTTAAAAACATTACTGAAAATGAAAAATAAGACTTTTCTTAATCAATTCACAGGTGTTATTGGTTTAGCACTCATGAATTTAATCCCTTGCTACTGAAGGCAAGCTTTTTGCCTTCTGAGCTGAAGCAGTGACGCAGTAGTCAGAAAAGCCAATCCAGTGTACATGCAAAGACAGCTTAACGATAAGGAAAAGTTTTCGTTAGCGGATAATTTATTTATTTGCGTCATCTTTATTTAGATGTACATTGGCCAAGTGGGTCTTTCAATAAAACCAATTTAAAAGAAAAAAAAAAAAGAAAGAAATAGTCTGGACATGACCATGATCTTTGTAGATTGTTTTAAAAAATGGCATACCTATTACTGTTGACACAAATGTGAGGAAAAACAGTCATGTACAGGTTAAGATCGATTAAGATCTTGTTAGCAATGTTGAGCACGTCTCTCATAAGCCAGTATCATCGCTGGCCTTACATCCCATTTCAAATAAAAACAAACCAGGTACATTTGTATATATAAAATGTAGATTTTCCTGGTAATAGAACTTTCAAAACTTCATAGAAACAGGAGGAAATCTTTACCTTATAAATGAGCCTATAGGCCAGATGAAAAAGAGCCACTATTCGTCCCCAGTTAATTCCGTCTGCAAAGATGCTCTTGGCCACAGTCATGAACACCTCCTGAGCACAGTTTGCCTGTACAGTGTTGATGAGACTGTCCAGAAGGAAACATATGGTCATAATGAACATGTGTACATATAGTGCTTCGTTTCATGTTACAATTTTAGAAAAGGAATATAACCACTTTGTTGCTTTTTGATATAGTAAATATCTATTCCCAAAACAGTAAGACTAGAAGTGCTAAAATATATGATCATATATATTATCATACATTATACATACAGTATATGATCACTGCAAAATATGAAAAATAAGAAATTCTCTTTGAAAAGGTCCAGAAAATATAATAACCTGAAAGAATATTTTGTGCATATTTTCTTTGCATCACAAAGGTGTTGCTTTGGTCGTGAGCAGAAAGTGATTTTCTGCTAAATGCTACAACTTCAACTTAGTTTTTTAGTATTGCAAGTATTTAACTATGCAATTTAGTTTTTGCAATAAGTAATAAGTACGTTGGGTTTTACTTTTAAATAATAATATAGCAAACTCATGTTTTCATTATGTTTTTCCAGCAAAATGGGACAAAGAAAAACGTAGTGGGCTTTGATGCATGCAAAAACCTTTTTATTATCATGAGAAACATTGAAAACAACAAAATGTTCCATTTACAGCATCATCATCCTCTTCCTTTACTAGTTTCAGTTTTATTTCAGTGGCTCACAACAGTGCCTTGCTTTAAAAGTCTGACTTTTGTCCAAAAAGTCCAAACTACAAGACAGTAAATGTCCTTTTTCTTAGCTTCAACATTGTCAAAAAAGTGCACTTAGGTCACTCATGGCATTTTAACCAGTTGGTAAATTCGCGTCACTGATCATGTGCCAGAAGAATTTTTCAGCTGGCATTTCTTGGATGTGTTGCATTTTACTATGAGATGCAGTCACTCAGGGTCATCTTTTGCCAACAAGGGGCGAGTTTAAAACTTTTTACAACAGACTTTGTAGTTCTTTCCTAGACTTTGTTAGTTATTATAGTGTTCCTTGTGTTGTACATTTAAAACAATAACAGTGTTATGTACACATGTACTAAGATTAATGCAACAAGCAAACATTCCCCCATCACTGGGAATCTAAGAGTGCTTTAAACGATCTAGCTGTCTGGGTAGGAAGGCTGGTATTCCTCTCTTTAATCAATCATTGGTGTCCATGAGCTTATTTAAAGGAGAAGGACATTTTCAGTCCGATCATTGCTCTGGCATACGGCAAACTTTCCACCTTTAAACATTGGTCCAAGCCCTAGTGAAACCCTGAGATAAGTGCATTAGTGTTGCAGGGGATTAGATAGAGGAATAAAGACATAATTGTATTCTGTAATTCTGCACAATTAAGTCCCGTTTTGACTTGAACACCCCTCATACAAAACATCAAAGAAATGCAGACTGTTACAGTGGTGTCTTCTGTCACGCGAGACAATCTTACAAAGGGGATCTAGAGCAACAAATAGCACAAAAGATTGAGTCGAATGTACCAACACCAGTGCCACAATGTATTGTACAACGTTAACCCAAATTAATGTAATTTTGCATAAAGGCACATGGTCAGTTTGTTGGTCAGACTGTGTGGTTTTCTTTTGTGCTCCATGGCCAGGCAGAGCACCTCCTGCAGGGTGCATTGCTCCAAAACATACACTTCGTCCTGGGGCATGGGTGTGTCAGTGTTGCGCAGAGTTGCATTTTGCCAGACACAAAAGGCAACCTCCAAATCTACAAGCACACATAATCCACTTCTATGGCAGACATGCACCCTATTGATATTGTACAATATTATGCTGCTACTGTTGGATACAACTTGGGTTGTTGCCCGGGGTGGTGGGGGGAAGGTGGTGGGGGGAAGGTAACACTGCAATCCTGAATAGAAATAGTACAGAAGATTTCTTACTGTTGAAGCTCTGCATTCCTATTCAGCTCATCAGCGATCTTAAGAAGCTGATCCACAACTACTTTCACGTGAGGATCATCTCCTTCGTTAGCTGTTCCACCCAGGTCCTCGGCGCTCACGTGCATATCCGGGTCCTCTGTACTGATTCGCTCGATTACATAGCTGCACGTGAAAATGAGACACACTTAGGATGAGGAGAGATGCAGCTATGGTCACAAATGTGAACATGGGAATGGGAAGACAGTCGGTTAACATACCCTCTTAGTACTATAGCACCTTCTTCTATAATCCTATCATCATTGACATCTGAAAGAAAAAAAAAGAAATACTTAATGGAAAAAGGTACCGTGTAACACGAGCAAATATCACATTTCAAGCTTAATCGTTTTTTTATAATTCAATACGATTTAATTCTTATTCAAACTGCAATGTTCAACTCGAGTCCAACCTCTTAAAGTCTGTTACATAAGATTACAATTGAGACATACAGTATAAAAGGATAATTTAATAACAATGACAATCATGAAAGATATATATAAAGAGAGAAATGTTGGGAAAAATTTTGTACTTTGACAGGCAGCAAAGTGCATAAAAGGAAACAACTAAAATTGTTTGTTAATGTACTGTACCAACCTCAACAGCAAATTAATTAACCCTCTCGTCTGTTCCAACCACTAAGCATTCAGCATCACCAGTTTATTAATCACCTGTTTTTTTTTTTTTTTTTTTAATGACTGAATGACTTTTAGGTTACTATGTGGCTTAAACATAAACAAACATATTCCTCTGAAGTACAGGGACTGGACTGAAAATGAGAGCCAAAAAAGTCCTTCAGGAGGTCTGGACAACTATTCCTCAAGACTGCATTAAAATACAAGAAAGTCTGGCTCTTTGAACGAAAAATATTAAGACATTAGGGGTGGCTCAAGAATTATGCACAGTACTGTACAATAAAAAAAAGAGGAAGCATTACAATCAGACTATCCGTTTCCAATTTGTATTAAAGGAAAAATCAGTGACTTAATGATCATTTTATCCTGCTGGGACCGACTGATTTACAGTTTTTTATAAACAATGATTGATTGTTTAAGATTGTTTAATATCTGCATGCTTATGCTTCCTTACTTCTGAATTCTCTCACTTGTAAAACTGCTAAGATGATCTCTGAAAATGTTCTTTATACAGTATGCATCTAACTATCTCTGTAAGAAGATAATTTTCCATCAATCTTCATGTGACTTTGTGGGTTTCCCTCCACAAACACACACACCAGGTGGATTGCTTACCTAAATCTATGGACTGGCCACACTCTGGATACACTGAGAAACCATGAAGATGGCTTTGGAAAGCAATTGATACAAACAGTTTTGCTACAATGGCTTATGACTATAATAGGTTTAGAAGTGCATTTGCCACAAACAGTTTTGCACTAAAGTATCCATTAGTGAGCAGTTGAAAAGTTCATCAAAATAAACTTTATGTATAAACCAGACTGGAAATTCATCCTCGTCATAAAATTGCACTTTTTATTGATATACAGTACCACACAGTTATAGAAGGGAATTATTTATTAGTTGCATATTGATGTTTCTTCCTCACGCCATCTTATGGAGTTTTCCTTATCCTTGTTGCTTGCTCATTAGGGATAAATTTTCAAATTTCAAGTTTAAAACTTGAATCCAGAATTTATAAATTTATGACAAGCTGCTTTCTTTCGGGTGCGTCCGTCAAGGGGTCGCCACAGCTTTACCACAGATACCCTTTCAGACGCAACACTCCCATTTTATCCGGGCTTGAGGCCGGCTCTGCATTCAGTGGATGGGGTTTGGGCAATGGGTGGGAATCAAACCTGGGTCTTATGCATGGCAGGCAATACACCGACTACTGAACCACCAATGACCTACTTTATGACAATGTCTATTGTAAAAAAGTAATATAAAAATATACTTTGTTTTGAGTCTTTTAGCTGCTCCCTCACCGAAGGGTCGCCACAGGGGGCCATCCGATTCACACAACGACTTGGCACGGGTTTCACGTTATGCCTCCTGACGCAACCCGCCCAAATTTTATCCAAGCTTGGGACATGCATTGCATCCTGTGACTGGGGTTTGGGCACTGAGTTTAAATGAAAAACATTTTTTCAGGATTGGGATAGGCTCCAGATCCTCTGTGACGCTGACCAGGATGAAGCGATCACTAAAAATGAATGAGTTAATGGAAATTGCCGAGAGACGTAGATCAGAGTGTAAACAGTTTTCGGTAGAAAATGATTGTTGACTTTTTGTTTAGAAGATAACCTACAAATAATCAGAGGTACACTGTGTCCACCAGCACCCCTTTTATTTCCATTCTATTGTAATTTAAACAGGCGGCACGGTGGTTTAGCGGTTAGCACTGTCGCCTTGAACCTTCAGAGTCCGGGTTCGATTCCCGGCCAGGCTCGATTCCAGTCTGTGTGTGCATGGAGTATGCATGTTCTCCTCGTGCTTGGCGAGTTTCCTCCCACAGTCCAAAGATATGCATGTTAGGCTAATTGGTGTTCCCAAATTGCCAGTAGTGTGTGAATGGGTGTGTGTGTGTGTGTGTGTGTGTGTGTGTGTGTGTGTGTGTATGTGTGTGTGTGTGTGTGTGTATGTGTGTGTGTG
>JAQQZT010000007.1:22466055-22484222 GCA_030068275.1 Clarias platycephalus
ATTTCATGTATAAAAGTATATGTATACAGTATATATATATACTGTGTGTATATATATATATATATATATATATATATATATATATATATATATATATATATATACACACACACACACACACACAGTATATGGGGGGGGGTTTGAATTTATTCACAATTAAGGTTCCCTGCTAAAAGTTTAGAACTTGTGCTTTTGATGACACAGTGCAGTGTTGCGTTTGTACAGACAGGGTCAGACTTGATGTGTGGGCTGGCAGTTATAACAAGAGTGGGACATGAAGATAATCTTACATAACACACCCTCCAGCCGGAGATAACTAAATGAATCCCCATTCTCCCTCATACACACTGCAGAATTTGTTCTCGTTTGTTTTTTTTTCCTTGTCCTTATAGGTCATCAGACACAAATTAACCATTTCTAAGTCATGTTTTAGGTTATTTTTCTAATTATTCATGTCACAAGAGTGCAATAGCAATAACGCCGTGGTCCTCTCTGTTTTTGCTGCGGCGTCTTCTCAGGCTAAAATTCCAGATGTGGGTTTCCTGAAGATCCACGCACCCTGGCAAGTTCTCTGTCGAGAAGCAGAGTTCATGAAGCTTAAGATGCCCACCAAAAAAGTATGCACATTATATTGCATTCTTCTATTGCATAGCTTTTGCGTATTGAGTATTGCTTACACAACGTATTCCAGCCAACAGTGTCCTTTCTGTACCATTTCAGAAATACGAAGTCGGTCAGGGAGGTAGTCATGTACGCGCAATCAACAAGTTCATCCAAAGACTATCTGCACCGCTGACTCCCAAAATCGAAGAGAAGACCCCTCATAACGAGAAGCACATCTGTTATCCATTCTCCAGGGAAAAACAGCACTTGTGAGTAAAACAATTGCTGACGAGTCTGCGAGTTGGCAGCCAAAAAAGATTTCTAACTTGCTGAGCAGCCAAAATGGAAATGATTTCCTTAGAACGATTGCAGCTTACTCAACGTGTGAAATGGAGCAGTGACACAAAACTCACAACTCCATGCATTTGACATGCTGTTGAAATACCAGCTATCTCATTTGGGTGGCTTTAAAATGTTGCCCTTTTAATACAAGACACTGTTCCACTGATGGTGCAAAATTCCTGCTGAAGCATATACAGCATCCCATTGAGCTCCATACTGATATTATTTCATAGTGGTCACAATGGGTACTGCAACTTGTACATATACAGTAGGTGTCCATTGAAACTCTCTCAATAGACATTTTCTGTGGATTAGGATCAGTTAATTACAACTTTTCCAGAGACCAATTTTAAAATAT
The DNA here is from genome assembly GCA_030068275.1 of Clarias platycephalus. Classification (NCBI taxonomy): domain Eukaryota; kingdom Metazoa; phylum Chordata; class Actinopteri; order Siluriformes; family Clariidae; genus Clarias; species Clarias platycephalus. The sequence goes on from JAQQZT010000007.1 coordinate 22,467,359, forward strand.
TAAGTGACCCCATAGACCTTTATTTCTAGCAAATCAGAACTAAATCTAATACATTTCTGCCAACAAGTGCAGACAGTTTATCTATTTATGATTTACAATTTACATTTCTATTCTAAGATATAATGCATAAAGATTAAGAAAGAGGTACTAGTTTTTTAGGAAAAACACACGTATTGTATTTAACACTGGTGAACAGCAGTACTGGACATCTACTGTAAATCAGCAGCTAGACTGTGGTACAGTATGTTGTCTGCTCTTTACGAGGTAACTCTAAAAATGGACCAGGTAATAGCTTATAGCAAAAGAGACATGACTTCATTTAGTTTGAGGCGATGTCATTATTAATGTTGTCCTGCCCCGCCAAAATCCATGGTTACAAGCTGCTGCTGTCTTAGAGTGTCTTTGCTGGAGATGTAGGATGATGTATTTATAATAATCTGCCTATAAATGGCTCCACATGAGATGTTGGACTGCAAGCTGAATAAAACATTTCCCCATTAATATTGCATCTCTCTCCCCAGGTTTGATCTGTCAGACAGAGATTCCTTCTTCGACAGTAAAATCCGTGCCTCAATCGTGAGTACTGGTGCAACTGCTACTGTGCTGCCTTCTGCCTATTTATTGGCATGACATTAAATAGATAACATGATGACTGTACAAAAACAAAATGCAAACTTTCATTCTGCAGCTCTGCTTCAGTCATAGATGGAACGGTTTGAGGAGTATATGGAAAGTCTTTTCTCTCGTTTCAGGTGTGCGAGATCATAAAACGAATAAAGTGCATAGGAGTGAAGGATATCGTGGGTAAGTGCTATAATGTCATTTTGAAGACTGCATATCCGTCTCCTGTTCATTTTAGAAGCAAAGTTTCAGGAGTCTGCTTAAAGTACTATCCTATCATCTCATTGATTGATTAATAGCACAAGAATTCAAATAAAATGAAGTGAAGTCATGGACTTGTGCCTAACTAAATTGTTTGTGTACTTACAAATGCTTCGATGCAAAACGTCAAAGGAAATATCCACTTTAAAATGAATGCGATCTTTAACAGCATCTATAATTTATTTTCTTATGAAACTCTGGAGTGTTTTTTTTCCCTTCTTTCATGGATGTACTTTGGTTAAAGGTCTCCTATAATACCCACAATGCTGTTTGACTACCTGCTAGTAGTGAAGCAGTGAGATTCTCTACCTAAAGACAGTGACTCCCTGATTAGCTTTTATCTAATATCATAATTTATAGTACTGGGCTAAAGTCTTGAGCCACTTCTCATTGCTTCATATTAAATGTAATTATGTAGATTAAATTGGAGCAAATGTTTTACTGTGACAGGCTTCAAAAATACAATTTAAAAACTTGGTTGTTTATGCAACAATGTCAGCAGCAGCCTCATTTCCCCTCTCGTCTGTTCCAGCCACTCAGCATTCAGCATCAGCAGTATATTAATCACCGGCCTGATTTTTGCACCTGTTTTTTACTGGTTAATGCCTTAAGTGAGATGTTTTTTTTTTATGCTTGAATGATTCATAGGTCACTGTGTGGCTTAACAAACAAAAACACTCGTGTGAAATTGCTCAGGTATAGCGACTGGACTGAAAATGAGAGGCAAAACAGTCCTTCAGGAACCCTGGAGAACGATTCCTTAAGTCTGGATCTTTGGAAGCAAAATGATATGAAATGAGAGTTGGCCCACGATTTTTTCACATTACTATACATCATGACGATCATCCTTTTGTAGATCTCTGAGTCTACTGTATGTACATCATACTTATACATACAGTATATACTCTTGTTTTTTTAAGTGCAGTGAAACTGCTGGCTCTTAATTATTATATTTAATTATCTTCATCTTTACTATTCCATTGTACGTCTGCTAGCATTTGACACCCTGTGACGTCGGAATGGCACACGGCCATTAACCTCTGATGGAAATAATGAAAGTACAGCAACAACCGGAAACTTTTTTACCTTTATCTCTAAACATATTACAAACACAGATAATATTATATTTCAGTATTGAAATATTTATGGTGTTTTAGGATGGAAATTTTGGGAAAGTAGAGTCTAAATGGTTCAAATATTTTTTTGCTTTAAAAAATAATGTTATTAATATTATTATTATTATTATTATTATTATTATTATTATTATTATTATTATTATTATGTCTGTAGGCATTAACACGCTCATTGCTCAGGGAGTTTACACATCAGCCTACCCTCTACACGATGTAAGTAATGCCAAGACATGTGCTGTTACTAAATATTTACTTGTAGTTTTACTTATAAAATATTTGCTTTTTTCACTGTGTACTGTCTCGTGTGTCATGTATAATGTCCTTTGTCTTGTGTGTCACAATGTTTGCACGGACACTTGTCAAATATTTACAGTAGAAACTAAATAAAGCTAAATGAAGTTTTGTTATACTTGACACTTGTGCATACAGTAAGTATGATGTCAATACGTTAGATCCGAATACAGTATATGCGTTAACATACAGTACTATCCCTGTTACAGGGAGACATTGACGGTATTGAGGCTGAACCGAATGATAGAAAGGTAAGAAAAATCGAATTACTGTACAATATGCAACGATCAGCCATAACATTAAAACCATTACCTTGTTTTTGGGGTTCCCTCGTGCCATCGGGGTGGCTCTGCGATACGTCTGGGGGTGTACTGTGGTGCCTGGCAGCTGATTCTTTGGGTGCTGTGGGTTGAGGGGTGGGATCTCTGCAGATCGAATCATTTTTTTTCCAAAGGGTGCTCCATCGGGTCGGAATGGGGGGATTTTGGAGACCAGGTCGATGGCCTTGAGTGTTCTGGTGGCTTTCTATCATGGCTACCAGTGCTGCATTGGCTTTCCTGTGGAATCAGACTGGTTAGCCTAGATTTTGGTCCCCGCAATCACGGTTGAGCCTTGGATGCCTACGATGCTGTCACCTGTTTACTGGTATGTAATTGATAGTCCCTGTTATTCAATTCACCTGGCAGTGGTGTTTACATTATGGCTGATCAGTGTACAATACAGTGGGGCACAAAAGTCGATTATCTTTTAAATCAAACCTGGGCCAGAAGTCTTTTTTTTATTTATTTAGTCATAGATCAGATGCATGACATATCCAATAAATCATCATGACACATGAGTGATTGTGTTCAGTTTGGAATTTATGTGGCATTTGTCCAACACATTGTGACGCTCATATCGCTGTCGTCACCTGATTCTGGTGTCAGAAACATGACAAAAACAATGGAGGACAGCTACAGCAGTGACTATATTGGTATTTAGAAATATGTGAAAATTGGTGGTTAATTGAGTTTAAGCATTTATTTAATTGATTGTTTAAAAAATCCAATGTTCTCCCTTCTAGATTCATCCCTGTCCAAAATTCCTCCATTTGCTGTAGATATACCACTTAAGAATTTCCAAGGTGATAAGTGTTAGATACTTACGATGAAGTGTTTTCAATTAGTACATTTGCTTTTAGCAAGAACTGTTAAACTACTCATTCTGCACCAAAAGCCTTTTTGTGAATCTGACCCTCCGATGATTTTAATTTTCATCTATATTGACCGAATTATAAATGTGCTCATGCGAAGACCGAGGCCTTGTCAGGGCGGCCCAGTGTGGTGTTGGACGAGATCTCTGCTTTCAACAAGGCATAATTATGAGTGTGTGAGTGTCACCAAGGCAACAGTATAATTTCCCACTTCACCATCTGTGAGCTGTGCGTCAACAGGCGTGTTGGCGGTGAAAAAATGTATTGCCAAGTGTAACTCCTATAAACATGCTCAGAGGGACTTGCAGTACAGACAATACAGATACGAAGTGATTTATAGTGCCCTCCACTGTGTCACTTCCTTGGATTTTGACTTGTCCTCTGGGTGTTTGAGATGCTTTGTTACTTGCTCGTGCATCTAAATGCTTTGTTGATATGTTTATTGTGCACAGCCAAGTAGCTCCACAATGAAGCTGCCTTGTTCATTTCATTCTATACATCATGTTCTAGTGGCACAGAGCGGGAAGCCCATTAGAGACTAAATTCGACATCAGATGTTTTTCTGTTGTGGTTGGTATTGTTGTTGTTATGAATCCATCACTGTTCATTTAGTTTGCATTTCCCAATTCCCATTACGCGGGGGAAGTTAATCACTTCTGTCCTGACAAGTGCCGTAATTGCGCTTGATTGATCATACGCTTGCTGAAATCCAGTCATTTTCTCTGCAGGTATTATACGAGCAGTGGGCAAGATACAGCCTTTTCTACATGTACCAGCCCATCGGATTGATCAGGTAAGAACTGTTAAAGACAGATGTTTCAGTTGCATTACACCTGGACAGGCCAGCAAGCCACACAGGAAAGAATAAAGGCTATGAAGGCTACATGCTTCTTCTGAGACATGGGAATCCACTACATCTTTCTCTTCTGAAGTGTTTTTTTATGCTACGTCACAGGAAACCTGAGCACTAACTGTGCTCCTCCACAAAAATGACCTCATAGACACCCACAATTGACAGGGGAGTGAGTAATGCAAGTCTCTCCCACTTTGACATTATGGATAATTATAGTGCTTTAGGACCTTTGATCATAGATGGGCCATAGGATAGTCAGGATACAGATGTTAACCGATAGAAATTGTGATTACATTCCAATGTATAACTATTTTTACGCAAGTTTAAACAAAGACAATCTCTGACTTTTTGTTATTTAATTTGATTAAAAAACAAGCTTAAATTGCCGCAAAATAAAAGTACTCTATTACATTTTATATGTAAATGGGGCTTTTTTGGCTTAGTGGTACGTTTCTTGCCTGCCCTGCAGAAGGCCTGGGTTTCATTCCCAGTCATTACCCAACCGCCAGCCACTGGATGCAGTGCCATCCCAAGCACAGATAAGGCTTCAGAAAGATCATCCAGCATGAAACCTGTGCCACGTTGTGTGCAGATCGGATAGCCAGCTGTGGCGACCCCTCAACGGGAGCAGCCGAAAGACAAACAACAATATTATAATAATGTGATAATTAGAACATTATAATGTTGCACAAATTGTTACATGAATTACTGAGAATATCCTGGCAACCAAATATACTGACAAACCAAAATTATAATATACACATGTTACTAGCATTTATAACCTTATAAATCATTATATACTGTATTTTTGGAATGAAATTGCATGATTGCTATATTATATAGTTTCATATATACAATGGATATATATATATAAAAAAAAAATAAAAAAAAGTTCATGTTTTTCTTTGAGACAAAGAGTAAATCATATAATAATATAATATAATCATATATAAAAATTTTCTCCTTATTCTTACTAATACTCTAAAAAGTAAAAACAATCAAATTGATAAAAAGTAAAAAAAAATAATAATAATAATGTATAGTAAGATTTTTATGGAGTTTAGATTTGAACTCTGGATGGACCATTCCTAAACCTTGATCTTGTAAAATTCCTTTTTTTTTCTTTTTCTTTTTTTACCACCCTGATTAAAGCCCCAGTTTTTTCAAATGAGCTAACTTCTGGGGTTGCAAATAGAGTAAAGTGAATGGCAGTACATTATGATGGGTGTACAGTCCACTGTTCCACTCACCAAGTAGTGCCCTTGATCAGAGGTTAGGGAGGAACTTGTTATTCAGGCGTGTGAATGGGGGTGGATAGCTTTATAGCCCACATTAGTCGTTATCAGAAAAACACGTACGGTTCAGGGGCAATTTGGAAAGCAATCCTTGAGGAGACAATGTGTCATTTAAGATGACCTAATGTTATCAGATGTTTTTTTTTTTCTTGCTGAAAGTGCTTTTGTGAATGGTTTTGAATGTGGGTTTTTTTTTTAGCTTCTCTCCCCTCTTTCCAGTACTTTAAACCATACTGACCTACTTTCACCCATGCTGGAGACAGGCAGTTAGTGTAATTAACAATTGTTTAAATACCTGTAATGTGGAGTGACGCATACAGCAGAGTTAAACGTACCTCACCAATTATAAAAGAGTGTGATAATGTCATCTATGTGAAGAATCCTACTGTACATCTTAAACATTGCTAACATTTTCAAAAAAACATTTTTTTATTCTTTGATGACTGCTAGCGCCAGGATTAATAGAAGTGTTCGGGGATAAGTCAAAATATATTTGAACTTGCCTGCCATTTTTGACTAATAAATCAACCTAAAATGTCTGGCGTTTTAATATGGGCATGTATGAAAATAGTTCAAAGATGAAAGACAGATTAGCTAGTTTCGATCGTGCAATGAATACTATAATTAAGAATACTTAGCACGGAGTACTTATAAGTGTTTTCTAAGTGATCAGTTTTATTTGCTCTTTCTTTATCTCTTTCCCTCTCTGTCTCACACGCTCACGAACTCAGGAAGTATTTTGGAGAGAAAATCGGTTTGTACTTCGCCTGGTTGGGTGTGTACACTCAGATGCTAATCCCAGCAGCAGTCATCGGTGTCATCGTCTTCTTGTATGGCTGTATCACTGTGGATTCCAATATCCCCAGGTCAGTCCTGTCATTATCTACAAACATGGGTTTCGCTATGGGAACATATCATACATACTGTACATGTGACCACAATGCAATGTTGTTCATTATGCTGAGACTACACTTGTGTGGAACGCCTAATATTTGTTGGACACACGTTTCATGTTCCAGCAGGACAGGTTCACCCTGTGTTCTCAAAACCTGCAGAGACAGAGATGCACATGAGTGTTAAAGGCATGGTGCCGTACATCTCCGAGTTTATAAGAAACCATGCCCAGTAACGTTTACTGCAAAACCGCCAAGTGCCCTCAGGCTTACTCAGGTACACCAAGTGGAGAAGTTAAAAACAAACGTAATTAAAGAAGCAGTCATGCAGGTAAAACTTCTCTAATTTACAGTACTAACAGTCGGTTACTCAACTAGCCTCCTGATGGACTTCCAAACACATTGTAATTAGATGGAGAAAAGTTGTTATATACTTGTCTGCAGTCATAATGGACACTAATGTAGTCTGTAATGACGGTTCTCAAGCATACGCACTGAATTCCCCGCACTCTTGAGCTGCACTTAAGACACAGATTAAATACATGCGAACGGATGCCTACCGCTGGTATCCTTTTATCGTCTGAGGCTTTCAAAGCAGCACTGAATACTTCTTTTACTGTAACAGTAATGCATTATTGTGCAGGGAGATTGAGCATACGGAGACCTACTGCACTAACAGCTTATGTGATTAATTGTTTTCTATCAGGCCTTTCTTTCTTTTTCGAAGCTTCTCCAGATAAAGGAACACATTAACAGACATTAAAGCATTTTAACAGACCCTAAGACAGCAAAATATATGTGTAATCTAACACATTGATAATATTGTATATTGCAATATAAAATTATTGCAGATATTTGTAAGTTGTCAAGTGGAATATATCATCGCTAGTGTGGAAAAGATTTATACATTTCACATAGATTATCTGATAAATAATGTGCAACATGAGAAGCATTCAGGTCAAAGTGGGACTTTTGGTTGTGCAGAATAACAGAACACAGTGAGAGTATGAGAGTAAACGCTAGCTTTATTTCTCTAAACAATCCCCTGCTACACTTATCCCAGTGTTTCACTAGTGCTTAGGTGGAACTTTTTCTCACTACGCTACAGACATGATCGGACTGCACGCTTCCTGTCTGAAACACTGGCCTCCCAGGAACTCCTTTACAGTCCAAACATGTGAAAATGGACTGTACAGGGAATGTGGCAATAACTCCTAGTTCAAGATAGCTGTCAAATTTTAATGATAATTTCATCACAAGTTTTAGTTTGACTTGAACACGCCCTTTATAAAATCAATATATTACACTGTAATACATTATTGTATGGCAATAGTTGTATGCCAAAATAGTATATTGCATACAGGCACATTGACGTCAAAAACAAAGATAGGAACAAAATTGTATCATATATATAATAATAATAATAATGCAATAATGCATTCATGTATTACGAACAATATAGTTATGTAAAATTATGTATAATAATAAATATAATGCATAGTATTTTATAGTATATCAGTATATTTCCTTATAAGGGGAGCTTCCTAACATTGGATTCAGGTCAGTGTTTTTGTCCTGCATTCGCTTCTTATTTGCATTTGCATCTGCATAAGCCTGTGTGGACAGTGATTGCCTGGGACACGTGTTAGAGAGTTCACAATGAAATTTAGATTAGAAACCCAAGAGTCATAAAACTTGGTTTAAATGCCTTGAGTTGAGAAAAAGATGCATGATTAGGATAACCAATCAAAAAATTCAGGAGAAGAATTTCAGTTCTGTGACTGTCATGTGTAGTAGTTTATTACAGTGTTATTCCCACATAAATAAAAGACATAATTAAATGGAGGAAAAACAAAACAAAATTGTATTAAGTAACACAGTAACTTACAGAGAATTCAGTTAAACTAATACATGGCCATGGCAAACTGAGTCAGTAATGTTGCATTGTAGATAAGATAGCCCAAGTCACCTTAAGTAAATATACTTTTATACAAGTTCCCTCCGAGTAATTAACAAGAAGTCGCATATAAGCGGTTCCACTTCCATTTGGTATCTTGTGACCATGACATCATTTATGGCTAATAAAAATGTAGTGTGATTTCGAAATATAAATTCCTGGACTCATTTGTGTACAAACGTTATTAAGTTAATAACAGAAGTTTAGAAAAAGTAACTAAGGTCATAATTATTTCATCCAAAATGCACAACAGACTCGTGCAATATTTTGGCTTGATAAATACGGTGAGTGCATTATTAGGGCAAAATGAGCACAGACACTTAAATGTTGGTTATCATCACTTATTCAATGTGTCCTTCTGGCTATATGCTAGAAATTAAGCTTGTAATATTTCGTCCCAGGAAGAGTATAGGAAATTCAAAGATGTGTCATGATAGGAGCAATTACCAATTAACATTCTTATCTTGAACCAAAAGCAAATTGGTTAATAAAGATAAATTAGCAGAATGGGAAATATAATGTGAACTGCCGTGCTTTCCATAGAAATGAGGTAATGGCATTATAGAAACAGTTTGCCCAGGATTGTGTGGGGTCCCCTTGTGACACTTGGGCACATCTGGCCCCTTGGGGACATAACTCCACAGAACATCTGGGGGCGTGCTGTAGTGTCCGGCACCAGGACATTGGCAGCGGATCCTCTGTCTGCTGTGGGGTGCAAGGTGGGGCATCCATGGATTGGACTTATTGTCTGGCACATCCCATGGAAGCTGGGTCAGAGGCCTTGGGCTATGTGCCTGCTGGGCAATGTGCACGGCGAGCTGTGGTGGATGTTTTTTTTATACCTTACCACGTTCACCATTTTGAATGATAATCAATGTTAATATGTTAATATTATGGCTATTCGATGCATATACTGTAGAAGCATACTGTATGCCTTTATTGTATGACTGAAAGCTTGATTCACTTGGGAACATCTCTGGTAACATTTGATTGAACTGTCCAAGAAGAGCTTGCAGTCCTAATTTGGTTTTCTTAATAGATTTTGATTAAAAAAAAAAAAAATTCTAATTGCCATCTATTCAAATGATTGAAAAAGTATCTAAAGGTGTCCTTTAACCAAACTTTCTTTGACTACGGAGAGAAAAGAGAGCTACTGTACAGAAACAGAAGACAGTCCAATCCCTCCTACAACCCTGAAGCAAACAATTAAATACTTGACATTTTGTATTTACTGCGGTGTGTCATACTTTAATCCTTTGTTTTTGCATTTAACGTCATGTAATGAACTCTGTCTGTGTTTCATGTTGAATGCTGCAGAGAATGCATATACTGTACTTAAGAACTCCGCAAATATGACTTGGTGAGAGTCAGAGTCAAGAAGTAACAACTTTGAATAAAACAACAACTTGGGCTGGCTGTGGTCCTCTTAATTTCGGATCAGCAAAATCCAGTTCAAATGTTGCATTGCCTCTATTGACTATACAGCACTATGATAAAATCTTCACACTGATTATATTGCATGTGTTAAAATCTGCCTAAATGCACCTGCTACTTCTTTTACAGTTCACATTTGAAACAATAGCTAATGTTACAGCCATTTTCAGGAAAGCAATACCGTGTTGCTGATCTCCTGTCCCATTTCCCGCATGCCTCAGTATGGAGATCTGTGATTCAAGGAACAACATCACCATGTGCCCACTGTGCGATCGTGTATGCAACTACTGGAAGCTGTCTGAAGCCTGCGGCACTGCCAGGGCCAGCCACCTGTTCGACAATATGGCCACCGTCTTCTTCTCCATCTTTATGGCGCTCTGGTGTAGGTGCCTTTCTACCATGGCTTTTTTTCGACATTATTTGAAATGATTTACAGTTTTGGTTGTGGAGTATTTGCAGATTAAGCGGGATATCATCTGTCACTACTTTTACTTTTGAAGTTCCTTTAAACTTTAACCAAAACCCCCATATTTCTTTTGCTGATGATACACATTGTGCAGTTTTCCATCTATTTATACAGTAGCATAATAATTATGATAATGCTCCATTACCATCCGTTTTTATAATAAGATCGATGCTAAAATGGGCTAAAGGGACCAGCTTGTGCAGTACCACAAATTGAATTTGGCATCTTTGTGTTTCGCAGCCACGATGTTCATGGAGCACTGGAAGAGGAGACAGATGAGACTCGATTACATCTGGGACATGACAGGCATGGACGACGAGCAGGTTCGTCGTGCACTCTGACACGATAATTAAAAGTCCAGATTCGAGAATGAATTTGATGCTTTTCACCAACCAGTCATTTTCAGCTGTTGATTTAATCCTGAAGCGATGTCTTGTCTGAGGAATGAAAGCATCTGATAATGCTTAATTTTGTTTGTGTGTCTTGTGCAGGATGAAAATAAGGTTTGGATTTATGATATTGAATTCTAACACCACTCGTAGTCATTACATAGTAGCTCGGACACTTACTCTCTTGTGTCTCCATGTCCAGTCACCATATTGTGTCGTGTTTCTTTTTTTTTTTTCTTTCTGTGGCCTTTAATGTTTGTTTGGGGGATAGGTTGCACCAAATCTCCACACTCCCAATCTAAATCGCTGTGTGGGTGTTTGGAGGCTCCTATTCTCCTGCGGCCATGGTCCAATCCAACTCACTTTCCATCATCTGTCACCCAGAGCACTGCACCGTTACCTTTACCGTTAAAACACACAGAGAATGCCACCCAGAATAGCTGCACTGAATGTATAGTGGATGCATTCATGTTAGTGTCATGCTCACTAAATGCTAACACAATGCTTTTGGCAGAATTCCTCCGTCAACTTTGTCATCATGCACTTGACTCTTATACCAATCACTCCTTTGGATGAGCTGGGCATCAACGCCTTATGCATGTTCTGAATTGTGCTGTCATCTGCAGAGCCAGCCGCGACCAGAGTATGAGTTCAAGGTCAACAAGAAGAGGCAGAAGAAAGAAGAGCAATGTGAAAGTCTGAAGGTGAGATCCCAAAAATGTTAATATTTAATATTTACTACAATTAATACCAAAATTATTCATTGTAGTATATATTTTTCTTCCATCTTCGGGAAGTTAAGGTCAGAGGGGGAGTATTAGCATCTTTGTCAATAGTGGTAATACTACTAATGCTGCTACTACTACTACTAATAATAATAATTATAATATTATATTCAATATATGAACAATTGATATTTACAGAAGACATCAAGGACAGTACGGTGATGAGACTCTTAGCTGCATGAAAACATTTGAATGGTGCAAAGATTTTAAATACAGTAGGGACCGTAAATGCATGAATAACAAACCCGTCCGAGGTGGCTCCGAGCCCACTGCAGTCGTTCCTGTGAATGTTCTTAAGATAAAATTAGCCTGGTTTGATCGGTATTTGATCAGTTTGATCATATTGCTCACCGCACCACTTGCACGTTACAGGAACTCGGCTGAGAGTTATTGCCACATCCCGCATACAGCCCTGATCTCACTCCAAGCCATTTCCACATATTTGAGCCATTAAAGTAGTTCCTGGGAGGCCAGTGTTTCAGACTTGATGCAGGAAGTCCGATCATGGATCCGGCGTACTGAGAAATCTTTCTATCTTTATGTATCCAAGCACTAGTGAACCACTTGGATAAGTGCGTTAGTGTAGCAGGGGATTATATAGAGAAATAAGGGGAGTTTTTATCCTCATAACTGTGTTGTTATTCTGCACAGTCAAAATTCCTGGTTGTATTTGATCACCCTTTTACATTCAAAACAATGCTAAACTGTATTCTTTTATTCATTTGTTCTATTAATAATGTATATTTATATATAAACCAAAGCTACTGGACCTCGCATGTGCTGGCCATGTTGTTTCTGTGGTTATGGATATACAAGTGTGAGAATGTGTTAATAATGAGAATATAATAATAATAATAATAATAATAATAATAATAATTATTATTATTATTATTATTATTATTATTATATTCTCATTATTATTATTGTTGTTGTTGTTGTTGTTGTTGTTGTTATTATTATTGTTATTGTTATTATTACTGTTATTATTGTTGTTGTTATTGTTGTTGTTGTTATTAATAATAATAATAATAATAATAATAATAATAGTAGTAGTAGTAGTCTGAGCCTTCACATTTTTTTTACTGAGAAAGTATTTTATGTCAAGAGTGTGCTTCTCCTTTCAATAAGGAAATTGTGTAAATGCATTGAACTATTAAAGCAAAATGGGTCTCTTTTGCCACTTTTAATGATTTACGGTAACAGGTATGTTGAGATTTTTTAATCTTTTAATCCAAAAAATCCAAATTAAGCCTAAACTGGAAAATGAATATAATACCATACACATTAAACCATACTGTGTTTGAATAAAAAAGGGCTTAACATAATAACCAGCCAGTGCATCTCTGACAGTGTTTAAATTGTAAATGATAACCTTCCAGATGTTGATCTCTGTGGCCCCTGAATCATTCTTGCCTCTAAAGCTTTTAAAGCGTATTGCCTTCCCTTCTTCCCCTCTGCAACCATAATCTTCGTTTCCAACTCTTTGATAAACTGATTGTGGCATATCAATTAGTCCCTGTCTCTTTATTGACTGTCCACTCTCTTGTGGTCAGAAAGTCTTCCCGTCATGTGCACTCAGATAATGTTTGATATAATTAGTTTTTTATGCAGAAATTACTGTAGGGTGACTGCATGATGAGCCCGGAATCTAGAAAGCTTCTGTTTTGAATCCGCCTAACTTCACTTAGTCTAATGAAGTGTCCGTGTCTGTGTGTCTGTAAGTGTGAGAGAAAGAGAGTGAGTGAGAAGGCTCAGTACATCTGATGAGAGCTCACGCCTGATTTTTGTTCTGTTCTAGCATGGACATCACAAACTGACATGCAAAGACAGGATGCCAGCTTACATGACCATCCTTATCATGATGCTCTTTCTGGTACGTTAACCCTTCCCTTTGGTCTAAACACACTTACTGTACAGTAACACATAGAGTGGTGGCCAAAAGTAATGAGACAGAATGAAATTCAGTGTTTTAATGGTATTCTCCAATGTTTAACGGAAAATTAAGGTCATAAGAATAATTTGTTACTTTGTGCAATGAAATTGCTATACAACAATCAATATTTAGTATAAAGTCCAAAACCCGCTGGATCCGGCTGGGCGTACAGTCAAAAAGACGCCTGCAGTACTCTGGTATCAAGTGTTCAATCCCTGCCGGCTTGATTGCTTCCTGAAGATCATGTACAGAATGATGGTTTCTTTACTGCTGCTGCCTTTTTCACCATTGTCCAATAGCTTTCTATTGGGGTTAGGTCTAGAGATGACCCAGGTCATAATTCCAGAAGCTGTATACCATTGTCACAGACAGTTTTTTTTTTTTAATTATTATTATTAGTTTTTCGGTCAATTGGCACAACTCTTCAGCCAGATTCTTTTTTAGAAATTAGTGACACCTTTTACATGCACATGGAGAACTATAATATAATAAATGGCATACTGTATGTTCTCTTAATACATTTAACTAGAACTGTTAACTATATTATTTGTACAGTATATGTACATATTCCTGGATTTAAACTTCTGCATATGATACAATATCAAACTGCTGATTTTTCCCTATAAATCTGTATATACAGTACAATACCAATATAGAGCTGTTTTGCACTCTTGTAGCTTCTGTTTATACCCATCAATATGTTCCCTGTACAGATCAGTTTGACCTTCGTCATCGTATTCGGAGTAATCGTGTACAGGATTTCCATCACGACAGCGCTACACATGAGCGCCTCCTCTTCCTTTCGTTCGAACATTCGGGCTACGGTGAAAACCACAGCAGCTGTCATCAACCTCATCATCATCATCATCATGGACGAGGTCTATGGAATGGTAGCACGCTGGCTCACAGCTCTGGGTGGGTTTGAGATCTTCTTCCTCATGACCTGCCTGCAGTGATATACGTAGTAATACCCGAATCCTGGATTTTAAAAATTCCATTATCCTGAGTTAAGCTTTTTAGGAATAATTAAAAAAAACTTTACTTAAGTAAAACATAAGTATTTAAGTATAAGCGTGTAAACTGTATGTATTAAGAGTGGACATTCAACTGCAAGTAAGATTCACAAAAGTAAAAGACAGCTGCCTCAATTTCAAATCACACTGTGACTTTAATTACTGATAGTAAATGAGTGCCATTTTAATCAAGTGAAGAAATATTCACTGAGGATAATTACATCTTTATTACTCATCGCTCAAAGTAACTTGCTAGATAATAACTCGCATTATGAATTTAGAAATATGTGATTATAGAGAAATGTACAGATGTTTGGAAAAGCTGTACAAAAACGTTAGAATTCTTTAGAGTGGTAGAGAGTAAAAGTTAAATATATGAGGTGAAAGAAAAACATCCCACCTCATGTCATTTTTCCGTGCAATACATAGGTTAATTACTGCAATGGAAATCATTGAAAAGTACAATCTTTTTCAAATCTCCTTAAAGTTATTTTTTTTTTTTAAGCATAAGCTCTAGAAACACGAGAGACTGTAACAAACCTGATGTTGGTGCCGTCAGGTCACAGTTTTAATGACTACCAAAGACCCAGACTTGGGATTTTGAGCATTAGACTTGACTTTGGGCGTGACTTAGACTTAAACAGTACAGTCTCATTAAATCTCACCTTAATCTCATCTGAAATTCATCAGAGGTGCCAAAAACAGACGCAAGCTTTGAGGAGAGGCTGATTTTCAAGGCTTTCGTCCTGAAGTTTGCCAACGCCTTCACTCCAATCGTCTACCTGGCTTTCTTCAGAGGCAGGTCAGAGAATTTGCTTATGTTTCTTCATGTCAGCTCAACATTTAACCAGAAATATAAGTGCTAAGATTATTTTAATTATAGTAATAGGTTTTTTTCCCCTGCATACAGTACCCAGTGCTGTTGAGCTGTACAACCTTATACAACACACACTGTTTATTCATGCCGACCTGCCAACATTCATGCATTTTGCGTTTGAATGTCACATTTTAAAATCAGCATACACTTATATGAATTATCTCTAAAAATATGCCTTTTTTTTTTGTCATCTTTTATACCTCCACAAAAAGCGATGATGAGTCAATCACAGTCTTTGGAATGACTGACAATTGCGTAGGTGTTTTGAACAAGCTTCAAACCACATGCATGTTTTAGCTGGTTCCCCGCATCTCGATTCGACTTTCTCACTTGAAACCTCAACCGTACTTTCTCTCCTGTTAAATAAGGAATGATTTCACCTCGCTGAGGTGAAAGTGATTCTGTCTGTGCATGCTTTGGCTTGGCTAACATTAGACAAATAGCTTATTTGCATAGCCATCATTAGGTAACTAAGCTTTAGTATTCGGGTTGCCATTAAGAATTTTTTGCGAACATGCCATTTCAAAAGTGTCTAAAATTCTGACTGAGAAAAAAGATCAGTTAATAGGATATCAGGGTAGTAACTAGTATGCAGGTTTACGTTAACATCGGTAGTAAATAAAAAGCTGTGCTGTTAATATGTAGACACTATAAAAATTACATGCACATATTCTTATTCATTGCTTTACATGAGAATACTTTCCTATTGCAAACCTTTCTACTTTCCTGTGTGCCAAATTTTCATGTTTCTACATCTTAGCTAAAACTAATGAAATGAGCAACAGCTTTTTCCTCTCAAGAGCCTTGTCTTTGGTTGGCCAGTTCAGTTAATTGGATTGATGGGTCAGTTTTTGATTCGGAATCAATTCACACTTTATAAATTATAAAACTAAACGTTAAATGGTCCACAGTTGACAAATTCCTTAAACATATATCACCGCTTTTCTTTCATCTTTGAGAAATACTCACATTTTGCAAGAGTATTCCTTCTTCTTTATTTGAGTTCATGGGCAACTATTGAAATACTGCCAATTACTGGACTAGGAAAAAAAACCTATCACGTTGTATGGGACATGACAAGTGGCACAGCATTTCCTTCTAGGAACCTCTGTGGTCCAACTAGGTACCATGGAGGCCAATAGTAACCGCTGAAAGGCCAATTAAGACCTTTGTACTTATTTGTACGACCGTGGTAGGACCTCCGGTCAGCATTCACACGCTCATTCACACACTACGGCAATAAGTCTAATCTGTATGTTTTTGGCCTGTGGAAGGAATCCAGAGAATGTGGTGGAAAACCACCAAGAACAGGGAGAACATGCAAATTCCATCCATCCTGGAGATGCAAGTCGACAGTGCTAACCACTAAGCCACTTTACCGCCACACAGCATTTAGTCAGTCAGTCAGTCAGTCATTTTCTATACCGCTTTATCCTTATATACAGGGTCGCGGGGACCTGGAGCCTATCCC
>JAQQZT010000007.1:22484322-22500907 GCA_030068275.1 Clarias platycephalus
AGCCTGGCCGGGAATCGAACCCGGACCCTGGAGGTGCAAGGCGACAGTGCTAACCACTACACCACCGTGCCGCCCACACAGCATTTAATTGTTCGTTAAATAGTTTCAGTGCTACTTAATATTTCAAACCTGCTTTAAATAAATCTGACATTAAACATCAGTGCTTTTGAATTGAAAATCACCATGCATGAATGTAATCGCATCATCTACCTATGATTTAAAGCTCCAGGTACAGACCATCAAAATCACAAGATAAGAGTTCACACACACACACACACACACACACACACACACACACACACACACACACACACACACCAGATTCTACAAGCAGTTTGTTTAAGGACAATTTCCAAAATGGTGGCACAGTGGCTTAGCGGGTAACACTCTTGCCTTGGTCATCCAGGGTCTGGGTTCGATTCCGGTCTGTGTGTATGTAGCATGTTCTTCCTGTGCTTGGTGGGGTTCCTCTAAGTACTCCGATTTCCAACTACAGACATGCAGATTAGGTTAATCGGCGTTCCCAAATTGCGTGTGAATGTTGAGTGGAGGTCATACCACAGTTCTAAAATTGGAATAAGAAACAAAGGTAATCATCATTGGCCTCCATGGTCCCTAGTTGGACTTCAGAGGTTCCTAGATGGATGTAATATCCACAAGGTACAGCGGGACTATATATTATTTCTTTTTGTTTTTTTTCCCTGAAGTTGCTAAGTCTGCATTAGTGCTAAACATTTCTTACTTTAACCATATGTGCAATACCTACAGGCTCATTGGCCGGCCGGGCAACTATTACTATGTTGTTGGGAATTACCGAATGGAGGAGGTATGTGTTTATTCATAAAGCAATAACGAGCTTTTTGCATTTTTTTGTAGATTGTATCTTAACCCAGACGTTATTTCGGGTCAATCTTTTAAAATTTGGGGTAATGTTACTAGAACGACTGTGATTTGTCTGTTTTTTTTGCACCTGCTGTAGTGTGCTCACGCTGGCTGCCTGATGGAGCTGTGCATTCAGCTGTGCATCACCATGCTTGGCAAACAGCTTATCCAGAACAACCTGTTTGAGATCGGCATTCCGTAAGTGTACACCACTGTGTGCATGTACGCTCTCAGCCCAACGTCAATACATATATCATGCAAACACATACATTCATACACATGTAGCATCATTAATATGGTGAAGTTTACTGTAAGGTGACCTTCATTTACTGTATTTAATCTTATTAATTTCAAGAGTCTGGTGAAGAAACAACTGTTTATAGCTGCTGTTACATGAGTGAAACAGGAACTAAGTTGTATTCTGGGTATTGCATAGCTTCAAATGTAACTATAAGTTAAAGGTATGGTGTGTTACTAATTGGGACAACTTGTAATAACTGGAAATGACCTATGTCACAAGCGTTATGCAACGCTTTTTGCGGTTAAAGGAAAATAATCAACTGTATGTTGAAAACAGAAACTCACTCTACCTCATTCTCAGATTTTTTTTTATCTTTTTACATAACAGCATTCCGTGTTTTTTTTATTTTTTTATTCTTTACATAATGAAATGAAAATGTACTGTATATAGCCGTGAATATCAAACAATCAATTATCTGTATATTTCCATTTTAGAAAACTGAAGAAACTATTTCGCCGGTGTAAGACGAAAAGAGACTCGAAACAAGAAGAGGAGTTTCTCAAATCCCTGGCACGACATGAGAAAGACCACTTCCTCACCCCTTATGTTGGCCTTAATCCAGAGTATATGGAGATGAGTGAGTCACTTTACACCCACCCACACACACACACACATGCACACAGAGACAAGAAACAACTGCAATATGGACAATAGCATTTCTAGTCATTTTTTTTTCTTATGTCCATCTGTGTCTAAATATATTTTGTTTTGGTGGATGTAGATTTTTATATTTATTATATTTATTATTATTATTAGAAAACACAGGCTGTAATGACTCAAGGCTCTTGAGTCAGTGTCTGTACAGCACATAATCTCTTCAGTCTGTCCTCAGTTGTCCTTTACATCTGAGTGGATTCGGATGATTATCTAACCCAGACAGAAAATACCAGCTTACTAATAGCTCTGGAAAAGCAAGGTTGTAGAATCCAAGCCTCGTTCTCGCTCATTTCTCTATCTGTGCTGCAGCGTGGGCTGGCCTTCTGCTAAGAGACCGGCATTGTGGGTCCTGCAGAGAGGTGCGAGATTACAAGCTTCAGTTGTAAAAAAAAAAAAAAAAAAAAAAAAAATCACTCAGGCGATCAAATGCTGCTGCCAGCAGATTTCCAGTTGCATCTGAATTGTTGTGGGGATCTGTAGACTCGGCCTTGTAACATTTTGATCTCTTGTCCTGGTCATCTAATTACCTGCTGTAAAATTCTGGATATTTTCGTCAGCTTTTATTCACCGCAATTTCTTTATAAAAATCATCATTAATGTTGAGGTGAATGTGTTCATCTAGTGATCCAGTTTGGAATGGTGACCTTGTTTGTGGCCTCCTTCCCTCTGGCTCCTCTGTTTGCGCTCCTGAACAACGTTTTCGAGATCCGCCTGGACGCCAAGAAATTTATCAGCGACTACAGACGTCCCATCGCGGCGAGGGCTAAAGATATTGGTATATCTTTATATATCTTTATATTCATATTATGATATCTGTATATCGGCATTCCTCGTTTCATTTTTTTCAGCGGAGTAACACAGAGGTACTGTAGGGTTTCTTTACTGTAAATATGGTCTGAAGAAAATAGTTGAGTGTCAACACAAGATTGTGGGTGAAATGTCACAGACGGAAAGAACGTGGTGCATAATTATTGCTAGGTCTTTCATCAAGCGTCATCTTGTCTGTTCTTAGTATTTTATCATCATTTACATAAAGCAAGAAAAATGGTCTGAGAGATCAGCAGCACAAAGGGAACCACGCAACACTTGGCAGCTTAATGTTTTGCATTTTAATCTTATGGCTGATGAGTGCATGTTTGAAGCTAAGCTAAAGCCGTTGCTATACTTGAACCCCACCTTGTGGTGATTCTCTAATAGTCATGTGTCATTTTTAACGTGTATTAAGTAGTCAACTTGTATTATATTTCTCTGTCTACTCTAGGCATCTGGTACAACCTTCTGAGAGGACTGAGCAAAGTGGCGGTCATAGTGAATGTACGCCAATTAAATCTAGCCGTTATTAAATTTGCCTATTTGTCTCTTGTGGTATTTTAGAAATATGTAGGGCTTCTTTCCATACGTCCACTGCTCTCACTGTTGGCTTGTTTCTTCTCAGGCGTTTGTGATCTCCTTCACGTCGGATTTTATCCCTCGACTGGTTTATCAGTACGTCTACAGTTCTGACGGAACGCTGCACGGCTTCGTCAACCACTCCCTCTCCTATTTCAACGTCACCGACTTTCAGGCAAATACAGGGCCAGTGAAGCAGACATTTCTGGACCAAAAAGTGGAAATTTGCAGGTGCTGGCAGAAATGGTTCAGTTCAACAATGACAACCTTTACTGCTGTATTTCAGTATTGCAAAGTATTGCTCTGTTGATTTTCTACTTTTTTTTGTCTACCACCAATAGCACTTGATGATATTCTGACTGCTGTTGAGTTCAGGATTCTGATTGGTCAGAAAGTGTTGATTACTGACATAGTAATAGCTGTACTTTAAATCACAGCCACGTATTAATGTGTTTGTTCTAATTCATCACATACTGTACATGTATGATGAATACTTAACTGTGAGCATAATTCGTTCCGGAAGTGTGCTTGTATATCGAAGCACTCGTATATCAAGGCAAATAAGAAATAATGGAAAATTCGTTCCATAACCCAAAAATATCCATATAAAAATAATAAACACAAAATTTAAGGTCAAAATAAAACAAATGAACCTGAACTTTAGCTTTGAAAAGAATCATGGCTGGTGTTAGACAAGAGAAGAAGCAAGAGCAGGGAGGGCTACTGTACCGTGTAGGACGTCTTTCACACACACATACTAACGGAATCACTTATCTCTGACAGAGTTACTGGAATCCTCTTCTTTTTTGCATGACTTTAACAAAGAACCTCGATAATCACACTCGCTTTGGCCTCCTTTTGAGGATTTCGCAGAAATGTGACGTTGCATTGTCGTTAAACAGAATCATCTCCCGCACTGCTACAGCCTTTTTTTTTTTTTACCCTTTTAAGAAAATGTTTATTTAACATAAAATATGAAAAAAGTCTCCACTGTCCATTCTTTGGAACAGACTTAGTTTTCTTTGAACTAAAAAATAAAATATAAAAAACATAATATAATTTTATAATATTGTTCCATGTTTCACCGAGTAGAAAAGGAAGGAATAAGTGAATAATAAGGTAAAATTAATAAATCAATTTTAACAAGTAAGCCTAAATAGGCCTTTGCACATACCATGACTTAATCCTAGAGCCAGGGTAGTTGGCCAGCTCAATGCCAGGAACCTAAGATCTTCAAGGAACCTTTAATGAACATAATGTTATGCATGAGCCGGCGCTATACCAAAAATTAGTGAAGCTCTTGGTATCTATGCTGGCTTATCACACGGGTTGTATTCCTGGGGCAAGTGTGCAGATTTTGGATAACAGGGCATGGCAGGGCAGGGCAGGCTCTTGATGGCACTCTGTGAACCTTATGTTACATAGCAGCTGTGAGGCCATCTGCACAGTCTCATAGTATAAGTACGGGTGTTATTACTATATGATTCATTTCTAACACACAGCAAATTTATTCTGATCTTAATAATATAAATTCTGTTTTTAGGTATAAAGATTACAGAGACTCCCCATGGTCAGATACCCCCTATCAACTGTCAAGAGAATTCTGGAATATCCTGGCAGCACGGCTGGCATTTGTCATCGTTTTTCAGGTGACTGAAAAGGGTTCAGCTCGACCTGTTTAAAAAAAAATGTCAAGAGCATGTTTTCCCAGCTGAGTTCTGAACTTTTTTTTTTTTTTTCACAGAATGTGGTGATGCTAATGAGTGACTTTGTGGACTGGATAATCCCAGACATCCCGAAAGACATCAGCTTGCAAATGCACAAGGAGAAGAACCTTATAGTGGAGCTCTTTATGAAGGAGGAACAGGGTAGGAAGCTTAAGGGCAAGCGAAGGAGCAACACCAGTCACCCGGTACGCTCTTCAGCACCTGCGGATTTACAAATCAACAACCACTAGTAGATTCGCCCAAGTGGGGAACGAGAATACATCTATCCCTACAGCACATCAGAAGTTTGTACGAATCATTATGAGTCAGCTTGTGCGAAAGTCTAAAAGTTACAAAGGTTTAGGGCAAAATGACACATTAGCAGTGCAGCTTGCCGACTGGAGCCATAGGAAGGTACAAGACTGCCTGACTATGATCACAAGAGATGCCCCAGGACTGCCATATACCTTGCAGCTTAGCTTTTTCTGTTGTCTAGGTTACTTTGTAAACTGAGTAAATGAAATGCAGAGACATTTCTTGCTTGTTTTGTTAGTTTTTATTAATATGCAAACTGTTCACATTTTTACTAATTTACTGTTTGTGTGTCAAAAGAAAAATTCTATGTAGTCATTGTTGATGTTTGTCTCCTTTACTGGAATACTCTTTTTATTTTCATTGCTTTTATATTGATTTTAATTAAACCATCAAGAAATATTCAAGTTTTTTTTTAAAGACATTCTAAGAAAAATTAGCATGTCCTAATAATGGCATTCAAATTTGTTCACAGCTGTTTAATGTCTTCATAATATGTATAATCTATTATGTTATACCTGGGAAAGTCACAGTTCTGGAAAAAGGATTGGGAACTAAATCTGCACCTTTTGTTTTTGCTACCGAATGAAAAACTGTGCATTGTTATATAGTGCTGGGAAATGAAAAAGGAAAAAACATCCTGGCCTCCTAACATTCAGTGTAAAAAATTACTGACTGATTCTCACTAACAGGAATAAATAACTAATTTACACTTTTGACAGCAAACTTGAAATATATTATACAGTAAATACAGTAAATGGCTGCAGTGCATTAAAAATAGGTTTTTTTTTTTTTTTGTCGTTTTAATACATTTCAGTAGTAAAATACCTAATCTCTTTCAACGGGTATACTAGACTAGATGGCATTAACACAAAATAATTACATGCATGAATGTTTTTGTACTGCTGAAAATGTGTCTGCTGTCTTTTTAATAAATATTTTCTGTATAACTAATATGTTTTTTGTGGTAGGACATAGATGACACTAAATTTGCAGCTCGAGGCCTTAACAATGCAAAGTGTTTGTTGCTTTTTTGAAAGACCCTGCTTTGTACTTTGTCTGACTGGGTGGGATCAAATCTCAGATATATTTACTGATGCTTGACTCTTCGGTACTATACACGTGTCTAAAGTCTCATCTCCTGTCTTGACTGTTATAATTGCATGTGTATTGCTATGTCTTGTAAAACTTGCACTTTTAGACTTGTATTCAAGTTTTATACATTTTTCATTTGAAGTCATCTCAATAAAATTAGCACGTTCTGCATTTGCTCAAAGTTAAAGGAACAGTACTGACGTGCTGAAAGCATCTATTTTTGATTTCTCAGTTTTGTCACTGACGTAGAAAATATATAAACTACATCAAGGACCATTTAAGGACTGTTACTTTACAAATATAATGTACTGAATGTCCACAATAGCTTCTCCTCTGAGAGAAAGGAATGAATGATGTCTGTAAAACTAGGCTTAGAACTAGGCTTCTTTAATATGGCAACAATGCAGATCTGTTACCATTAAATAAACTTGCTATAAACCTCTGAATTGTATTTTGTGTTTTTTGGGTTACTGTGTGAAAGATTCTCTTACAAAATAAAACTATAAAAGGAGTTAAATAGGGGCAGGGGTAGTTTAGTAGGTTAAGTTGGGTTACAGAACAGAAGGTCGGTGGTTCAAACCCCCAATTCCACAAAGACGCCACCAATGGACCCATGAGCTAGGCCCTTCACCCTATCGCTGCCAGGGGTGTCGTATCGTGGCTGAACCTGTGGTCTGACCTCCAAGGTGGGATATGCAAAGAAGAAATTATGAAGAAGAAGTAATGTATATGTGACAAATAGAAATGTACTACCCAGCTTTAAGTTCCTTAGATTCTACATCTCTGAGGACCTCACCTGGTCACTAAACTCTTCTCTCCTGAAGAGAATGGTAGAACAATGCCTGCATTTTCTGTGAAGATTTAAAAAGTCCTACCTGGAAAACTTTTACCAATGTAGCACCCAATGAATCACGTGCACTCAGCTATCTACCTTGGAGAACATTAAAAGAAACACTGTCTGCAAAGGGTGTGAGAGATTATCAAAGAGACCTCTCACCCTAATCATGGATCATTCACTTTTCTCCCATCAAACAGACTGAAAATAACTTTTTTCTATGTGGCTGTTAATGTACCAACCAGCTAATCATGGCAGGTTAACAAATACACTACTGCACTGACACTTTCTGTCTATATTGCACTGCTTCTTCATCCATTATCCACCTTCTGTAAAAAAAATCTTCCTTCTTCATCTACCATGTTTTATTTGCAACCACATTTTACCACACACCACACACTCATACACACACTACGAGCAATTTGGGAACGCCTTTCAGCCTGATCTGCATGTCTTTGGACTGTGGAAGGAAACTACTGATGGGAAGTTTGAATCATTTCATTTTAGTGACTCGGTTCTTTGAATCTCGTTCATCAAAATGAGCGAATCTTTTATTGAGTCATTTAGTTCATTTCGTTCTTTTGGATTAGAAATAAAATAAAATGGTGCATTTTGAATAAAAAAGACTCCCAATACGTCTACATACACAAATTTTGCTATAGTTCCAGTAATGAAAATATTACAATGCAGCTAAGGACATATTATACTAAACAGAACGAGTAGTTCACCTCTCATATCTTCTAGTCTGAGTCGTTCGTTCTTTTGAATCAATTGCACCGCATAGCGTCTATGGGAGTCACGTGACTAAAAGAACGAACGACTCGGAGTAGAAGAGTCATTGAGAAAGAATCGCTCGATTCTGTTTCCTGTATATAACCGACGGAGGTTTTGCGAGGATTTGCGCATGCGCGCCCAGTATAAAATGAACGAATCATTCTCCGAGAGGACTCGTTCTTCTGAGTCACGTTCAAAAAGAACGAATCATTAATGAACGACCCATCACTAGAGGAAACCCACTAAACATGGGGAGAACATGTAAACTCCATGCACACAGACCCCGAGGCGGGAATCGAACCAGGAAGTGTAGAGTGGAGGTGTAAAACATCTTGAGAATAATCGTACTAATATGCCACTCCAGTTTGACGTCTCTTCTATACATGATCAGAAGTGTTGATTTCGATTCAGTTTGAGTCACTTGACAGACCGTTGACGTTTCCTAGTCATGTGACTTGGTCCGCCTTTCGGAAATTTTCGTGGGGGAAAAAAAAGTGCTTGCCTGAAATGAGGTGGAGCGCTTTACCGGAAACTTACTCTACTACACTTGTTCTCAAGTTTCATTTTTGACAACCTGAACACCAGACATTTTTCGGTTTACGCGTTTTATGATAGTGCTTTCTGAGCTAAAAAAGGATTTTTTTTTGCTGTCCTAGCGTATGATTAGAGAACTTCTGAATCCACCACTTAAAGCGAAAGCGGAAATGCCCGGTGTGTGTGTGCGAGTGTGAGATCGGTAAAGACGACTTCAGAAGTTGCATAATCGTCTTAATCTTAACTGCAGTCACACACATACACACAAAATGGATAGGTTTAAAGTCATGCTGTTGGATATATCCGAAAGACTTGGCCAGGACAACGTAGGGAAGCTCAAATTTCTGTGTAAAGAAATTATTGGGAAGAAGAAAAGTGAGGAGATCACTAGCGGCATCCAGCTGTTTGAGTGTCTGATCGAAAGAGCAGAAATCGCGCCTGACAACACCGAACTTTTAAGGGAGCTCCTCACTAACATTGGCCAACAAGCTTTAGTGGAAAGAATCGACATTTACGAAGGACAAGCCATCTCGGCGGATTTACCGGACGAAGCGGAACTAGGTTTGTGATCTGTCCACTTCATAGCAACACGGCGACTTTTAGGGTGAACACCACATGTACAGCCTAGTGGCCGTAAAAGTCGCCGACAGCTCAGGCCACAGAGTTTTAGGTTAGCTTAGCTTAGAGTTCATTGTCAATGTGTAAAGTACATGTACAAAGCCAATGAAATGTAGTTAACATCTAACCAGAAATACCAAACGCGGCATATTTACCATAAATAACAATGAGGTACTGTAACTGGGTGTATTTATACAGGAGTGAGAGAGAGAGAGAGTAATGTACTGGAGGTAGTAAGGATATGGTGTATATAGAAATATACAGTATAACTGTGCATTAAAGAACTTCTGAATAGCAGTGGATAAGTCAAGAAGATAACCTGCTCATATAAACACACAAAAAAAGTATTGATGCTGATTACATTTTTTATGGTGTACGTATAATACAGGAAATGTGTGTGCCAAAGAAGCTACTTGTGAAGAGTTTATGCAACATGGAAGTGGCGAATCTTGCGTCCCCAAAATTTCTTAAGGCTAACTTCAGATGTTTCGAGGGAGAATTTTTAAAAATGTGCTTTTCATCACGTCAAACAATAATAGTTTAAAATGCAAATGATTCATATTTCTTTATGAGTAATCATACAAAAATTGGTGTAAGCTTCTAGAAAAAGTGTTGCTTAAATTGGTTTTGGTGAAAGCATAAAAAGCTAAATAATCTGTAGTGACCCTGTCTAACCTTATCAAATTCATATTGCAAGATCGTTTTTAGAATAATACACTTTTTCAGGTTTATGTCTTTTCATGTGAATTCTAAATTGGCCAAGTTCCATCTAATGACATTTAGGATCATTGAAAGATTTGAATTAAAAAAAGATACATTTCTTTTTGTCTGGTAAAAATATACATGTGCATGTGCATATCTAAAAAAAAAAAAACCGAAGCATGAATCGGCAGATAAGAAGCATTAAGTATTATGAAAAATGGTGTTATATGATCCTATCTGAAAATTCACTTTTTTTTTACCTAGCCGATACACTTTTAGCACGAATATCATATTTTGACTGTATAAATATGTACATATATGACTACCTATATGATACATACTAGGGACGGAATTCACCAGAAACCAGTCGATACGATATAATTGTGATACCTAGGTGTCGATTAAATTTGTATTGTGATTTCATAAGTCTCACGATTTTATTAATAACCTGATTCGATATACAGTGGAACCTCAGATTGCGAGTAATGCGGTTTGCGAGTGTTCTGCAAGATGAGTAAAGATTTTTAAGAAATTATGACTTAAAAAAGGAACAAATCTTGGTTTACGATTACCGAGTATCATGTATCATGCATGCACTTCTTGTTTTTTGACACCGAGCGTCACATGATCACAACTGAGCCAACGTTTTTTCTCTTTCTTACGCTGCGAAATTGTGGGTAATCGTCTCCCCTGCTGGGTCTTAGTGCTCGTCTCTTACTGGTATAATCAACATCCGTGCACACGTGTACTGTTTACTATAACACTGTGACCATGTGTGTGTGCGTAAAACATATTGTATTATTTTGTCTGTATGTGTGTGTGTACAGCGTGCATGTACTGGCTATTATAACACTCGTGTTTGTGTGCGTGTAAAGCAAAAGAAAATCTCATTGGAGAGGTTAAAGATCCCTTTTCTTTCTCTCCCTGGGTCAGCATGCCGTTATGTGTGTGCGCACGTAATTTGACACCGTGCCCCTTCACACGCACACCCCTCCTCTCGCCTTTACTCAGATTCCATAGCAATTCTAAACAAAGTCAGCAAATGATTTGCTTGTACAGTACTACACAGTAGTACGCTGTGCTGCCTGCCAATGTACGAACACTTTCGAGAGCAGGATTATAGATGAACTGCAACAATTACCACAAGTGCAAACATATACAAATTAAAAATAAACTGTAGCATCTGCCCGAAGGGAAAATGGTGAATAGTCCATGATTTAGATAAGAGGCATCTTTGATAATGCCTCTCGCCCTTTGCAGGCAATGTTTCGTGTAAATGGTAGCTGAGTGCCATTGATTTGTGGGGATGTTTCACAGGCGCTTTACAGCCCGAAGCAGTGCATCTGCCGTACCACCATGAGACACAGTTTGTGAGGATGCACACAATGGCACAGCGAGTGGTAAATGTTGGACTTGAAGTGGTTACACTACATAATTCAGTTCACAACATAATACTTACTTTCCCCTTGTCCAAAAAG
Source organism: Clarias platycephalus (assembly GCA_030068275.1). Classification (NCBI taxonomy): domain Eukaryota; kingdom Metazoa; phylum Chordata; class Actinopteri; order Siluriformes; family Clariidae; genus Clarias; species Clarias platycephalus. The sequence goes on from JAQQZT010000007.1 coordinate 22,495,606, forward strand.
TAAAACTAACTTCTTATAGTGAAGAAAAAGCCATAACATATAGGAAAACTGCACGATGAAACATGGGAAATCTTTTTATACTGAAATATACATGATCTACTGAAAATGATGATCCCGCTGCTAATTTATTAACCGCCATTGTGTTATTAACATATGTTCTGTGAGAAGTTGTGGTTGCGTGCCACACTGACATCATTGTGCTACAGGTAAAGAATAGCACACTCCAGTGGGCGCTTATTAGTTTCATACTGTATAACAGAGTGGCCTGAAGTGTGTTATTCCACTTATACTGTACTACAGACATGTGTCCACAGTTGCAGCGCTTATTTTATTAAGAAATGACTTGTCACATATATTAAAGGTGTATAGTTAGATTTAATGTTGTTTTACTTCCATGAGACAATCATGTCAAGGCAAGCTAGTACCTGTTATCATTTAAACAATCATTCCCTCACAAGACTCTCTCTCTCTCTCTCTCTCTCGCTTTTAAAAAAATGCAGTGTGCCAATTTGTCCTGAAGCTTTTTTTTTTGACGTGTATAAAAAGCACCATTACACACTTAAAAATCAATACTTATACTCAAGCCTGCTCCTATTAAAGTATAAATAAACATCTCCAATAAAAGGTCAACCATGATTATCTTCGATTATGTGGAGTTTTTGGCACAACTATCAGCGGCGGCATGGTGGCTTAGTGGTTAACGCTGTCGCCTTGCACCGCCAGGTCCCGCGTTCGATTCCTTTGTCGAGTCTGTGTGCATGGAGTTTGCATGTTCTCCCTCTGCTTGGTGGGTTTCCTCCAGGTTCTCTGGTTTTCTTCCACAGTCCAAAGACATGCAGATTAGGCTAATCCATGAGGTCACGAAGAATCGGACACGACTAAACAAACAACCTTCAAAATCAGCAGGGCAGTTAAAAAAGGGCATGTTAATATGAGCATCATAATGATTGTAAATATTAATGTTGTTCAAGTCATTTTCAAGTTTTTCACTAGCATTTAACAATGTATGGTAATTAACCAGTGCTTTCTGACCAATATTTCAGCAGCGTTCGAATATATAAATGGGCTTTAGAACTGAAAAAGCCTTTATCAGCAGTGTCTCTGTTGTACTTAGTAATGTGGGTGATTAAATAAATAAATAATAAATAAATAAACTAGGAAACTTCTTTTGAGTCTTAATACTTCGTAACATTTGTAGCGTACAGTATGTGTCCTCAGATTTGCAGTTGAGCTCTTTATTCATGCTACAGTATATAGTAGGTTTACGTTACTTTTACAGTTTTCACAGGAACCTGCAGAATTATCCAATAAAATTCACAACACAACCAGACAACTGTCAAACTCTCAGGCGCACATCAAGATTTCAATTTAGTTTTTAAAGAATTTTGTCTTTTTTTTCTAGCAAAAATCAACTGTGCGATAGAAGTGATCGTTAAGGAGCTGGGAAAGAACTGGCGTCGATATGGACGCAGACTGGGAGTCACTGAGCCCAAGCTGGACGGCATACAAGAGAAACACCCTCGCAAACTGGAGGAACAAGTGAGAGAACTGTTTAAAGAGTGGAAGAAGATGCGCAAAGCGGAGGGCAAAGTGGACGACCTGATCAGGGCCCTCCGAGACTGCAACCTCAACTACACGGCTGATGTTGTGCAGAAAGAGCTCCAGAATGCTAATATGCCGTAAAAAAAATTTCGTCCATCTGTTTTTCATGTTCATTCCTGTTGAATGTTTGTACATGTGTTAGCGACATTCCATCACATTGTCATGCAGTTCCCTGGGACAAAGGTAATTCCAAAAACACTTTGACCTTAAATTTACAAAAAAAAAAAAAAAAAAAAATTTTTGTATTTTTCTTTGGGATGCTTGGAAACTTCACTCAGACATAAATCTTTGCTCAAGTAGACAGGGATTTGTATGTGTTGTGCTGGTCGGTAAGCTGTGAATCAAAAAGGGTACTTTTGTGATTTTTTTCCCTCGGTGGAACATTATAAATTAGGCTGAAATTATAATATTATGAAAACACTCTGTAAATTGGAAATTGTGGCATTAGATAAAAAAAAAATTCAATGTTGTTCCAAAAGAATTGAATGTATTCTTATATACAGTATGGCATGTGTGTGTAAATAAAAGGAGTACATATTTTCACCATAGCCTGAAACCTTGAATTCCTCAATAAAAAAATAACACTTCCAAGATTTTCAGTTAGATCCCAAGCTCAGAGTACTGTCCCGGCGGTATTTCACATTATCCTTGTCCCATTATCAAATTGCCTCTTAACATGGACGTACAGTATACATGTGAACGGTTGTCCTACGATAGACTGGTGTCCCATCCAAGTGGAATTCCTGCATCATAACCCGTGAACGAGGGACAGGCTGTCATATTATAAACAGGAAATGGAGATTCCTATTAAACTTAATAGCTTCTTTAAAAGGAATCCAATTCTTCTTTGCCCTGCGATGGATTGGTACCCTGTCCAGGGTGTATCGTGCCCTGGGACAGGCTTCCCTGTATACAGGATAAAGTGGTATAGACCATGACTGAGTAATATTTAATCCTGGCGTGATCAGATGATTTGTATGATATTTTCACCAGAACACAGGTCTGAATATGGTGGAAAAACTAAAGGCCATGTGATTGGGCAGTATACTCCAAAAAGCAGTAAGCTACGGTGCTGACACTCAGTCTGCCCTTGCTCAGTAGCGTCCTCTGCTGAACTGTCCACGAACAAAGTAATGTTGTAAGCAAAATGAAATGACATGAAATTAAATAAAAGTTACATTTGTAAAAATTCCAGTAAGGGGCGTCTCAAAAGATCATGCAGAAAATAAAAACATTATTAATGGAGTGTACATGCAATAACATACAGTTCTCACTCTTTAACAGTATGAAATCCCAGTAGGGGGCGTCAGGAACGTCACCGGAGAGATCAACGGAAGCTCTGGAGGCTCAGACAGAAGGAAAAAAACAGCTAAAAATGTCCCTCTTCAGGTTATTATATTATGGAAAAGTGTTGCACATAGGCGTAGAAGGTAGCACTGTCGCTAAACAACAATGAGTTTGATTATACAACATGCTGTTAAACTGCATTCTTTTTAGGTTTAACTAATTCACAATGTATTCAATACTGACTGAACATTACGAGGAATTAAATTATGAGGAAAAAATGTGGTTAAAGTTAAAATGGTTCACACTGGTGAAGATTAAGGTGTTCGGTTGAGAGAAAGCTACAGTAATATATTTATGTATTAAAATACAAAATTAAAAGAATCCCCTGTGGGGATCCATGTTCAGCCATCAATGCGAACCTTAGACCCGGGCCCGTATTCACAAAGCTTCTTAAGCCTAAACGTTGCTCCTAGGGACAAAAGTCTAAGAAAATTCTTAGAATTATGATATTTTCTTCAAATTTTCCCTTAAATTTAGGATTAAATCTTAGTGAAGATAAAAATGATGTACGAAACTTCTTAGCACTAAAACAGCTCCTAAGGTAAAAATTGTTAAGACTAGTAGAGAGGAGGACTTTTAAGAGGCTTAAGAGTTTCTATAGCAGAGGACAAAATAGCAGAAAGAAGAAATATTCTTCAAACACTAAACATAAACACTGCTCTATTGTCCACTTAGATTTTTCGTGTTCTTTTACTTCTCTTGGATTGTTGGCTACATATCATCCAAAAATGCAACTTAAATAGACTCCTGCAATCATGTAAATTGGTAAACGGTGAGCCAATTTGCTCCCATCAATCCAAAATGAATTGCAAGTAATAAAATCCGTATGATAAATAAATGTAAGAACGTAAATATAGTAACTACTGTGTGGAAATTGGTTGCTCTAGTCATGATTATACAATTTATTATATTTTTAGTATATATATTTATTTGCAAACATTATGATTTCACTGTCTATTATTATATATTCTATTTTCACAAAGAGCACATTGTAAGACCTTTACAAATTTTGTATGGACCAATCACAGTCCTTGAATTGCTGCGTCATCCCTAGCAACGGGGTCAACCACACATCCTCACTAAGATAAAGGTTTTTGCACTTGCCTTACTCAGTGGTGCTCTGAGAAGTTTCCTAAATCACTTTTAGACTAGGACTCCCAGCTAGGACTTTTACACTAAGATAGGAGCTCTCTGAGAAAATTCTCAGAAGCTTTGTGAACACTAGGAGTGGGAATGAAATTAAACCGTGTAGTCTTTAGTGACAACAGAATAACACACTAAATAACCAGCTCATCTGTGTTTATTTGGATTTTTTACACTGATTAGTACAGGTTGATACAGTAGATAAACGTTAGGTGTCAGTCATAGATGCGGAAACCAGGATCACTTTTATATCGTCTGACACTCACGCAGTCTGTACAGACAAGCAAACAGAGATATACACACATACACACACACACATACGCACGCACAAACATGCGCTGCTCAGATAACCTCAAATAAGTCATTGGTCTGAGTCTTTAATGGTGCTTTGAATTAAAAACAGAAAATAAAATTAAAAATGCAACTAAAAGATCTATTCGATTTACGCATTCTTCGCTTCAAAAAAATAGAAATTCCTTTAGGACCTGTCAAAATTATCTGGTCTTACAGTGCCCGTGTTGATCCTTAACTTTCTCGCATTATACAAATCCAGAGTATTCTACAAAACGTTCACGTTTACAAAGAAAGGTTAGAAAACCAATGGCAATACTTTCAGGAATCCTACAGCGATGTCTAACTATGTGCAGCCCAGTTGTCCTCCAAGTACTAAAGCTGTTAAAGAAAATATATTATATATATATATATATATGTACATGGAAAAAACAAAACAAAAATCAACTTGATCTGCTTGAAATAAATACTTGCGATGATTTCTGATACATCTGAAATTCTCAAGTACAGGATGTAAACCGACCTCCCATAGTGTAGATGCAGCCCCAGGATACATCAGAAAAGCAAATACATTTATCCCTTTAGAGAAGCGAAAAAGGCAGTAACAAGCGTGGTGAGTCTGGTGATAGTACTTTTAACTCTTCAGCTTTATTTCTGTCCATTCTTTTAGAAAAAAAAAAGGCACTGTACCTATAAAGTCTTTCACAAAGCCATGAATTAGGCCATGGCACCATGATCCTAAATTTCTCAACAATTTATATAAGTTTTTCTCTTTTTGTGGTTCCTGTAAATGTAGCGATGGCTAGCAGGGCCTCCAGAGCGTCAGCTGGGCCCAGCTGGCACAGTTCAGTGTGATCAGTTCAGTGATGATGAGGCCTTCTCGAGGAAGGTGGGGGGGGGGGGGGGGGGTGTTGTTGGG
>JAQQZT010000007.1:22506436-22540393 GCA_030068275.1 Clarias platycephalus
AAAGGAGATTAATGCATTTTTTGGACGCCTTCAGCATTCCTTTACAATGTAGAAAGAAAGAAAAATCAGGAACCATCATGGAGTTAGAAAGTGACCCCAAACTTTTGAACGGTAGTGTATGTCTGTTCTAGAATGTAACTGATGTTTTAAACTCATTACATCACGTACCAGAATGTGTAACGTTAAATGCTGTTGCAAAGACGTGTGCTTCTGTTGTCCTGTGATAAACAGATGGCCATAAAAGACACACTGATATACAGTATCTTGAACTCTGGTGCTTGCAGTGCCACAGATATTGACCAGCCCAGCTCGACTTTAGATATTAGAAATGAACTATTCTCTAGATCAGCTTAAATAAGTAATAGTTAATATACCATTATGCAAACACACTGATACTGTGCTGAATATTGCTGCCCATTATTGCTAAAGTAGTAATGACACTCCTCCAGTTAAAAGGTTAATGAGCACTAAAGGAGCTTTATGAATAAACCTAGCACTACAGGTCGATTCTGAGTCTCTCAAAACCTGCAATAAGTCAAATAACAAGCTGTATGTTCTTTCTAGCTGTAATCCCAGAGCTCTCCGGGTAAGCATTTCTATTACCAAATATATAAAAAAAAGAAATTCTAAGAGAAATCATCGAGAAAAAGATTTGCATCAAGACAAACTGTAAATTCCTGGGTGTGTTACCGGATAGTATCTTGTGGAGTCTGAGGTGCATCATCAGCAGCGGAGACGATGTTGGTCAAGGTGACGTCATCCATTCGGCTGTTCCTATCTTTGCGGCTGATCGAGCGGTTGGCCTCTGGAGACCATTCCTGAAAAAGTGTGCGCAAAACACATCTTAAGAATACTGTGAATATCTTAGCACCCTCCAGAAATATAAAGAACAACTAGGGGGTCTGTCTATTCAACCACCATAAAAGCATGAAAATAGAATCCAGTCCTAACGTGACCCATTGCAAACACTGTCTGTAACTTGTCAGGTTGGCCCCTCTATTGCACAAATAGCTTTAGTGTTCAGGGAAAGAAATAAGGATGAAGTCTTATTGACATGTTCTTGCTTACTCGTCCAAGAAGCCCTAATGGTTTGATTAAGCATTAGTCAAAAGATAACATTTAGTTCCAACGTAGCTTTAACTGTGGTGTTGGTGGAGAGGAAAAATAAATCCTCAAGGGGGGCGTGGGGAAGCTGAGAATAAATAAAAGTTGGACCAGCGTATGGAAAAGGGAGTTCTGGCACAGAGAGAAGGATCCCACATTCCACAAGCCATCCGTGGGCCATGGAAACAACAGAGCATTCACCATCAGCCCATTAGGATTCACTATGTCCAAAGCTCATAGTCAGAAAGGCTCAACCGATGACAGCTTGCACATAGATACACTGTGGGGCTTCTACTGGAAATCTCATATCTCTTGGCTAAGCAAATGTTAGAAAGTTAGAGTTCTGAAATTTATAGTTAAACAAAAGACTATAAAACAAATGGGCTTTACAGGGGAAACAGAAAGTTGGTTGGTTCATTATCGTAACTACAACTGGATCCATCTCAAACTGTGGGGGTTGGCTAGTCCACTATATATGTACATATAATATGGAAAAAGAATTCAGGCTTGTACATCAGACCAGGCACATTTCTGAACTGATATTAAACTTTCCACACTGTACTCTGACCAATGAGGCCACCTTATTGTTCACTATATATATCAAACTGGGGTTAGTTCTGTATTACGCATACCAACTTAACTACTGTACCTTAATCTGGGACCAGCTGACTGCAGTTTTTGTATCTTAAACTGGGGCCATTTCTAAACTGAAATTTACACTGGGTCCAATTCATTGTTGCATCTCCAAAAGCACTTCAAAACTATATCTCAATGCGAGAAGAAATACTTTACCTCGGGTTGGGCCAAGCTCATTATACCTAATACTGGGACCAGTATACTGTTGTATATTTAAAACAAGCTAACCGACGCGCCTCAAACTGGGGCCGGCTAACCGACGCGCCTCATGTTGTTTAATATTGTACATCAAACTGGCACCACTTCAAAACTATAAATCCCAACAGGGCCAATTGATTGTTGTTGGGACCAGTTCAAAACTGCACATTAAACTGGGACACTGTTGTAAACTGTTGATATTCCACCTAAAACTGTCCCAGTTCATCATTGTACCTCAGACTGAGACAAGTTGCATCTTAAACTAGACCCAGTTCATTGTTGTTAAATTGGGGCCAGTTCGAAAATGTACCCAAAACTGGGACCAGTACACTGTTGCTGGCTGATTGGGGGCGAGCTCAAAACTTCACCTTAAACTGGAAGCAGTTCAATAACTTTGTCAGATTGGTGCCAGATCACGGCAACCTAAGGCCAGTTTAATACTTTACCTCAAACTGAGGCCAGTTCATGCTCATTCCAGGTCCATGTGTGTTCCTCCACCACCGCAGGTCCTCTGTGTCACTGGCAGCATTAATAGTCTGGTTCAGATCTTGATACAAGGCCTTAAACCTGAGTGAAAAAATTTTAAGAGTAATTTTTCATTAAAGTAAATCAGTTACAAAATTCGAACAGGGAACATCTTCATTTTTAGCCTTGTTTAAGTTCTTCATTCTTGGGAATTTATTTTGACGGCAATGTGCATACATGGTGCCTGAGAACACATGTAAATTTGGTGGAGTGATAAGCCAACACGCCTTAACCAAACACCCTGGATCAAAGGGGAGATTCCTGCACAAAAGACTATGATCTTGGGAGGAGCCAGATAATTACAGCGGGAACATGATGGAAAAAAGAATGCAATTGTTTTTAAAAAGCAACAACAGCAGGATTCGTGAAGGTTCTCGTCATGCACAGTTTCAAATATTAGCACTGCCTCAACCTTTGTTCGAAAAGACTCTGGTTAATGGACAACATGCTGTTGAACATTCTTTCTAGGGTAAACAGTGATAACAGGGTTCATAGTCAAAGAAAAGTAGACCTAATAGTTAACATTTTGATGTATTTGCAAATACATGACTGAACTCAACAGCCTTGAGGGATCTAAAGCCTGACTGCACAAATAAGCATTGCAAAAAGTAGACAGGAAATTCTTTGGATCTTAAGGCAGGGATACTCCATCCTTCTAGTTTAACGTAATTAAATATTCAACAAGAGTGTTACAAAATCTTAAGTAAACTAAACATTAACGATTAAGGTCACTTTTAGGCCTGAAACGTGATGTACGCAAGCACACGAATGGAAAATATATACAATATATAAACGTCCACAAGGTGGCGATATATGCTACTGAACACTCCGACTGTTTCCAAAGTTAGGGAAGTTAACCTAAGAAGAAGCAATCAGCTTTCTTATGTTGTTTCATGTTATAGTGCCCCTAGTGGCAACGCTGAGACTGCACACTTTTCGTTCGCATTAGGATTTTTCGCAACGATGTACGCAACTGGCCTTGCGTAGCTTGAAGCGTTTGAGCACATACATGAACCATGTTTCAGGCCTTGACATTGAACAAAACTGCTCAACACTCACCCTGCATTGCTGGAGAGGTCCAGGTGCTGATGAATATCCTGCATCACCTCCTTAAAGAAGCACAGCCGCTTCTTCTCAGCATCTTGGGTTATCTCAAACATCTGCTCCATGTCTTCCATGTAACGCGGGTTACAGCGATTCAGCTCATCCAGGGCTTTCTCGTAGCGGTCCTTTATCTGAGACATGACAAAATGCGTCTCAGTTCAAGACCGTGGGACAAAAACAGAGCTGCTCAGCTTTAAATAAGATCGTAATGAATCAAAGTATGTAATTATATATCTTGCAACATGTCAAGAGTGATGACACGAATAGAAAATTTTGATTGTGGATCTTCTGTTCTGTCAAGTTAGCACGTCATCGTTGCCGTGATTGGCCCAAAAGACAAAAAACCAAAGCTGGAAACCTGACAGGAGTGCAAATCTCTTATGAAGTCACATCTGCTGATTAGAATGATGTACAGAAAAGTACAAAAAACAAGGAGAGGGAAAAAAAAATCCTGTTTCTAAAGACGATAGCTTTCCTTTTGATTAAAAAAAAAAATGCATGTTAATATAGACTTACAGCAAAGCACTAATGCGATAAGAAAAAGGTTTTTCTTTTCTAGTTGGCACTGAACTTGTGAGAACTTATTACTCCGCCAGCTGTTGGCATCAGTGGCGTTTGTTATTCCCCCCGCCCCCCCCCTTCCAAGACTTCATTTTATTTAATTTTCAGGTATCTGGATTCCGCTCGCCTTGTGTGAGCAAGTATTTACTTTCCTAAACAGTCTACTTTCTAGTGCAAGTATAAACTGGATTTCATGAATGGGTTTTAGAACGTCTGCATAAGACCACTATGTCATCATGTCTCCTCACAGGTGTGTCTCTGCTCCCAGGAAATAGGTGTGTGTCGGTTTGAGTTCGGACTTGATTTGTTTGTGTGCTGGTAGACGATAGCACCATGGGGCCATTCCATTTACAGCCTAAAATAAGCTCGCTGTTGATTTGATCAGCTATTTTTAACGTACTGCAGTGAAGCGTGAGTGGAATCGTAGCTTTTATACAACGCCACAATCCTCCCCCCCAAAAAAATGGACTGTAATTTAGTTTCCACTAACTGCAACCATGATCCTTAGAATAAATGCTTCAAATCTATTCTACTTACATAATATGAATCTCTGAATGGCTTGACATTTCTGTATTAAACTATAATAATGATTATTTTAATATATGTGACTACATTAGCAGTGGAACAAATCACAAGTCCTCTTAAAAAAAAAAAAAAAAAAAAAAAAGCATGTAAAGGCATCCTACTAGTGCCAAAGAGAAGAGCACAGATACATTACTACCCGACACATGTCTATAAGCATGTAGATTCAAGTTAGTGAAAAAGCAGATCCAAAATGGCACCAAAGGCTTTCACTATCAATAAAACAAGCCTGTCTTGTCTTGGCTAAACAGAAACTAGCATTTTGGTCTCCACCCATTGCGGTTCCAAAGAACAGACATCACTCATCACACGATAAACATACACAATGACTAACTCCACCGTGCATTCTTTACTTCTTCCAATTATAGATTTATCATACTGGAATCAACATAAGCAGTAGGACTGATTAGTCTAAACTTGGTGATTAGTTCACTTAAGGACTCTTCAGATTCACCCTGGACACCATACAGTATGATATCCTGGGACTTCAGGATACAGACATAATTGACAGGACATTATTGACTTCATGACGTGGCATAAGTGTGATGAGCTCTCAAGAGCTGTTCATGATCCCTAGAGGAACCATTGATAAACATAGCACAATCCATGAGCTAACACTGGTTACCTTCTCAGCCTCCTGGGTGCATTTCTCCACCCGATCCGTGAACTTGCGCACCTCCTCCGGGGACTTGGTCGGGTCGGCTTTGGCGTGTGTCTCGCGCGTCATTGCCGTTCGCTCCTCCTTACGCGCCTGGTGGTAACTCTTTTTAGAGGCCTCCACCTACCAAAAGGTCACAGAACACTCGTCAGCTCTTTATTCACATTGTCTGCCTTACTAAAAAGTAAGTTTCTGAGCTGCGATCTAACACGCTATAACTCACTTCCTTAAGTTTGCGGACCCAGGGTTTTTGGGCCTTTCGGAATCCTTCGTCTGCGTCTTTGGTCTCCTTGAAGCCTCCTATCATTTGCTTGTGGTAGGCATCCTTCTGCCAGATTCGGATCTTCTCGCTGTCCTCCGTAACCAGCTTTTCTTTCAGCTCCATGTGGATCTCGCTTAGCTTGTCTGCTGCATTCATAAACGCGTGCCAAGCCTTCTCCAGGGTGCCATACTGTGAGCCTAGAAAAGGAAACTCTCGTTCATTTGTCATGTTAAAACAATGAATTGGTTTTTGATTTTTTTTTAAGCAAAAGTCAAGGTTATCTGGCTCTGAAAAGGGACATTACCATAATTCCGCCATGATATGATTTGTGGTTTGCAATAAAGTGCTTACAGAACAAAAGTAGGACATCTCATGGCATGCTAAATTCTCTTATCGCACTCCAACAACTCAAATCTACTTTCGAATCTCTAACCAAACGTGTTTGGAATGTGGCAATTTCCATAAAAAAAAAAAAATAAATAAAAAATAACACATACGGGTGAGATGAGTGCTACAGAAGCGGAGTAGGATGAGTGTGTTCCTTGATGCGTGTTCTAGATATGATTTACTGCTTCTTTAAAAAGGTCACATGGGAGGCCTGAACAGGCTGGTAAGCCAGGCTTACATTTCCAGGAGTATATTAATTGCAATGCACAAATGAAACACAAACCAGAAACGCCACATTAACATACTGTATGTATACAATTGCTAAAGAAAGACTTGGCTATCTTGGCGATCAAGCGAGTGTGATGCATCTGCATGCCTGGTAACTAAATCTGGTAAATCACCAAGTGAAAAATACAGTGGCCATGCCAACCAACAAAAATCTGTTTGGGTAAGAGGTTATTTTCAGAGGACAGGGAGAGTCTCTGTGGCCTCGCACTAAAGTTAGGATCACCTTTCTCTACAACACCCCTCCATCTTTTAGCCCAGTCATTCAGCTGCTGGGAATAGGCCTTCTCGATCTTGGCACGCTCCTGGAAGCAGCTGACCAGCTCGTTGCAGAGTTTGTAGCCGTCGTCAACACGCTTCACTGTCCTCTTGTAGTTCCCCGGCTGAGCAACGGACACAGTATAGAATAAGAACCGTGGTTTGTGATATTAATGATTCACATTCATGGCTAATTATATTAATAAGGCATTATAAAATGTATCAGTGTACATAAGGGTCAAATTATTGGGCTGTACCAAGCAAAGAAAACAACTGAAACTGGGTTAAGAACCCTAAAACACTATTAAAATCTGGAAGTATAGTGCTAAACCGTTAAATTTGTGGAAGATATGTGATCAGAAATCATGAATACAGATCGCATAAACACTTAAACATGAAGTTGTTGTTTAGGGGGGAACAAAAAAAAAAAAAACTGTAAAACATTTTTTCAATTCTATATACACACAATGTGATGAGAACTCACAATATTGGGATTAAACAGCTGTATGGCCATAAGAAAACAAATCTCATGGGGGGTAAAAAAGCTCAAGTTTGAGAGAGGCATAAAGATTGGACTTTAGAGCAATGGAAAAGGTCTGATATGGTCTGATTGAGCCTATTCCAGAGGTAAGAAGGGAAGTGCATGAAGCGATGTACCCAACATGCATAGTGGCCACTGTACAAGCCCCCTGGAGATGCTCGTTTTGATGTGCGGTTGCGTCAATTAATCAGGTCTAGGCTCAGCAATGCTACAAAATGGAGTCAGCTGACGACCTGAATGTACTGAATGACCAGAGTATCACATCTAGGGAGTTTTTCCTTCCATATTCCAGGACTCAGATTGTGAAAGAGTGCTGCATGGGGAATCATTTTCACACGTGAACCGGCCACCACATTGTGTGCTGTAATCAAAGCGAAAGCTGATTGAATATCTTATCGTGTGCGAGTTTTTTTTTTGCAATGTATTAACAATGCGTGTCATTATTAACCAACTGTTCAGGGGATTGTTCAGACCGATCCAAGACAAACAGCTAGTGCGTACATTTGTACTGACAATAACTAAGCTCCTTATTCATCATACAAAATGTGCTAGAGCTTTTATTCTGATGAGTTTCCAAACGAGGTGCCGAATTGTTTTTCATTCCCATCCCCACAAGCACTTGGCAGCAGCCATCGCTGCTATGCAGTGGCTTTACCGAGCTGAGCCTCAGAGGCAGTTCCTAACTCTCTTCCAGACGAGTGCAGACTTGACTGAGTGCTTTTGCACCGGAGGTAGAGGAGGGGCAGTGAAGCAGATCACCTCTTGGGGAGGTCATAAATTACTTTTTTTGCATCTTTGTCTCACAATTCTACATATCAAGCTGTCAAAACAGACTAGGAACCATTAGTGCAGTGTGTTACCCCAAATGGACTATATTTGTGTGGATGGGGTGAAGTTTCTGGAAAATGGCTTCTTACCTCCCAAAAGCTTCCATAGCTCCCAACGTCTTGCAGGTCCCCGTCGGAAGACATTTTAGGGTCACCCTTGCAGCACGGAATGATTGCGGCTTTCTGTCAAACTGAAGACATGAGACACAACAACAATAATGTGATACTACGCATGCGCTAAAGACGAAGAAGGCTAAAAGAAATTGTAAGGACTGAAATAATCTTTATTTTACAACAAAAACTTCTTCAACCAGCCACTATCTTGGCACACTGCCCTACACCACATGCAACAGCACAGACCTACAGGAAAGTTCAATGGTCTCTACAACTACTGTAACGCATTACACCAGAGGTTTCCAGTTTTTTACAGGTTTTTTTTTTTTTCCCCCTCCCCAACCGTGGGAGGATTAGACACGTCAGCTTTATGCCCGTTCCTAATATCGTTCATGACGCAATACGCCACAGATTGAACATTGAAAAAGTAGTTCCAATGTTTGGAAATGGAGAAAATCTTGTAATAGAACAGATAATAGCGCAGACTCACCAATAAGCAGAATTCTGTCTTGTCCTAATGTGAACAGGCTCGGCCTCAGCTTGGGCGCGGCAGTGTGGCTAAAGATAACGGTACCCTGTCTACCAGCTTGTCGCCCCTCCACCCCAGAAGCTCGACTACTCAACAGTAATACCCGCTCATATCCCCATCTGACACACTTCCATCAACCACTGAGCCAAAGGAAACTCCCGTATGTAGCATCGCTCATGTCCTGAAATAACCTGTGTTTATTAAAACACCAACTGTTGGCAAGAACACCTCAGGAACCATTCGTCAATAAAACAGGCCTGGATTCTGATCAAACTGAGACTTGACAACAAAAACCAAGTAAAAAAGTTGAACCTGATGACCCTTTCCTGTAAATCCTCAGGGCCAGGTTCTGGGACCTCTAGCTGTTCTTATTGTTGAAACCAAGGTCACTCAGGCTTACTTCTCTAGACAGACACGGCAAGGAAGAAGAAAGGCAAAGATTCATTAAGAGCATCTGCTTCCAATCCATGCCAAACACGAACAGTGTTAATGGAAAATTTACAGCCTTAAGGGGTTCTGAGAGTCTTTACGAGAGTTTCCGGTAGAATAGCAAGAAACCGCGCTCTGCCAAACATGCTTAGCGTACATACAATACAAACTGTTTGGCATTTCTTAATTAGTCGTACTAATTAGCCAAATTTCAGGAAGACATAGCGTAACTAATGCTTCTGAAGCATTTCTTGAAAAAAAAGACATGACCTCCTGCAATGGACGTTACAAGCTCCAGCACAAAACCACCACACCTGTTTTTTTTTTTTTTGCACCTCTGAATATGATATCAGTCCAAGTCCTCGGAGGGGGATAATATTACTGCTAATGTGTATGTAGCTTGTTTTCTGAAGGAGAAAAGAAGTTCAGATTACTTCCACTAAACTTCCTGCGCACACGACGGCATGACGGGTAGGGGGAGGGGGCAATGGAAAGGCCACTCCTAATGGAGGCATTTCCCATAGCCGTGCTGAAAAAGGAACATACATGAGAGTCCTGCTTAAGCCGTGCATGATAAATGAAAGCTTAAACAACCTTAGCTTATAAGACCAGCTACGAGGCTCAGGTTATGAAAGAATGCCTCTGTGTACAGAGCCTTGGAAGAGATTGTTCCACCCACCCACACACACATGGAGCATCTCTGACAGACTGAATACTGGGGGCAGCAGCTGTGTCATGCTGGACTCCGGAAATAACCAAAGCCCCTGAGATCTAACAGAACTAGCGAGAGAATACGGCACACACCATTACGGGATTAATCTCCTTCGGGTGTTAGCGACGGATTTAAACAGCTGCGCTCAGACGCATTCGAAGAACCCCAATGAACTCAATGGGTAGAATTATTTATTTTTTTTAAAGGATGGAAGGGACTTTCGATCACAAAACCCCAAAATTGGAGGACGTATCAGGAAGATAAGCAGAAAGCATTGCGTGAATGCTTTAAGAGACTTGCTGCACAAAAACCCTGAGCAAACCAAAAAACTAAAATATGTTTTGACTGTAATTCAAAAGAACAACAGATCTGGAAGGGTTGCTTCTAAAAGCAGACGGTCTAGCAACTGAGAAGGTGCCGAGGTATATTACAAAGAAGAACGTCACATTTTTGGAATAAATTCTACACAACACCTCATACCATAGTGAGATGGTACGAATTGGACCCAAACAAATGTTTCATATTATGTCCTGAATGACGCTGACTACAGCATGTATGAAATGAATGAATAACGCGAGTGAGTCATGGCTGCACGAGCCACCTCAATCAAAACTCATCAATGACGCATTACGCATAGAGCGTGTTCATCGATAACGATTTTCACTCACGAGTGGCTTATGACATCGTCTTTGCAGAAAACCAGGAACAATCAATTATTTAACAAGCATTTAATATTTCTGCTTGTCTTATGACCTTGATAGAACATGCAGTACAAGAGTGTTTTGCCAAGTAGTGGTTGTATTTGCTCAGAATGCGCCAGTATGCAATAATTAAAAATGCCGGCGATCCACAAACAATCTTTTGAGAAAATATAGACGCCACATTCTATAGAAATATACGAAATTACATTTTATTCCTTCCTTTCTGAGCCAGAAAAAGTGTTTCATCAAGAATCAGCCAGCCTAAAGGCCACATCATGAGCACGAATGGGAAATTCAGGAGGTGAAATGAAATCTAAGGAGGGAGCATTAAAGCTTATTGTATTTCAAACATCACTTCCTTTTGGACTCGCCACGAACAACACCTAGAGAAAAGTCACTAATTATGTGGATCTGCAAAAGCATTCAAGCAGCCAAATGAAAGCATACACACTTGACACAAAAACGTTAAAGCCATTTTAGACTAAATTAATCTCAATGTTAATACTTGAATTCATGCTTACAAGCAACGTTGTCGTTATTGTCCACAATAAAAAAAATAAAAAAAAAGGTGTAGCTTATGAGCTCATCCTGAGGCACGCTAATTACTGGTTGAAAACTTTGTCCACAATCAGTGAACAGAAAACAGATAGTGACAGGAGAAAGGCGTTGTCTGAATGCTTGCTAAACGTTCATGTGTTTTTTTAAATCTGGTTGAATAAGGCTAATGCAGTTGAAGTTTGGGTAAACATTGCCTGTCTTAGGTCAGTCAGGATCACTACACGTCATTTTAATAATGCAATTGTTTTGCAAATATAGAAATAATAGTTGAGAAAGATCTATTTGAGCACTTCTATCTTGCATCACATTCGCAGTGGGTCAGAAGCTTACATACACTTCTATAGTATTTGGGAATATTCCGTTCAAATCGTTTAACTTGGATCGAACGTCTCGGGTCGCCTTCCACAAGCTTCTTACAAAAGGAGTTAGCTCAATCCTCCTGATAGAACTGGTGTAACTGAGTAAGGTTTGTAGGCTTTCCTGGTCAGAAACACTTTTTTTTTTTTTTTTTTTTTTTTTTTTATTCGGCCCACAGATTTTCTACTGGATTGAGATCACAGCCACTCCAATACCTCAACTTTGTCAAGCCATTTTGCTTGGGGTCATTATCCATTTGGAAGAACCATTTGCAACCAAGATTTAACTTCCACGCTCATGTCCTGAGATGTTGCTTCCTCATGATGCCACCTATTTTGTGAAGTGCACCAGTCCCTCCTGGAGCAAAGCATCCCCATAACATAATGCCGCCACCCCTGTGCTTCACTATTGGGATGTTGTTCTTCGGCTTGCAAGCCACCACCTTTTCCCTCCAGACAACGATGGACCTTACGGCCAACATTTGGACATCAGAGGACCACCAGAGGACACATCTCCAAAAAGATCTCCAGATCTTTATCCCCATGAGCAGCTACAAATTGTAGTTTTGGAGCAATGGCTTCTTTCTCACTGAGCAGCCTTTCAAGTTATGGTACATCAATATCATACAGTACGTTTTTCTGTGGTTATACTGTAGATACCTTTGTCCATCGCCTCCAGTGTCTTCACAAGGTCCTTTGCTGTTGGTCCGGGATTGACTTGTACTTCTTGTACCAAAGTGTATACATCTCGTCTTCCTGAGCACGATGACGGTGTGGTCCTTTGTACAGATAAATATGGTACCTTCAGGCATTTAGAAATTGTTCCCATGAACCAGATTTAGGGAGCTCTTGGCTGATTTCTTTACATGTTCACATGATGTCAAAGTTTGAAGGATATATAATTGACATCAGCATAGGATACCCTAATATTAAAACTTTGTGACACAATAGAAGGATTTTCTGGACTGAATTGACAAAATACAGTAAGAATAAACCTAAAAAGTATATACAATGTTGCCAGCTTAGCGACGGTCTTGCTAAATTTAAAGTGTAACCTGGCAAGGAATTAAGGTTTCTTACAACATTCTAAGCAAATGCTAGACAGGAATCTTATTGATTATTATGCTAACCAAGAGATAGAAGCCAACTATGCTAGCTCACAGACGTGTTCTAAAATCAGGCCAAATATGTATCCATATGAATGCCCACTTACTGGTGAAATCCAAAAATATCAGCTTAATACATCAGCCGGATTATATAGCAGTTTGGCGGTTGTATGAAAGTAACACTACGTTTGACTAACAGACGCGGTCAATTCCATTCCAACCGTGTACATTTCCTTCGTACAGCCGGGGTGGCTCTGGCACCACAAGATCTCCGATGATGCTGTCGTGCCTGACACCAGTAGACCCTTTGGGTGCCGCAATATGGGGCCTCCATGGATTGGACATAGACGGGTGCTCTATTGGATTACAAAGGCCGAGTTGGCAGCCCTGGTCCTTTTGCCTTCCAGGCCCTGTGTGCAGCATGGGCGATTTGTGCCGCATTGGCTTTTCTGTGAGACCGGACCACACGGGTGCATATATAATCATAAAATTGTATCATATATAATGATTTTTTACTGTTAATGCTTTGTGATCTAAGTGTTATGGCTGATCCGTGTGATATGTGTAATGCATACAAGAATACCTTACTTTTGTTGGCCTGCATTACACTTCAAAGGTTACATGACCAGCAGTACATACACTTTCACTGGCACTAACCCCGAATTTACACCGGACATGCCATATTAGCGAAAGTGCGCTTCATTTTGTCAACAAAATTAGTGGTTTATATACAACAGCGTCATTTCAACATGAGGGAAGTGGGCGGACGAGGTTGGGTCAGCTGTAATCTCACAACACAGTTTAATGAAAATGTGTCAGACAGCATGACGGTAAACAAGCAGTGTGTGTATTTTTTTTTTTTTACTGGTTATCCATTAAATGTCACTTCTTTGCAAACACTCCGTTCTGTGACTACAGGTTACGCAATCACGACATTATGAACACAGATTATGAACTGTACAGTATGTAGAAAGTTGAGATTGTAATTTCCGCGTCAGTTTAAGCAGACGAGGTTAAATAAACTCAGGATGTGCTGGATCATGTATAGACGCAAGTAATGGAGTCAGACAGCTGGTGGGAATTCGCTTTAAGCTCGTGCATGCATGAGATTAATTCACGGGAAGTGAAGAGCACTAATCACGGGCACATACTTTAAAGCAAGACTCCACCCAGAAATACATTAAATATGTTTATATTGAATATTTCTGGGGTGCTTGGGGATTCTGGTGCTAATTTGTTGGTAAGGGCTGTATTTATGTTATTCCCCTGAGGTGTTCGAGTGGTTGTGTGATGCGCCGAGATCACAGGAGAGATTGTTATTGCTAGCAGTTACAATGGTGTTTAAGAGCAGAAGACAGTGTCACACACATGGGAAAACAGTCAGGTTTTGCTGAGCTATTAAAAATTAAGTGCAACATAATATAATTTTAAAAAAATCTTGCAATGATGTTGGTTTCCAAACCAGAATTTAATCAGAAGAGCATGAGCAAGAGCGATAAACCAGCCATGCTCCTTCCTGGGAGGGGGAGGGAAAACTCGCTCTTCCTTATCATGCGCGTTCGTGAGCCTGCATAAGAAGAAGTATGCGGATAGCTTTCTTTTTCTTCTAAAAAAAGATTCTAACAAATTAATAAAGACTTTGAAAAAGCCTCGTTTTAAAGATTGTAACAATATTCTAGTCTAATGTTAGCCAAGTTCAACATGAAATGATGGATTATATTTCTCATCATTAAAGTCCAAACACTTTCAATTTGCCAGAACTGAAAGCGAGGTTGCAGCCTCAGCATTAATAGCCTCGTGGGGGGGGGGGGGGGGATGATGTTAAAGTGTGTCGTTCTTTCTGCACATGCCTTAAAGTTTGCATGCTTGCTGTGTTTTTATCACGTTATACAGTAGATATGGGAGATAATCAGGGTAGGTCTTTTCTAAGAACCGTCACGGCCTTCTTTTGAAATCATCTGGTTTCACTGGCTCGTGTTCATTTCACAATTCATTTAAACTCGCAGTCACGGTTTCGACACTGTGACCTTAAGAAATGCCAAACTCTCCCAGAACTCGCAGTTAAAAGGGACTCCTGGAAGCGGACCAGGGGTATATCCCTGCTGCTGGAGGATGTTTACACTGCATCGGTCATTGACTCTGTTTGGGCCTTCATGCCAAATTGGAACCCGAACTTGTCGAGTTGAATCAAGAGAGCATTTGTAACTGTGCATATCCGCAAAAAAGGGAAAAAAAACAACAACAACACACTTTAAGAATCATGCGTGTATAGGAAGTGGACGTCACAAACCATACTGTATATACACGGTGTCGTTTTGAAAAGCGATACTTTTGTACACAGAGCACATTTTAGGAGAAAGCAGGAGAAAGGTGCGTAGTTAAAGGCTGGAAGAAACCGGATAGCTCATGGCAGCACATTCGGAACCCATTAGCCTACTTGTCAGATGTGGCTTTGAGTACATGACTTGTGGCATGTGGTACTTGTTTGCATCTCGGCCTCTCGCTCGAATCTCGTTCCCACATACACTCAGACTCTGAGAAATGCACTGATTAAATCCAGAATGCACTTCGGTATACCTGAAGCGAAGTTTAATCCCAGCGTCGAGGACCGACGCGACATATCCGTAACACTCGTTTGGTGAAGTACCCTCATGTCCGTGCGGCCGCCAAACAATGCGAACAATGGCTTCCATTTCGGGATAACGAGGACACGTGAGGGAGGGGACGAATATTCACATAAGCCCTACTGGGAACTTGTAGTCATTAATCTCTTTAATGTATACAAGGTGACTTGAGCGCCACAGCGGTTGTTGTTTCAAAAGCTTCCCTCCGGTAATGGAACACGGGGACTTTTCAGTGAGAGGGGCTTTTTCCGGTTTGATTGTATGAATATATATGATAAAACTTATCCATAAATAGTAATGCTTCTTTTGACAGATATACACTACCAGTCAAAAGTTTTATTTCCTACATTTTGGAACAATGGAGATTTCATAACATACAGTATTAGGTAATTAACCAACAACAACAACAACAACGTGGTGGTTATTTTAAGACGTAAAGGTCAGCTGTTCTGGAACACATCCTGCATGAACAGTATTGTGTCAAGTGCATTTGCAAAACCCAACGAGCACCATGATGAAACTGGTTCTCATGAAGATCATCCCAGGAAAGCGAGACCAAAACCTACCTCTGCTGTAAGTTCATTTAAAGTTACCAGCCTCAGAAATCGACAATTAACAAACAGCACCTCAGATTAGAGCCGGTATAAAGGCTTTACGGAGTATAAGAAGCAGACACATCTCAACATCAGGTGATTATAACTTATTATAGACGCCTACAGCATTGTTTCACAATGTAGAAAGGAATAAAAATCAGAAAAGACCAATTAATTAAAAGGCGTTTTATAAAATCTCAACACGAGCTTATTTAGGACCAGGGATCCATCGATACCACTGTACCGGTCATCAGTATAAATAATTAAATGAGTGACCTATATTGTACCCAATCAATCAGTGATGTGGTTGTCCACACAGTTACATCAGCAGGCCTGTTCTTTATAACATTAGCAAGTATAAGTAAAGTATACAGTTTTGGTCTATCCCAGCATCCTTAGCCTATCCTATCCTACGAAGCCTATCCCAGGAGACTTAGGGCATGAGGCGGGGGGTGCCAATACATCACAGGGCAAACTGCAATACACTAACGATATTTAGTATGAAGTCTGCTGGATCCGGCTGGGCATCGAGTCGAAAAGACGTCTGCAGAACTCTGGTGTCACTCGCTCACATGCCGGTTTGACTGCATCCTGAAGATCGTGTACAGAAGACTGCTGCTGAATTCTTCACCACTGCCCAAAAGTTTGCTATCTGGTTTAGGTCTGGAGATGACCCAGGCCGAGAAGCTCTAGAAGCTGAACACCATCGTCACGGCCGGTTTTTAATTAGTTTTTCAGCCAGACAGGCTCGAGCTGAACTAATTAACGAAATCAGGCAGAACAATAATAATACATGGCATATGCTGTCTTATTACTTTTGACCACCACTGTATTAGCTAGTTATGTTATTTGCATATTATGTAAATATTATGTATTATGTAACCTGGATACCCGATATCAGGATTGGCACTGATGCACTGATGCATCCCTACTCACCACCGAAGTCATGACTCTCAGACAGCTGCTGAATATTAACACAAAAGCCCCGTTTTCACCAGCCTGCATCAGCCGCGATACAGAAACCAGCTTGTGCACAGCACAGTACAAAAAAACGTCAGCAAACTACAAAATCAATACCCAAAGTGTCCAGCTCGTGTGATTCGTCAGCTCCTAACCGAGAGCCGTGAAGCAATGCGAGCTGCAAACACGCACAATATCACAGCACAAAAAATAAATAAATACATTGCACATCAGCGCCCAGCAAGCATTCGAAACTTACCCAATGAGGTGCTGAAATGTTAGGGGTTAGTAATGCCTCTGTCCAGGTGCGCTGCCTGTACAGTGGCCCTGCGAGAGACGGGAAACGAGCGAGCTGTGAGAGAGAGAGAGAGAGAGAGAGAGAGAGAGAGAGCGAACATCAGAGGCAGGAGCTCGTCAGGCTGCGGTAAATGAGGCAGCAAGTTAATATAAGTCTTAACACCCAAAGGTGGCACATTCCAAGCCGGAGAGTCAAATGCCGCACATAGAAAGGTTAGAAAAGCCATCATAGCGCAGTGGAAAACCAAGCATCGTGACACACAGTTACTAGCGGTAGGTCAGCTCCCTAATTTAAACCCATTCAAAGTTTGGCTTTAGGTTATTGCCTTGTGACTGGGCTTGAAGTGGAAAATAATTGCATATACTCCAACCTTAAAATGTTTTCAGCGTTTAGATTCTTATAGCTGAATAAATTACTCTTACACTATGACTAAACTGATGATGTTCAGAGCATGCTGTTTATTAAGGAAACAGAAAATTTACAATAAATACTTAAGTATCCATCTGTGCAGCTTATTGCTTCATGTCTCATTCTCCAGGCCATGTTTGATCATCGTCTGGCTCCATACAGCGTTTCATATCCCACAATACAGTATGCAGGCAACATGATGTATAAATATATTCCTTATAACTTCAGTATTTAAATGTTTGACATTTCTACAATGCAAATTGTGTAACAATTAAATTAATGATTGATGTTGAAAAGTAAATCAGGACTTCTTCGTTATAACCCCGATCCTGCCGGGTCACGCTGGGGTCGGATTGGACTTTTACACACACTATAGCAATCCTTCTTGTATTCTTTCTTTTATTCATTTGCCTTTTTCTTGTTTCCTTGCTCTTCATTCCACTATCCCTCCCTCAATCTTTCCATTTTTCTTTCTTGGATTTTTTATTCGTTCTTTCTTGGTCTTACTTTTTCTATCTTTTCAATCTTGATCAATCTTTCTTTCTGAGCCTTTATCATCCTATCTTTCTCTTTCACTTTGCTTCTTTCTATCTTGGGCTTCATTCCAACTTGGTCTTTTTATTTTATTTTAATTATGGTCCGTCTTTGTTCTTTCCTTTCTTCTTGGTCATTTACTCTGAGGATCTCCAAGTATCTCTTTCTCTTTTTTTTTTATTCTGAACATGTCCTCCATCTATCCATCAATCCACCCACCCCACATCCAAGTCTTTCTTTTAGGTTTGGTTTTACATTTAAACAACAATAAATGATCATTAAAAACAGAAAGTGTATTAGAAACAATAACAAAAATAAACAGCATCATCTATACATAAAATGAAAAGTGGGTTAACTTCCAGAGCAACCTAAAGCACTTGCTTTCAGTGTGATGTTTAAACATGACGCCCGTTTACCCTCGGTCATGTGACATCATTCATGGCCTTTCCCACATTCCTGGTCTCTCAGGTTCAAACATGCTTCTCTCATTAGTCTCAGAACACACGGGCATGCAGTTCGTCAGAGCAGCCACTCGTTTCTCCGGAGCAGATTCCATATTCGGATTCGCCTTGTACGATTATTCACCGTCCTGGGCTGTGCCGTGTTTAAATAGTCGAGTGTTTAGTTGGAAGTTGGACTGAAGGACGTAATAAATCACTCAGCAGATCAAACATAATTTATGACCTAAAAAGCAAGCAAGACATCAGTGCGATACGGGTGCAGATGCTTTGTTTACAAAAATTCCGTGTTTTTTTTTTTTTTTTACGCAAGTCAGAGGAAGTGGACAGAAGAATGAAGTGGTGTGATGCAGTGTGAGGCTTACGTGCAAATCACAAAGTGATTCTTTAGTACACATCATACTTTTTACCCATTTATAGTTAAGTACAGATTTACAATTTAGTATGATTGCATTATAACAACTATAAAAACAGTAGTTCCCTCATCTGGCTCCGTTTCTTCTCCATTCAGAATAAAGTCCTCCCACTTGAAATGTTTTTTTTTTTTTTTTAAATACTTTAGACTCCTTCCATAAATAGAATAAATAAATAAATAACCTTAGTGGAATAGGAACACAATAGCGCTTTTTTTATTTTATTTTATTTTTACTATTATTAGGCTTAGATTTTATGAATCATCTAAGCCATAGGCCTCTTTGTGAATGAACAGTTACTACAGGGTACCAACGCTAATGTATTAGAGACAGTTAACATAAAGCTGCGATTTGCCTTGCACCTGGCAATTCTTAGAAATGTGTATTGTGATGTCAAATTTTATCAGGATATCAGGGTTATGTGCTCATTTTTTCATTTCCTCGAAATTTTTAGCAAAAGCCCGAGAGCTCATGTTTGTGTCTGGCGTACACTGCGCTGATGGCAGGAGACTGGGCGTAGAACAAAAGCCCCTTTGTTTTTGACATGCCTAACAGGGGACTCAAAGGCCATTGAGCTTTCGAGAGAAGGGTATACCGAGCGGTTCCAGAGGCCAAACACTGAGCTCTTTGACATCTGTGGCTGCACCATGGATAACAAGTAGATATGAAAAAAAGAATTTGAGAATACAGTCTGTGAATACTCTGTAATTCTTCTACGAGTTGCTCAACAAATAAGTAACATAGTAACTCAAATGGAATATTTTAGGGGAAGAGCCGCTAGGGTTGGGCAATATAGTGATCAAATATTTTTCATTTCAATTAAATATTTTGATCGTTAAAAGGATAAAATGATCAAAATTTTGTTGGAATAAAACCAAGAGGACATGGTACTAGGATTTTGTTTAAGGATAAATCAGCGTGAACTAACACAATTTGATAATATGTACTATTCAAGAAATTATTTCATATTATTACTACAAAATTTTACAGTTGAATTCAGAATTCAGTTTTATTTATTATTTGCCATCATTCTCGCAAAGCAGCTTTACAAAATAAAAAAAATTTTAAAAAGGAAGGAAAAAGTACAAATTATAACTAATAAGCTGTAGAAGCTCTGACAGGACTGAGGATTTTACAACAGCTTTAAAATCAGCCAATCAGCTTTCAGACCCGAAACTCACTCACTCCACGTCGATAACACTTTATCCTGTAACTGTATGCTGGGGCACAACCCTGGAAACCATGCACATGGACCCGAGGCAGGAATCGGACCCGGACCCTGAAGGTGCAAGACGATAGAGCTAACCACTAAGCCACCGCCAGAAACTGTTCTGTAAAATGTATGTCTACAAAAAAAAAATCCTTCATAAGACAACTGTAGGTTAGCAAACAAATATTTCGACACACACACGTTGCTTTTTTTTTTTTTAAACTGCTTTTCCCACGTTTGCATGATCTACTTTAATCCTTATCTCGGTTCAGCTCTGTTCCTCGTCATTCATCTTGTTCCAGAATGCTTTAGATCTCCACTGAATAATCCGAATCAGTTCCACATCATTTGCATTAATGAAAAAGGGTTGATGTGAGCTAGAATAGAAAACCTCCTGGGAAATGTAGAGAATGAATGAAATAAGCGTACGCTATTACACAATACTTGGCAAAAAAAGAAAGAAAAAAATGGTCACGCACTAATATTTACTTTGACTGCTGCATGCGCGTCCCTTTTTACCTTGACAGACTGAATGCTCTGGAATAAGCCAAATCTGGACTCGGCCCATTGCTCCAAATTCCAATCTTATGCTCCCTAGCAATCTAAAGCCTTTTCGATTAGTCTCACGAACAATGGCGACACAGCTGTTTAGTTCCAATCCTGTGAACTCTTATCGCGCTGTGTGTGTAAAATCCTTCCAGGTTTTAATAATGCATGGACGGTTCTTAACCCAATTCCAGTAATTCCAGTTATTCTCCTTAGTTATCATCTTTGCCTGGTGTAGGATTCTAAAATAGTGACTTTTTGTGTATACTGTATATGCTATGTAACAAAAAATGGTCCTGATATAAATCATATAACTAGCAAACTTGATCTACAGTATATGGGCTGAGGAAGGAACATTACATAATTCATATTACGTAATAATCTGAAATTAAGAAACTTCTTGCAGTTTAAGCAAACAAACTCATGAACCAGTGAGAAACGGGTGCAGATGACCGATATTCTGGCCGGTTAGTATACTGTCGAACCTGAATGGTTGGAACAGACAGGAGGGGAAATAAGGTCGCTGCTGAGATTGTTACATAACCAAGCAATTTTTAAATTGTATCTTTACGAACTTTGCAGCTGGTCACAGTAGAACATTTGTTCACCTTAATTTTATCAACATTTAATTTAATTGGAATAATGAGGAGGCTCAAGATTTTTGAACAGTACTGTACAAAAGGAGCAGCTATAAAGAATTTAAGCCCCAAGGTCAGGATTTATTTTGCATGAAACAGATGTTGTTGTGGTTCTTCGGATGCTCCCGGCAAGGTGTCGCCACAGCGTCACATAAAAGCTTGGCACACGTTTTACGCTGGCGCGACCCTCTTCCTGACGCGACCCTCCCATTTTACCCGGGCTTGGGCCCGGCACTGTATCCAGTGGCTGGGGTTTGGGCACCGGCTGGGAATCCACCTGTTGTGTGTGTGCGCGGTCTATTTAGACGCTCTGCAGTACTGGGTTTCAGTAGCGATGAGTTCAGCCTGACCGTCCGTTTTGCGCTACAAACTATGCTGTCTATTCTTACATTCCGAGATGCACAGACAAAATGAAATGTGTCCATAATACATCTGAACTTAATGATTTAACCTGCAAGAACTTTGAATTACCACTTTAATTTTACATAGATAGAATTTCAGATAGAATTAGCTATAAAGTGGATTTGATTAAAAAAATTCAAGTAACAGAGTACATGCTTGTTTCTCAGTAAATACTGGATTTGTTGTGCTTGCTACATTAGAGGAGACCAATACTGTAAATGAGTGGAAATTTCTGTTCCTCAATCCAGCCTACTGTTATTAAATGTATCCATCATTAAGTCAGAACTGTGCTTGAACTTCACAGGTGAACTCACCAAAAAAAAAAAAATCACCAGGTGCCACCCACAACATCACAGGCTCATGGGATTAAAGTTTCCCCTCAGTCATTCCCTTCAACAATGGCCATACAGTCTCCTGATTCCAGACGTTTAGTTACTCAACTTGTTTCATTATTTACCCAGAGCTCCATGGTTTCTTCTGAACATATAAAAACTTCATGGGAGAAGGATTTGGGCAGCATGATTTCTGATCGAACATGCGCAAATCCTGTGCAAGCCCTCCTCCCATGTTCGGTCAATGCATCATGCTAAAACTAAGCTTAATAAAATGTACCCCAACATCTCATCCATTTGTGACAGATGGAAGTGATAAGAAGCTACTCTTGCTCATACTTTCTGGTTTTGTAGCTCAAAGGTAATTGAGCTTTATATATTATATTATACAGTATATTACTGTTATATAGATCAATTTAATTGGTTGCGGCATGGTAGCCTAGTGGTTAGAACTGTCGCCTTGCAGCTCCAGGATCCAGGTTCGATTCTCACCACGGGGTCTGTATGCATGGAGTTTGTATGTTCTCCCCGTGCTTGGTGGTTTCCCTCCGGGTACTCCAGTTTCCTCCCACAGTCCAGAGATATGCAGGTTAGGCTAATTGGCGTTCCCGAATTGCCCGTAGTGTGAACGCCAATTAGCCTGGCCTACACAGTCCCTAGTTGGACTACAAAGGTTCCTAGGTGGATGGAGATGGAAGGATATTTTTATTGGTATTTAAATGTTTATGAAACAGATCTCTCCAGAGTGTAAGCTCGCTTTGCTTGGTTACTCTGTTGCAAACATTGAATTACATCACCATATGTACTTGTCTCTTGTGATTGGAATGACAGTGGCTACAACGATCAGTTTGAGAGAGAGAGAAAATCATCACTTTATGCATCTTTTCAGAGACGGCTAAATGAGATGCTTTCTTCTTTGCATCTCGGTACATTAATGCATTTTGTTGAAAAAGTTCAACAAAATGCGGGGACCTTTTTTAGATTTCTCTTTCAGACGGTCATTTGTTCACACTAGCTCTGCGCTTGTGTTCTTGTTCTTTTTTTGTGTTCTGTAGTACGTAAGTTTTTATTTGGTGTATTCGTTGTGGATGAACGTGTCTTTCTTTCTTTCGCAGGGTTGGGAGTGTTTTTGCTGGTGCTTTTTGTTGGGGCGGAGTGATCTATGGTGTGGCATTTGTTTTATCTTGTATTGTGAAAAAAAAAAACTAAAAAAAAAAACTGGCCATTTGGTAAAAGCTACCGATATCAAACTCGTCCATCGCATATCAATAAGTTTGGACACCCCTGGTCAAAATTTCTATTGTTTTTCTGATAGTATAGTGAGTAAAAGCTGGACTAGTATCCAAAAGGCAGAGAGTTTAAAACTCTGTTTAACATGTTAAGCTATAGAGAACCATGCAAAAGTTTTGGCTCCCCAAGAGCTCCTTCATAATGTTTACCATGGCCTCAGACGAAAATTACATCATTAGCTTGATCACGATCATCATCAAGAAAAAAAATCCAGACGATGCACATTTTAAAGTTTTATAAATGCTCAGACTCCTCAAACCTTATCCAAGTATCAGCCAACAGTCATTGGCGGCCAATCAATGCCCACAAAGCCAGAGAAATCTATTAGAAGAAAGCAAAATGATTTCAGGTAGCCGCTTCCTCAATTTGTAACTCAAGAACCGACAGTTGACAGAAACATTGGAGGTCCCTGTCTGAGCTTCAGGAAGAATTAGTATTAGACTAGAATTAGACTTTGCAGTGGTGGTGCAATGTTCAGCTGTGTAGCAACACCTGCACTAATTTGACCTGCATGGAGAATTAAAATAATAATAATAATTTTTCTAGCAACCTTTTTTCATGGATTCTGACTACAAAACTCATAAGTCATCCAAAGTTTGCAAATGAACATCTATGCAAACCTGATGTATTTTTCATCCTAATGAGCAAAAGGTATGTTTGGAGATTAAAGGACACAGAATTAAAAGGAATCTCAAAACACCACCACTCCAGCAGTTAAGCGTGGGGTTTGATCAGTCTTGCTTTGAGTCTGCGGCACGGAGAATGTTTCACTGGTAGAGGAAAAAAAATTAAAAATCAGATCAATAATATACGAGTACATTTTTGAAGCAAACATCACTCCAAGTGCATTAAAAAAAAAAAAAGTGACGATGAAATGAGCATGGCCTCTAAAACGGGATAATAATCCTAAACGTACATCAAAATCCACAATGAAATACAAGATGTGCAAGGGAAAGGTTTTGACCGGGCCCTCACAGTCCCCTGACCTAAACAGCATTAAAATAAAACAAACCCCAAAACAGCCCATGAGTTCTCATCACCTTATTGAGGATGGGTTCCTTGCTGAGTCTCTTTCTATTGCCATCTCAGGGAGTTTCTCTTTGCCATCATCGCCCTCGGCTTGCTCATCAGGGACAATCTGATCATTTTAATTCATACGCATTTTCTTATATTTCATAAACATTTCCATAATTTCCTTTTGATTCCATGAAGCTGCTTTGCAACAATGACCACTGTTAAAAGTGCCATACAAATAATTTAATTTAATCTAATTAAATTCTAACAGAATTTAGAGGGTTTTGTAAGGAAGAATGGGCAAAAATTCCCCAACAAAGAAGTGAAATCGTAGTGTTTACATGACAAAATACTTGACCAAAGGGGCGTTACTAGTAAAAACTAGGCAAAACGTTTGCTTCTTATCCGATTTATTTATTTAATTATTTTTGTGAAGATGTAAAGGCGGAACTAAAACTAAACTAAACCTTTAGTACAGTAACTTTAGTAAATTTTCTACTCTACTTTACATCTCTACTAGTTAAACATTTACATTTTGACCGAGGGATGTTCAAATGTTTGCATGCCAATGACATGTTTTTCATTTTGGCCCTATTCAACCGGATTATCCAGTTTCAATACCGTTTTGAAGTTTCCATAAACTTCGGGAGGTTTGGATCACTTACAGCTCTCCTTGCAAGTTTTGCAAAGAACCTGTTTCCGTGCAAGATCGTTTTATACAAATGATTCCGAGACATGCAAACGACAACGCCTGGAGCGTAAATAACGAATAAAAACCTGACGGAGATCCGTTATAGGAAAATAATCCCCCCTGAAGGTGATTAATGTTGTAAAACATTTAAATCTTGCAGTAGATGCAGAATCAATTAAAAAAAAAAAAGGTCATACTTTATTTCATCTATTCCTAATAACATTTATTATCTTTATCTAGGTACAAAGTGCTGGAACTGGAGACTCCTTCCGTAAATAATGGACACCTTATAGATAACTAGATACCATAGTTTTTCAGATTAGGTGGAGTCTGATACACCAGTCACTGAATAAGCAAATACTATAAAAACAAGAACATGTGCGTACAAGTTCATTAACGTTATAATAAGCCCGTGTTTTGTCTTATAGCTGAAACTACTTATAAGCACCGACCCAGCCCCAGTTGTGTTTAGCAGCAGGTTTAGGTGTGTTCTCGCCTCAATTACACGCCAGGTCAAAGATCCCATGTCCTTAGACTAACAAACACACATTTCACATTGAGCTTCAGTTAAGTACTTGAGTAACGGGATTTATTTGTACATTGTTCATACAAGTGGAAAAAAAAAATGTATTTGTGAAAAGTCTGGACGTTTATCAAAATGATTCATATTGCTCACACTATTAGAGAACATTTGCTTGTTTTTTTTATTATATTTACAGCATTTACTGATCCTCCCTATCCAGGGAGACGTACAGAACAGTCTCTATCAAAAAGGCTTCCTCATCTGGCGTGCCCGTAGGATTATATTTCATAGTACGCCTTAATTGCATACCTTTAACATCTAGGTGCAACGCATGCACATACGGTATAAGTTCTCAGGGAGTGACTGAGTGAGCAAGAGAGATTGAATCAAAATGCATTTCAAAGCAGGTCAACGGGTCACTTACTATCGTCAAAACCCTGAAAAAAGTTCAGTTTTCTTTTGCTCGTTCCTAGGCTACATATTTTGTCCTGCTATCTTGTAACACACAAGATAAACAAAATATGAAAAACATGCATGGACCTTGAGACGCCTGGGACATTAAAAAAAACTGACGTCATAAAAAGTATGTGCAGGATTACAGCACCCTGCGTCCTCATTCTCCTGCTCTTATATTCTCGGAATTAAATAAAAGAACGTAAAAATAAAGAAACCAAGAATAGGCAAACCAGTAAATTAGGCCAATTAAAATGAATGTTTCGCTGCATCTTCCAATAGCCAGAAAGTTTAAACAAATTCCTCAGATTTAAATACAGTATTTTAAAATATCATTCCTGAGTATTGTTGTTTCAAATCACAAGTATACCCGTATACTTACAGTATTGCACATAGCTGGTTTACGACTCGCCAATATACACAAAAGAGGAGCTGAGTGGTTGGAAGCTGACCTTCGTACTATGTCGAACATCATTGATTTATTTTATTTATTTATTTATTTTTACGGAAAATGTTAAAAGACCCTGGTGGCTGCCTGACAGTCAAAATAACTTCTGTTTTTCAGACTTTACCCTGACTTCCACGCACACAGACCCGAGGGAATCGAACCCTGACCCTGGTGGTGCTAGGTCATAGTGCTAGCCTTCAGTCCACCGTGCTGCCCACAGAGTTTCAATAAAAGAAAAATATTTCTCTAGAATTTGCATGTTTCATTTGGGCTTAGCCATATCTGTCGCAATTTCGAGTCATCCTTAACCCTTGATGGTGGAGTTTAGATGAGCGTCATAGATACTGCCAGGACTTTGCCTCAGTCATGGAATACTTACTTAGATTTGGTTGCAATGATTGTGCATTTCAAGGCCCTCAGTTTTAACTTATGGCTAATTGGTTGTTTTTACAATGTGCACGTTTTCTCTGTGTAAGCAAAACTGGGTTTAAATTTTTACAACTTAGAAACTTATGTCCAGACTGTCAGTAGACTTCATTTTATTGCCACACAATGTTTTTGAGCCTAGACCTGACCAACGGAAGCAAGCCCAGATCAAAACACTATCTCCAGAGGTTATGCCACAATGCATGATGGGTACATCATTTCATTCGCTTCCCTTCTTCCCCTGATGCACCCATAGCTCTGGAATAGGATCAATCTAAACTCATCAGACCACAAGACCTTTTTCCATTGCTCCAAATACTAATCTTTATGCTTTTTAATTAATTTTTAAAGCTTTTCCTGCAATTAGACTCACTAACAAGTGGTTCTTATGGCCACACACCTGTTTATTTCAATTTTTCGAATAGTTCTCATCACATTGCGTGCATACAGAAATGCTTTTACTTTTACTATTGAACATAACCCTGCTTTTTACCATGCAACTTCATTCCACAAGGCTGTCAGCTCAGCATTATCCTTCCAGGTTCTGATAATGTGTTGAAGCGTTTTTAACCTAATAATTCCATCAATTTCAAATCTCCTTAGATATTGTTTTGTTTGCTTGATGCAGCCCAATAGGCTGACCCTTCCGAAATGGCGATCTTGGCCAGGCAGTGTCCAGTCTCAGTCAGTCTGAATAAACAACAATAGCGCTGCACAATTGGTATATCGTATTGCAGATGCATTGCTTGATATTACCAGAGGTCTTCTTTGCACGGTGATGAATAAACGCAGAAACAGTTTTGATAAAAATGAAGAGAAATACTGTATAGCGATTTAGGAAAAGGTGGCATGGTGGCTTAGTGGTTAGCACTGTCGCCGCACACCTCCAGGGTCTGGGTTCGGATCCCGCCTCGGGTTTGTGTGTATGAAGGTTGCAGTCCAAAGTCATGCAGATTGCCCATAGTGTGTGAATGAGCAGGTGAGTGTATGCATGTGCGCCCTGTGATGGATTGGCACCCCGTCCAGGGTGTACCCTGCCCCGTGCCCTAAATCTCCTGGGATAGGCTCCAGCACTCCCCCCTCCCTCCCTCGACCATGTGTAAAATATAAAGCGGTATAGATGATGAGTGCGTGAGATACAAGACTGCAAGTATCAGTATCGCGATACGATATGTTGTGCAACCCGTTAACGCGGTTATTTTTGTTGTTGTTGTTGTCTACAGCCGTGTATGAGGGCGAACACGTGTGCAGCCTGACTCGTGAGAAGAAAAACTCGATAATGGAAAATAAGTCAGGAGATAAATCAAGGTACGCGCGCGCGTATCTGTGTGTGCGTGCGTGTGCGCGCGAACATGTCCTGCAAACATAAGCTGCGCCATTACCATGAAATGCGCGTGGAAACTGCAGATTGTGATGGATTAAACCCGCAGTTGTGAGAATGTAAACAAACAACGATCCAATGCCTGCGCGTCCAGTTTTACTGTAAAAGAAAAAACAAAAACAAAACAAGACTTACTTGGAAGTTCCCAGGCAGGGAAACGCAGATCTCCACGAGTTGTGAAATCGAGCAGGATGAGGAGGAAATTCGGATTTCTTTCTCTTATATGTATTATTACAGTCTGCATCAAATGCACATAAAATATGAATTTAGAAGTTAAAACAAAAACAAACAAAAAAAACCAATACTACAATTTGCAAACAAAAATAAAAGATACCCCAATGAGAGTTGTGCGCTCAGGGGCCTTGCCTTTCTGCCATGGTAACCAAACTAAACGGGAAATGAGATCCAGGACGGCAAAAAACAACCAGGAGACCGGATCATCCGCGGCGCGCGCGCGCGAGCCTCACGCGCGCAGCACGAGGAAAAGCAGAAAGAAAGAGTCAACGGAAAAACAAACAAACAACAAGAAAGAGGGGGGAGGAAAGCGCCTGAGATTAAGACCCGTAGTCTTCACCGCGCTCTCCTGTGGGGGTAATTACACGAAGTGGCTCAGCGTTATAGCCATTGATCCAATTACAGGAATTAACCACTCGGAGTTTTTATAGGGGGGGGAACAGAAAAGATATTTTAAAAAAAACAAAACAAACGCTACATCCTCCGCGCGAGCTCTGCTTTCCTCTCCGCACAATCTGTCTGTCTGTCTCCGCGATCCCGGAGTGAATCAGCAGCCAGGCTCACAGATCTTAGATAAACAGCCAAAATGCTGAATGCTCCCGACTGCTCATTAGCAACAGGCAACACCCCCCATCCCCCCCCATCCACCTCCCAAAGCGTTATAGTGTGTAACAGCGCCCTCTGGAGGTCTATGTGGAAATCGGTACATAATGTTTCCTTTTATTTTAGAACATAATTTATTCCCTGTATAACGTTTAAAAAAAAAAAAAAAAAAACGATTTATATATAATATATATTTAATGGTATCATTGTGTACTTTTAATCTTCTTAATGTTTTTTTGTGCTTACACCGATCAGCCATAACATTATGACCACCTGCCTAATAATGACCAGCGTTTCATTAATTTGATCTACACTAACAGATCAGACTACACCAGTCAGCCTTCGCTCCCCATGAGCATCAGGGAGCTTTGGCCACACATGATGCTCATGGGGAGCGCCGGTTCACTGGTTTATCTTCCTTGGATCACTCTTGGTATGTCCTGACCCCTGACTACTACAGACCAGGAACGTCCCACAAGAGCTACATCTTTGGAGTTGCTCTGAACCCAGTTGTCTAGTGATCACAATTTGGCCATTCCTATAGTAGCTACATTTTCAATATCTTTGTTACAGTGGTGGCTGGAAGCACAGTATATTAGGCTGTAAGTGAACCTTTTTTCCCCTGAAGTTGATGTAAATGGACAAGTCTAAGGATTTGAGTGATTGTTCAAAGGACCAGATTGTGATGACTAGAGGACTGGGTCAGAACAATTCCAAAACTACAGCTCTTGTGGGATGTTTCTTGTGTGCAGTGGTCAGGACATACCAAATGTTTAGCTTGTTAACAAAACAAATAAAAACTATCAGTTACATTTGTTTGTGTCTGTCTGGTGCAGCTACACCTTTTGAAACACTTAAAAAAAAAAAAAGAAGAAGATTTTTCTGCAAATTGGTCTGTGAGTAACTCAGTACTCAGTACCTAAAGATACTGTAAAGACGGGAAAAGCTGTGCCGGTTAAAAATGAAACGCCTCATCAAATTATTGATAATAGGTCTGGGTCTGTACAGTTCGCCTGTTAGTAACCCCTATGCTACATGATCTGTGTGCGTGGAGTTTGCCTTTTGTCCCTGTTTTTGGTGGGATTCCTTCAGGCACTCTGGTTTCTTTCCACAGTACAAAGGCATGAACTTTAGGCTGACTGACATTTCCAAATTGCCTGTCATATATGACTGAGAGTGTGAGTGTGTGCACATTTGCTATGAGGTGGATTGACATTCCTCTCAAAGATAGAAATTTACAACACACATTGTGTCCACAAAGCCACCAGCTTGTTGAATGACCCCACAATGGCACCTCTGTATCCTCCTGCCGTCTGGTAGTTTGCTGGTGTAGTCGTTTCTTCATTGTCAGTTTGTGTTACGGTTTCTTCCCACCAGCCATGAGACTGCTTAATATCCAGGGACAAGACTGACACCACCAACAAACACACCAAAAACAATAATATTTAATGAAGTATAACTAATTAAAAAATTTCACAACATGTTGAACAATGGTTTTTGTGTTTACATGAAAATAAGTCACATTAATTTTTTTTTAGGATGGTAAAATAAATACCATGCAGACATATAAAAGTTTAAATTTGTTTCAAAATGTGCATGACTTGCAAAATTTAAACAAAACCAGAAATATTGCAGAAGATTAATTTGCATAAACATCCTGTGAACGCATCTTTCAGAACGCTGTCCTGTATGAATTCTATTTTGATTACAAAAGTGTTTGGTGCAACATGATGTCTTTTCGTGGTAGAATCTGTTATTGTTTGCTTGCATCTCTTTCATTTCAGCTCTTGTCACACGTTTATGCTCTGATTTTACTAGTCACCTGACTAAGTATGCCTTTTAAAAACATTTACCACATTTTTGTCAGGTTATTCATTACTAATAAAAAATATTTGAAATGAACTAGCAGGTAGCACTGTGGCCTCACACCTTCAGTTTCCTCCTCTCCTGAGATGGCCTCCAGGCCCCCGCGAGCTTGGGTGTACAGGATAAAGCAGTATAGACGAAGAGTGAGTGACTTTAGATTGTGTTCTTGATATTGTCAGATTGACATGTCCTGCAGAGGGCGCTGCTGTCAAAATAACGAGAAAAAGTCAATGTATAGGAAAAAGTAGTTGTTATATAATTAATTAATGATTACATTTTGGTTTTGGATATACAAACTGAGAAAATGAGTAAAATAATAATAATAATAATAATAATAATAATAATTTAATGCAAAAGAGGAAGAATGGTAGCAGTGGTGAAAATATAATAATAATTATTATTGTTATTATAACATAGTTGCACATTGTAGTTATATTACACATTTTTATATTTCTAAAATAAAATAGAAAGTGAGTATAATAATAATAAAACGTATTAATTTTATAACAATAATAATTTGAGGAGGAGTAAGAAGAAGAAGAAGAAAAAGAAAATGGTGGCAGTGATTAATTATTATTATTATTATTATTATTATTATTATTATAGGCTAATCATGGTCGTGATAAAAAGAGCAGCACTGGTTAGCTAGCGAAAAAGCTCGTGAGTGACAAGTCTGTATTTAGCTGGATCCATCAGCAGTGAATGAGTGATGATCTGACGGTGTGATTAATGTAATTATTAAGCAGATGGGAATTATATCGTTATAGATTGATGTTTTCATTGCTAAAGTCGAGGCTGATTATATAAATCCTACTCTTGTTATTACACTACGAGACTTTTATTTTGAATTCCAGTGAGGCTCGCTGACCGGAAGTCGGTCTGGTTAGAGCTAGTTCACGTTACTTGGAGAGAGCAGTAAAGAAAAGGAGGAAAAGCAGCCGCTACCTGGAAGGACACGGGCTGTAGTTTTATATGTTTTGATTAAAGATTATTTCCACGTAAAGAAAACGACGAATCCCAAGAAGGCAGTTAAAACAACCAGCTCGCCCGGCCGACAGCTCTGCTCCAGCGGCTGTGTGAGTGAGTAAGTCATTAGAGCGTTGCTAACTGATTAGTTGCTAGGTTGCTAGCTAGCAAGCTAATCATGGTTGTGTTTAACGACTAGCATTAAACGGTTAGCTAGCTGAGTGACAAGTCTGTATTTAGCTGTGTTTATAAGAGGTGAATGCGTGAGAATCTGACGGAGTGAATAATAAAAATGTCAGCTAAGGCTATTAAACATTTCCGCGAACGTGCTTGTTACTTTGCGTTAGCTCGTTAGCCAGGAAGCTAAAGTATTTTCGTTGCATTTCTGTTTGAATATATGATCTTAAAATTGCTGTTTTCTTATCATAATTATTATTATGATGCGGTGTTGCTCCTAATTATTATATGAATATTGGCGGAAAGATGAATCTCGCCCGGCTTACAGCTTGTACGATCCGAACAGTGGTTGTGTTCCAAATCAGTGGTTGTGCTCCCTAGACAAGTGCACTTCAAAGATGATAAGATAATGACTCGTGCGTCCTATGTAGTGCACTCTGCGCTCAGCATGTATCGGTTTAAGACAGCGCCACTGAGCTGTTCGTATCGCCATTCATAAGGGCTTTTGTCCTCACTTGGGGGGGGGGGGGGGGTCTCGGAGGTTGCTAACGTTAGCTCACTCGATCATGGTAGAGAGTGAGATACTGTCAGTGTTACATCTTATTTGATCATTGAGTTAATATTTTCTGTAGAAAACTAGTGATGAGTGAATTTTACAGGCTACAGGCATTCATCATCATCATCATCATCAGGCCTTGATGTTCTTTTAATTTGCCCTGTGTTAAATGTTAAATCGGTCTACGATCAGGGCAGATCTATCTTCCTTGCACACAGGGTCCCTGTAGGAATCCATCCGTGATGCCGGGCTTCCTCCTGAGATAATCTCTCTTCTAAAGGTTAATGACTTTAGGTCAGCATTTTAATGGGTGCAGGAATTTCTCTTGTGTGCATCAGGAAGTATGTTTTTTTTTTTTTTTTTTTTTTTCCTCCAGTCACCTGGTAACATCCCTAGTTATATTGTTATCCAATACATATTATCATTTACCGATTTCTTTTGTGAATGATAAAAAAACGGTCTTTCTTCCTTGATATTACTTATGAAACCCCGGAGCGTTTACTTTTGCTCAAATTGGCTCTCAGATTTCACGAGTCAGCACATTCAGTATTAATGACGTACGCGAGCTGGAGCTGCTCCCGATACACTGATAATGTGTGGTGTCTTTTGTAAAGGCAGGGTTTTATATAGGAATCAAACAAAATTGTACACATTGTGGAGATGAAGCGCACTGTAGGAAAGCACCAGATTGTTCTTGTTTAAACAGCGGCATGGATATTCTTCAAGAATGAGGAAAAACTCAAGATTTATTAATGAATTTTTTAAAATCATTGTTATATGAACACACACAAGTAATAGGAAAGGTTCTTTTGTGGAAGGTGACAAAAATGACAGGAACGATATAGACCTTTTGTAGATCAGTGATGGTTAATATTAACATGCACTTTATAATACGTCATCTTTAATACTATAATATAATAAAAGAGACTTGTATTATAAACACTCTGTTGTAATCGATGACTAATATTGAGGGGACTTCTAGTTATTTATCCAGTGTATAATTGCTGCTGTAGTGAGATTTTCTGTCATGATAAGTATGTATGGAAGGAGTCTTGTAAACAGTAGGACCTTTTGGACGTCCATAAATCTGATGGCATCTAAACATGATTGATTCATGTCTTCTTTTCAGGAACCTGTAACAGGTTTGACCTCGTAACAGGTTGGACGATAAACTTTACGGATCACTTTCAACATGTAACATATTTTAGTTCTTTCTCAGCTCCCAGTGTACCTGGTTTAACTAATAAACTAATTACCAGTTTTTTTTTTATACAATTGAAGTGGGTAGTGCAGTCTCTTTAATCCAATGGTTCTCAACATTATTCCTAAAGTAAAACTGAAATTCTTCTTGTCGGCACAAAATCAACATTAGGAAAGGCAAACATTTCTTCTGTTTTAATTGACAATCTTAATGTTCCTTTATCCAACCAGGTCAAAAGCTTGGGAGTCATCTTTGATCAAACACTGTCATTCGAAGCCC
>JAQQZT010000007.1:22552715-22562930 GCA_030068275.1 Clarias platycephalus
CGCCATCATGTGGTCAGACATGCCTGTTAATTATTCTGCCATTGGTGCAATTACAATCTAATATTTGTATTAAAAAAATCGCGATACCTCGATTTAAGAAAAATTGAATCGTCTTAAAACGCAAAATTCGAATTAATCTAAAGAATCGCCCAGCCCTAGTGACATGACAAGATCACCTCATGCAACAGTGTTGAGTCCTATTTTCATTACAACAATCTGTTGTTTACATTGATACATTGCGCATTACAATATTTGTTTACAGAAGATGCAAGAAATTCACTGTTTAAAAATATAATTTTTTTTATAAGAACAAAGTGACTGTTTTAGTAAATGTGTGTTTTAATTTCAGTTGTTCAACATTGATGTTCAATAAATAATCATAGATGGTGTGTTTCCTTCAATTATTTTAAAATCAAGTAAAGCATCCTTCATTCAAAAATGTCTCACTTGTAATATGTGAGCATATTTACTGTACAAAACTTGTCAGTGAACTATGAGGGCAAAAAAAATAATCGTCCATTAATCGTAATCGAGTTAAAATGTTCAATTAATCGAGATTTTGATTTTAGGCCAAATCGCGCAGCCCTAGTATGCGCGGTCGTTTTCTTTGGTGACCATCTCAAGCTGCGTTTTCCTCTAGAGTTGCTTTATATTCTCTCTACAGTACTAAAAAAATGATACAGTATTATGTTTTATATGGAAATGTAGCTGAATTTACATTATTTGTTACAAAATTAGTAAATCATAGTATTTTTAATAGTTTAGCTTTACAACTACGCTGAAAATTACGTTGGCATAAAAAGAATTACGATGATATTTGCGGATTCCACAAAATTGCGGGGCTTTCTATGAAAAAGTATTAGTTAGGTTCTAAGGAAAATCTACTAACGACTCTAGACACACACTCTGAATCGGGGTCGACTGTATCTGTTTATCATTTCTGAATTATTGTATGTCCATAACCGTTCAATATTTCCACACATAACTTAAAAATTAATAAATAAATATAATTACAGGAGAATATTTGCATGCCTGTAAAGAAATCACCATATTACTTAAGAGTTTTCAGATTAAAAAAAAAAAAGATTATGGGTTTTTCATAAAAATAGAAAGTTGATAAGGTTACTCATGTTCTCCAGAATGCTCAGTAAAACCTAACCGACAAATCTATATCCAACACTGCTGATCATTTTCAAGCAAAGAGTTTCACAGTATTGACTACTGGGTTTATTTTATTACTCTTTAGTGCTCTTTATTGATGTTTCCTTTATGTAGAAATGCTTTCAAAGTCACCCTTGCTTATGGCATTTTTTTAATGTGCTGAACAGTACTGTTACTGTAACAGTATGAATCAAATGCTTTTACTCTCCTCATACGCATCACGTTTTAATTGCGTCCTCGTTATCATGTAGACAAGTAGTGACGTGATGTAAATAGACATCCTGATTGGGTTAGTTTTACTGTACATGAGGAATTAATAAGGGGTAATGTAAATATATTTGAGGATTTGATCATTTCCTTCGATTTTTTTTATATAAATCTGGCTTTAGAGTTGACAAACGGGAATTAACTCAAATAGTCGATCATGGAGAGCAGAAAAGTATCTCAAAACGAATCCTCAGCACATTGAACCTTAAGGCAGATCTGCTCTAACGGTAGAATTTTACATTGGATTCCACTCCTGTTAAACGTGAACTGTGATCTGAGGGAAGAGTGTGCGTAGATTCCCCTAAACTGGACATTTGAAAGATTGAAAAACCTTGCTTGGTCTGGGCGTGAGCCTGAAGGCAGAGAAATGCATTTTGCGATGGAAAAACCGTGACATGTCTCCTCTTACTGATGGACCTCAAGGTCCATCTCAAACAGTATAAAGTATAAAGCAGCCCTGTCAAGTGATTAATTTCGACGAGACCGTATCATGGTGGTGAAAGAGTAGCTCTGGGACAGGTGTAGGAGATGCGATTGTGATCCTGACGTCCTCAGGATGTACTTCCCATGACGTCCTCTCCAGCTGTGGAGCTGATCCTCGAGTCCGCCCTTCCCTTCTCCCGCCCCCCAGACTGAACTTCTGGTGCTAAAGGAAGTGCTCCTGTTTTTCGTCACCCTCCACTGAGCGCCAGAGTGGAAATCTGAGCACAGTTTCACGTGGACCCTGTAGACCAGGCCTTGAAAAAGTTGGATCTAGTAGATAACGATGGAGTGGAAAGTTCAGAGGTTAAGCCCAGAAGGACTCGGTGTGTATGAAGGGAGGTTGGACCCACGCCTGTAAGAGTTTAAGCTCATGCCTTGTGGATAAAAAGGGGGGAGGATGGGCTGAGGAAGGCTTGATCCCATTTCTTTTGACTGCCCCTCGTGTTTTTTTTTTTTTTTTTTTTTTTTTTTTAAACTTACTCGGCACTTGTGGGGGGTTTGATGGATCAGCAACATCTGCTGCGTACCATTAAGAGCACTTTTTAGTTCTGTGTTGTTCAGATTTCTTGTCCAGACATTTCTAAGAGGCAAAAACAACTATAGTTTCCATCCACTTGTTTTGATGTAAAGGTAAGCTAAGGTAAAGTTGTTCCAGACGGGAATTACCACAGACTGTGTTTGTACCTGAGCCTCCGATAATGAAAGTGGGCTCCATATTAACTTAAACACATTTCCTGTTATACTGAACTTAAATGGGTTCCCTGCTGAGTCTGGTTTTTCTCAAGGTTTCTCTCATGGAGTTCCAACGTTGCCCTCAGCTTGCTCATCAGGGGCAATCTGATTAATGAGATTTATACATGTTTTTTCACAGCTGCTTTGCGACAATGTCCACGTTAAAAGCACTATATAAATAAAACTGAATTTAATGGAATTAATGTTATTCTACATATCAGACAATTTATCGTGAGGCTACGGATTGTCTTGAGCTCCTTTGTCACTTTTCTGGCCATGAGCTTCAGGATCTATAAAGTTGATCTATAAAGTTTCCAGCAGGTCATTTCAACTATTTTTAAATAGATAGCAAAAACCGTGAAGAACTATCGGTGCACAGGTTCAGTTTGATGAAAAATTATTAAATATAGAATCATTATTTGGTTATTAAGAAAACAACTCAAGTCCACTTAAAGTATCTGAAAATATAAGGATATCTTTATGGTCTTTCTCAGAGACACCGTGTCTCAGTAACCAAAGTGCGAACCATGTTTCTTATTTCAGTCATAATCCCTAGATAGTTTCCAAGGGTTTTGCCCGAGCGCGATAATGGCTCCTTCGCCGAGCGCTCGTCGTACTAACATGTCCAGACACGAGCGCGGCTTTTCTTTCGGGTGGCATCGTTCACTTGCTCTTCAGGGCTGTAGCGTTAATCTGCCGGAGAGACATCGCAATCTGTTGTGTTGGACTGCACCGTTCCTGCATTTGGAAGAAAAATAAAACTGCCTTTTATCAGCTTTGAAAGAGAAAAACTGTTGTCCAGCCTGAACAACAATACATGTAGCTTTTAAAGGTCTGATGGAGCTTTTAGAAAGGATCCATTTCTTGTAAAGGAAGCTGTTTTCTGCCGCGCGCTAATGTACGCACGAAAAACACACACAGGACGGCCTACGTACCGGCATGTTATTGATGATTAGTCATCTTCCCCTGCAAGCGCTCAGTGTAGGGAGATCATTGTGATCACTGTTTCGCTCGTGCTTGTTCTTATCAACATAAGGGCAGGGACATGTTACTCGTGAAATGGAAACTCCACACCATTGGGAAAGATTAAATCATTTTTTTTATTATGATCACGTGCCTCGCGGTATTTATACTTTAAATAAATGATGCTTGTAAAGACATAAGGAGACAAGTTGAATGTCATGGCCTTTTACATTAGGAGAGAGAGAAATGTAGGAGTTTAACATATTCACTAAATGACCAAAAGTTTGCGGAGACCTCACATCACAAAAGCACACAAATTGTACAGGATATCTGTGTGCTATAGCTTTACAGTTTCCCTTCACTAGAGCTAAGAGCGAAACTCGTCTTGCCTTGTCATGACGCCGCTCCAGCTCATTGAAGACATGGTTTGCGTGAAAGTTTCACGTGAAAGACATTCGAGAATCCTGACCTCGACCCCAACGAACACCTTTGAGATGAACTGGAATGCCGTCCAGACTTCAGGTCTCCTGTTCTGACTTGTTTTATTAATTTCATTTTAAAAAATTGCACTCCTTTAGTCTCAACCTCACTACTCTTTTATTCTTGTATCTTCGTCTCTAAATTTGTGTGCATTTGGTTACATCACACATCGTGGAGTGATGGAGTAAAAAGTAATTCATCCTTTCAGTGGGAAGTCCAGCAAGGAGCGAGACACACACATACACACAGGCAGCCAATCCACCAATGATGCTGATTGACCGTCTGCGTCTGTTCACCAACAGGAACTTGCCCCATCCACTCTTTCCTTTGCCGCCCTTTGTTTGTGTAGCAGTGGTCTGGTGGTCCCACGTGGCTCAGAGCTGCCGAAGTTTAGAAATCTCTACTTCCAGTCAAGTGGGCAGCCTGCTAATCCCACTGCTCTGACCACAGAGTTTGCAGCGTAGGAGTGCAACCGTTACTCAGTAAAGCCATGGGTGGCTGGTGGGAGGTGGCTGTTTTCTCAGTCTCTCGGTGCTTATACAACCAGCGTTCGTCCTGTCTGTCTGTTTGTCTGTCTGTCTTTTAATCATGAATCAGTACCATACACGCAAGGGTTTAGGTTTTTGACCAGACGTGTTTCCTGTGGAAAAGTTCGAAGCTTTACTTCGGTTCGTATTTCTGTCGCTTGCTGACTTTGCCTGTTGTCCGGGAGCGAGGCCATGTTTATTTACGGCACCGTTCATCAGCGTTCCAGTAACCATCTAGTCAAGGCCTGGATTCATGAAGCATCTTGGAATTGTACTTTTTATTTCCTCGTGCAAGCAGTAACTGGCAATTCTGGTCTTAAGACGCATGGCGATCATTTGTGGATATGAAATGCACAAAACTGCAGAAGTGAGAGATTCATTGTGGTTTTTTTTTTTTATTATTATTTTTTTTTCCTCCAAAGATTGTACGACTCAATGATTCACTCTCTGGGTATAAAATGTCTTTTAATGACCTTATTTCGAAAAACACATACATAAATTTTTTTTTTAACCCATATCTATTTGCTTTTCGATACACTTCACACAGTTCACAAGCTTTCACATTCCCACATTAAAAAAAAAAAAGTTTTCGGCTGAGCTTCGCGCCACAAATGCCCCGCTGTCTTCACTTCTTCTTCAGAAGTGAATCTCCGTTCTCGTAGAGGCGTGCATCGTTATTCAACGCTCTTGGATATCAGTCCTCTGGTCCTTCAATAAGCGTCTCACTGTAACGAGCACTGTTGATTGTTGAACCTTTTTGCTGATAATGTTCCAATTCTTGCCCTTTAGAATCCCAGAAAACATTAAGCATTTATT
Source organism: Clarias platycephalus (assembly GCA_030068275.1). Taxonomy (NCBI): domain Eukaryota; kingdom Metazoa; phylum Chordata; class Actinopteri; order Siluriformes; family Clariidae; genus Clarias; species Clarias platycephalus. The sequence continues at coordinate 22,558,145 of JAQQZT010000007.1, forward strand.
ATTTTTTCCAGCTGATGGTCGACATTTGAACTTTTTCTCAATTGGCGATTAAGGATGTCTCCGTTTCAAATTCTGCCGTTTACTAGTGACGAGACATGGATTCATCACCACGAGCCTGAGAGTAATGATTCTCTTTAAGGATGGTGAAAGTTTCCTAGAGTATTCTGTTAAAATTTTATTTGAAAACAGAAGTTTTAATCTAACCGGAGTGTGTATCACTCGTATTTTGAATTTTGTATTTTTATTTATTTTATTTTGCAACACAAAGGATGGCACTGGTATTATTGTGTAAAAATAAATAAATTAGCTATACCGTCCGCCTCTCTCCAGTGGGACATGTGACCGGTTTATCTTATGAATAAACAATCATCATTGCATTTCTGTTGAGGCGATAATTAGCAACCTATCCAACCATATGTGTCATTCTGGCCGAGTGCTCAGTGTGCGCTGAAACCCAGCCATGTGAAAATCCCCCCCCCACTTGCATCGTGCCTACTCCTCCAGGAAGAAAGCCCATCCCTGAGGCCCAGTACAGTTCTTCTTTTGTTTCTGGTTAATGTGTAGCTAGTATTGTGCTGAACTCTGATACTCCTCCTGGCTAGAAGCCCTGGCATTCAGGCTTTACCGAATGCTTCTGGCCGGGCTTTAGCTTGGCCACCCATCAACCGACTCTTCACGCAGCAGATCCGAGGTCGAGGCCTTCTTAAAGATTTGTCAGTGCGTGTGTAGGGATGCTGGTGTGGCCTCGGGGTAGTCTGATGTGTGCTGTATATAAACTAGAGGATCGCATGTTACACTCATGCATCTCTGATTCAGCAGGCGTAGGTGGGTGGTCTGAAACCGGCCCGCTGGCAGATGGCGCTTTGTTGGAGCAGAGAGGCCGAGTGGAGCTGACTGTAAAGGGGGGAATGTACAGTTTGACAGACAGACAGAGCTCGGGTCGTGTTCATGATTGTATTACGATCTCATATAGCGTACATGTTTGTTTTGGAAATTATAGTTTAAAAAGTGTGAGTAAGCAACATAGAATTAAAGTCTGTTTTTTGTTGTTTTTATTAATACTACAAGCACCGTTATCAAATCTTTTTGTATTCTACAGTTTCTTTTCAAACTGCATTCTGATTTATAGACTCGTAAGTAATGGCACTCATCTTCTGAACCTTTCAGTCAGTGGTAAACGTTGCCTGTTTCTTTTTTGTTTAGTTTTTTATCTGGTGCGTTCGCTACTTTTCTGCTCCTCTCGCTTGTCGCCGGTTCAGCGTGTACCAGCGGGTGTAATCAGAGAGCAGCTAGCGAAAGCGCTAATCACCACGGAGACACTCTGCCGAGAACGTGCGACGTACAGCCCCGAACGCGGATGAGTCATCGTCAGACCAGCGTGCGTTCCATTCTCAGGGGTGTTACAAACATAACCACACAATACTCTGTTCGGGCCCACGCCACCGCTACCCACTGCAGCCTCGCTGGATTCACCGAGACGACGATAATTATACGATACGAGCCCAGGCGCTGGCTTGGAGATGGGTTTCATGCAATATAGAGAGGTATGAAATATATACCCTCGTGTGTGTGTGTGTGTGTGTGTGTGTGTGTGTGTGTGAGATAATGAATCTGCTTTACACATAAAAAGATGGAGGCATGGCATTGTGGATTCAATTCGGTTGAGTATTTTCGTGCACAAAATTGCTGGTATGGTATGGCATAGCAGATCGGATGCTACCCAGTGTGTGTGTGTGTACGCGCGCGTGTGCTTTCTCACACTTCTGCCACCCAGTGGGAGGATGAATAGTTAATTGGATGGCTTGGACTGGAGTGCAACCTGCTAGAGAATGAGCAGGTTTTTTCATAACCTCCTTTTTTATTTTGTACATCAGTGATGACGCTTCATCAATTAAAGACCTTTTATTACTGATTATCTTTCACTGCACTCATAAGGACAGTATTAGTGGTGTCATGTATTAAAAAGTTTAAAGATGTATTAATGATTTGATTTTTAAGAATATTTTGAGCTAAATTTGGAATAAGAAAAATTCTGAGGTAGTCCCCAACTTACAAACATTCGAGTTACGAATTTCTGGAGATACGAATGGACTGCAGTTCTACTTCCAGTTCAATCACGGAAGTAGCTCATGTTTATTGTACAAAGAAAATATGCAGATACCAATATTTACAATTATATACAATATTTTCAGTGTGTAAGCGAATGTATAAAATGTCTAAAGTCTGGTGTATTGTATGTGTGCCCATGTGGGGGTGTTCTTACTTTCACCATTAAACATATCTGTGATTTCGAGCTTTTTTTTTTTCCTTTCATTTTTTTAAATGATGCATCATCACTAAGCGTTTTTAATCTTCCATGACGTTGATGGTTTACCACGATCTTTACAGATTTGAATATGATGTCAAGCTCTTCATAATCCAATTTCCAGTTGTTTTCGTTGCTTGCTATTCCGAAAAGGTGACTGTATATAAAATGTTTGATATATTTAAAATAAATAACCAGCTAAATGTACATGATTAAGTACATGATAGCAGTCTGGCCCAGGGACTTTAACAATGATCGGCTGAAATCTAATGAGCTCCACAGCAGAATTAGAGCTCCAAAGTTGGCTAAAATGTCTGGTTTCTGCGACTGTTGTAATGCTGTTTGAAAGCTACTCAATAGCTCTTTTTAACCATTTAAAATGTGACATCCCGTGTGTCGTAACTTTAACAGACTGTACACTGTGGACTGCAACCAGGTTTATCTGTTAATCGCACATTTCATCGATGCACATCATTGCATTTTTACATTGTGTTCTAATTGAGTCACAATCTATATTTGTCTATAGATACAAACCAGTTTGAACTGGTTACGGTATTTGACTGTTGGATCCTGTTTCCGTTGTAAGGCGATTTGGCTACAGGTATCAGTGCAAACGTGAAGAAATTACAATGTAAATAAGTTAATCCACTTGCTGATAGAGAGGGCGGCATGGTGGCTTTGTGGTTAGCACCGTCACCCCGCACCTCCAGGTCCTGGGTTCGATTCCCGCCTTGGGGTCTTTGTGCATGGAGTTTGCAAAGATATGCAAATTAGGCTAATTGGCAAATTTGCCGTTGTTTATGTACGTGTCTGTGCCCTGCCTTGGATTAGCACCCCATCAGAGAGTGTACCCCATGTCTCCTTAGATGGGATCCAAGCCCCCGTGACTTTGTATGCAGGATAAAATTGGTATGAGTAAGTGGCTGATAAAGGCTAATTCTTGGTTTGTTTCCAGCTACCAACTCGACCCTAATGTCTATTTTCTGGAGTTTTTGGGTGAAACGTGTTTTGTTATTTTGGTGCATGAATAAATGTTTTTTGAGCAGACAAAACTGTTTCTGTGCATATAGTGATTAGTGTGGTGTGCAGTGATTGGATTTTGTCGTCTTGCAGGAGGTGAGGTCAGAATTTAAATAACCTCCAGACAAGTTAAAGCCACGCTCACTGTTCAACATATCTTGATGAGGGGAGAAGACTTGCCTATTCTTTAAAAAAAAAAATATATGCCATCCATACTTGATTAACTAGTAGCGGACAGTTTCCGCTCACGTTACCGCTCCTGTATCTGTTTATTCTGCTACCGCGAGGGCGTTGTACTGAGAGGCAGTAAAGGTCGTTCCTGAGCTGCCAGTGATCCAGACCCCCCTCTGCCGTTTGGACCCGTCTGACTCGGGTCCACTTTACCATGAAGACGGTCCTGTCCTCGGCTGATGCCGACAGCTGTTCTCTGAGGACTTGTGACTGCAGTCGCTCGATAGTTCAGGACTGGAATTTTCTACTGTCTACCTGGACTCAATTTTAACTTAAACACATCATCTGTTATACTGAACTTCCAGTCTCCTAACACACAGTATGATGCAGATCAAACCCTGTTATCCGTTATCACCCAAATGAGGATGGGTTCCCTGCTGAGTCTGGTTCCTCTCAAGGCTTCCCCATATTACCATCTCGGGGAGTTTTTCCTTGTCACTGTCGCCGGTGCCCTCGGCTTGCTCATCAGGGACAAACTGATCATTTTGATTCATACACTCACATCTCATACAACTTCCATGATTTCTTTTGATTGTCGCAAAGCAGCTTTACACAATGACGATTGTTAAAAGCGCTATACAAATAAAATGTAAAAGAAATTAAACAAATGCCAGCTGCCATCAAAAGAATAAGAAGGGCACAAAATAAAGCAGAAAGATTAAGCCATCAAACTAAAGCAACATTTAGGACCAAAGTATTATCTACTTTTAAAACGTGTAAATTTTTACTGTTACAGAGGGAAAGATGTTGGAGATATTTCGACCTCGCAAAACGCACAGATTTTTTATTTTATTTTTTTGGTCACAGAAACATAATCTTATGAATCTGTGCTTTTTCTTTGCCCGTGTAATCTATTCAATTATTTCTTTCTTTCTTTCTTTCTTTTTTTTTGCTCCGTCATTTTGTATAGTTGGTTAAAATGAAATAAAATTCAGTTCATCATATTGCCTAGGTTGTGCCGAAAAAAGGATACACAAGTGTTTTTAGTTATTTAATTAAATTATTATTATTATTATTTTTACTTCATGTTACTCCGTGGGGGGGCAAACGGTTAAGGCTGTGGGTTTACTGAGTTTCTGGGAGCGGAAGGTTGGGTTCAATCTCTAAAATGTGACGTTAATATAATTATTAAATAAATCTAAATATTGGGTTAAAAGTAGGCCTGGGCGATAAAACGATAACGATATGTTTCGCGATAGACACGTGATCGATATCAATAAAAAATGTGTT
>JAQQZT010000007.1:22563030-22602427 GCA_030068275.1 Clarias platycephalus
AAATGTTAAGAGATAATTGTTAAGTGTTCATTGTGACTTTAGACTTATGTTTACATTTTAATTATTTGTTTTTCCATGGTTGTTGACATTTCTGTCTTAATAACTGATGGGACTATGATCTTAGGAAGGTTAAGTTTAAAACAAAAATGTTTAAATATAATATATTCTTCTCCTGGTCCTTATGTTAAATGGGTCATAAAAAATATCAATAATTATCGATATCGACCGATATGAAACACTCATATCATGATATAGTTTTTAGCCATATCGCCCAGCCCTAGTTAAAAGTCATATGTATTTGTTCTTTGTTGAATGTTGTAGACCACGTTTGTACTGGTAGGGAATGCCGGCCCGTTCCGCTGTATTTGCAATATATTTTGTTTCTTAATAAGCCTAGGATAAGACTGAGAATAAAATGTACAGTCACAGAACAATTTCCCTTTTATTAGACCTACACATCTGTATACTCCTGACCCCCCAACCTTGTAAAAAATCAATAAAAATATTGATATTACTGCTTTTCTTAAACATGTGTTTGAGAATATGCTGTGTATGTATCAAAAATTGCTTTAATCTGTGGTTTATTAGTCTGGAATTTAATAAGAGAACATTTTAAATAGCTAGCATTTTATTATTTTACTCATTTGAATTGTTATCCTTTGTTTAGATTATAAATGCTAACATGCGGTTGTATATGTATAAAATATATAATGTATGCAGTATGTGTTGTTCACGATTAAGTCGGCACTGCTTTGTGTTTAATAAATATTGTCGTGCTTCCCCGCAGCGGAAGGCCTGCCCCAGGTGTACTATTTTGGGCCGTGCGGGAAATACAATGCCATGGTGCTGGAGCTGCTCGGCCCCAGTCTGGAGGACCTCTTTGACCTCTGTGACCGCACCTTCTCCCTCAAGACGGTCCTAATGATTGCCATTCAGCTGGTGAGTTCACTCCGCTGCCCTGGCTTTGTTTCAATACAGCCTTTATGTAGAGGACTCTATGTAGGAGACAGTACTTTACTTGTGTGTTTTCTAATAATAATTTAGCCTTGCTTTTGTGTCGTGTAATACCACCGCTGAGCCGAAATATTTGACAATGTTATGTACAGTGTGAAGTAATTAGCAATTAATTATAATGAATATTGGTACAGGAAAAAAAGTAATTGGGGGAAAGAAAAAAAAGTTTTATAAGTTGTGTAACAGTTTATTTAGCAAGACAATATTATTCAAAAAGAAACAGAAGAAGAAGGAGCGTTTTCGTCACGCCTGTGCTTTATTTAGTTTGCATTAGCAGGTCCTGTCAGAGGGATGTGCCTGCCTCGGAGTAGTCTGAGAGTAAATTACACGCTGCAGGCAGAACTGAGTATATCTAGCCTTATTGGGCGTCTGTTAAGATCCTCGTCTGCGGTGGCTCATCTTGTTTTTGTCCCCGAGGACCGAGCTACGTTCATGCACATCTGCCTAATAATCAAAGTCCGATTTGATTCACATTACTGGCTTCATGCTTCAGGTTCAGTTTGATTCTCGGACTATATTTTGAACGAAATCTGAAAAAAGAAAAGGAGAAACATATGACTTTCTGAATCTTGAATGATGCAAAAAGAGTGTGTGTTTTTGTCTGTTTAAAATTAAATTATTAAAGTTTTACAAAGTGGACAAAATGTTCATCACGCCTAGAAATTAAATAAGTAGTAAAATGAGAAATTCTGCCAAAATGTTTGATTGAATAAACAAAGTCTTTGACCCGGAAAACATGATAGATACACACACAATAAGCTCGGTAGTAAAGCCTGAGGCGTCATTTTAACTGGAAAATCACAGCAGAACGCGGCTGTTGTCATTTGAAAGCTTCTGAAGAACTTCTTGGCTGTGTTCTCAAGTGAGATCAGTCACTTCAGAAGTGCACATAATTTCCGGGATTGGCGCTGGCTCTCCATTAAAGATGCGTCATGTGACCAGTAGAACTGCACACAATCGAATCGATGATGCAGTACAATGTAATCTAATCTAAACGCTCTAAAACTGACAATAGAAGACAAATATTTAAACTGCTCATATGTTCTGCAAAAGATCTTCAATTTTATTTGTATAGCGCTTTTAACAATTGACATTGTCGCAAAGCAGCTTTACACAATCAAAAGAATCTTGTGAAATACTCTGGTTTTGAGAGACTATTGCTTCCTCCTTCGAGTTAGTGGGAAGTTGGTGCAATACCGGCACCTGAGATAAGATAAGATTCAATTATAATAATTATCTGTCACATGTACATGCCTTATACCCCTATCTCACCTATGCGGTTTGACTCACGGTGAGATGCGGTGTTAGGCACCGCGATTGCCTGCCGACGTTCCGCTGGCGCTCCGCGAAGTTCTGTAAGGACCGCAAGCTTCCACGAGGACCGTCACAAAAATTAAATATGTTTAATTTTTCGTGCGGAAAGATCGAAACGTACTCAAAGTGCCAAAAACTCGCTGTGAATCATCATGAACCGTACTTACGTCCACCGCGCGAAATCGCATAGGTGAGATAGGAGTATTACAGCAGAGTGAAATGATTTTTTCATGTATCCCAGTCAGGAAGTAAGGGTCCGATTGCAGGGTCAGCCAGGATACAGCGCCTCTGGGCCAGGACAGTGTCAGCTCGGCAGTGCTGCGGCTTGAACCCACAACCTTTTGATCAGCCTTAGCCAATTGAGCCACCACTGTCCTGGGAATTGAACCCAGGTTGGAGTGTGGTGCAGAAAACTGTCAGGAAGAAAAGATAAACACTTTGTAGGTCCCAGTCGGTTCTGGATCAAACCTACCTATGATTGACAGCTGTAGTGACCGGCGTGCTGTCTGTACATTTTAACTTGCATGGCTCGTGCAGATCGAGACCTTCAGCGTTCAAACTAGATGCAGAATGAACAGCATGCTGATTTTCACAGTTTGAATCGCATCTCGCATTACAGTGTATCCTTGCAAAAAGGACATATTTGATTGCAGTGAAAACAAAGAGCGCTAATGTTTCAGAGTATTAGTATACATGTTATAAGTATGTGTGATCACAAATGGTATACAATAATGCTTGGCTATATGATGCATATCATCAATATCCTTTACATTTAGCATTTGGCAGACTTATTATTATAATTTTTTTAGGTCGATTTACACAAGTGCTTTGAAGTTTCCATCATTAGATATACTGTATCCTTAAAATGGTTCATTAGGTTACTGAATACAAGTACCTTCAGTCAGACACTTGGTTTTTATTTTTCCATTTTTATATATTTATTTATTCTTTTTGTGGGGTGAGGGATTGTAATAAAGATAGATCTTTAGTTGTAGCATGCAGTGCCTAGATGTACATGTAGATTACTTTAGAATGAGACTGAAGTGTTTGGAAATTATTTTATCTGCCGTTCAAACTCTGCAGCATTGCTGTAAAAGGTTATACCAGTTTCTTATACTTTTTGGTATCAATAAACAATTTGTCTTCATTGTTGCTCAAGTCATGTCACTTTATTTATTATTATTTTTTTTTTGGACAGATATCCCGTATGGAGTACGTGCACTCAAAGAACCTCATCTACAGGGATGTCAAGCCAGAGAACTTTCTCATCGGACGGCAAGGGAACAAAAAGGAGCACATCATTCACATCATAGACTTTGGCTTAGCCAAAGAATACATCGATCCTGAAACCAAAAAACACATTCCTTACCGGGAGCACAAGAGTCTCACTGGCACAGCGCGATACATGTCCATAAATACGCACTTGGGGAAGGGTAAGCTTGCAGTACACATGGTGTACATGTTGTAGTGACACTTCTCGGATCAGGCTTTGCATGATTTGATTTTACAAGTCGTTGCGTCGTGTGTTTGTTTCAGAGCAAAGTCGGCGGGACGACCTTGAAGCCTTAGGTCACATGTTCATGTACTTCCTTCGAGGCAGCCTTCCATGGCAGGGGCTGAAGGTGCGTCAGTCAAACCGTGCTTCATTTCTGCAAAGAATGGTTTTTTTTTTTTTTTTAAATTCTGTTCCAAACGCGTCAATGTGTTCCTTCACTTTTCAGGCTGACACATTAAAAGAGAGATATCAAAAAATCGGGGACACAAAAAGGAATACTCCAATTGAAGTTCTCTGTGAGAACTTTCCTGGTTAGTTCTTATCTTTATCGCATGTCCAGTCATGTTTGTAGGCTCCATTGGCGGAAGAGAAAAACAGTTGTTGTATAGTACGAGATGTCGCTCGGATTAAATGGCATTGACACGATACTTAAAAAATTATTATTATTTTTTTTTTTTACATTTTTTATTTGTGCTCTGCTGTTGCAGAGGAAATGGCGACGTATCTGCGCTACGTTCGGCGTCTGGATTTCTTCGAAAAGCCTGACTACGAGTACTTGAGGACCTTGTTCACTGAGCTGTTTGAACGCAAAGGATACACGTTTGATTACACGTACGACTGGGTCGGCAGGCAAATCGTAAGTTGACCTTTATATTTGTCTTGTAACTCATAAAAGTGTCTCATGTTACTTAAAACTCACAGCTGCGCATGCTAAATGGCACATGTTCCACATGTGCCGTTATAACTATATCGTTTCTATAGTAACGGTTCGTTCATAGGGCCACATAATCTACTACAACCGATAACAAACTTGTTGTAATTACATGTTTAGTTAATATTAATAGAAGAAGTGTTCCAGGGTCAGCGCTTTGAACCGGTTAGTAAATTTTCCACCATAGAAGGTTTTTAAATTTTTTTTTATTTTTACCCCCCCCCCCCCCCTTTTTTTTTTTTAATAGTTTGTTTTTAAAGAAGGAATGACTAGTATGATGCAGATCAATCCCTGCTATCCGTTATCGCCCAAATGAGGATGGGTTCCCTGTTGAGTCTGGTTCCTTTCAGGATTTCTTCCTTCTGCCATCTCAGGGAGTTTTTTAATTTATAATAATGTAAGTGACAATAGGAAGTAGCATGTTTCAAATAGAATGCAATAAATGTTGAAAAAGTATCTGTTTCACCAGTTAAAAATGAAATTGCTAACACATTGCTGTTGTATAAGAGGAATGTCCAGTGGAATCCATAAGAAAATCGTTAAGCTTGGTTGTTGATTATACGGCCTCGACAAAAAAAAGTGTCATACACTGTAATATTTCATTTCATCTGCAGTTCAAACTCTACAGCTTTGCTGTAAAAGGTTATACCTGTTTCTTATACTTTGACGATTTGTGCTGGCTAATAGTCGTCACCTTGTCTTCTGTACCTTTAATATGGAAATTGTTTACACTTCATTTACCTTTTGAAATGCATCTTAAAAAGTGCAATACATACACCTCCCCAGGTAAAATATACACACCATTTTTCCAAAATACAGCAATGGCTTTATACATTGTCTGGAAAAATGTCATACATTGCCAGTGTTTCGTTTTGACCACGTTTAGCTTTGATTATGTAGCGACCAGTTCGTGTGTGAAAACTATTCCTCATGCTCCCAGAACCACTTTATTACAATTTGAGTCGTCTCAAATTTCTCCCCTGCCATCAGGGAAGAACAACTCTAGACGTGATACCCGGGTCGTTCAGTACATTCAGTACATAAAGTCAGCTGACTTTATTTTAAAGACCTGAGCAACTGAAGCAACCCCAGAGCATAACCCCGCCTCCAGAGGCTTGTACAGTGGACACTATGCATGATGGGTGCGTCGTTTTTATTTTTTCTTCCTCTTCCCAAGTGATTTTTCCATTCATGATTTTATATCATATTTCTTCAATGAAGTTCACGGTTCAGCACTATCCTTCTTTGCTTTTTTTCTTTTAAATTGATGAATTAATGGAATTTTTTAAAAAGCTGTCCAATGCAGTTTCCTTATTAATTTTCTTTTCTTGATGCAGGTTAATAAGTTGACCTTTTTTTTAAAAATAATTTAATGCATTGTTCTAAAATGTTATCCTTTACCATGTTGCTCGTGTAGCCCACACCGGTCGGGTCCGTGCATGTGGACTCCGGAGCGTCAGCCGTGACCCGTGAGAGCCACGCACACAGAGACAGACCTTCTCAGCACCAACCTTTAAGGAACCAGGTAAGATTTGCCCTTGCTTCACTAAACCGAGATCAGCTTGCAGCTTTGGCACAGCTCTGCATTCCTTCTTTGAGGACTTCAACTTTTTTTTTTTTTTTTTTTCCCCTAAACCACAATGAGCTCAGCCTGGGCGTGTGCAAAGGTTGGCATGATCCACCAATAATAATTATGCATGGTTAACGTAATGTAGAGAGTTGATCCGGAGTGTGGAATCCCCACGCTGTAATCTCTCGGCACACTGCGTACCAGGGCTGAAGCTGTTAAGCGAGCGTGCAGGGCGCGTTCAGGGCACATCCTGTGCTTTAAAATGCATGCAGGGCATAAACAAGTTAAGTTTGCTTGTTTTTATGCATACCTAATTTATTGCTGTTTTTTTTTTTTTTTAAGTATTAAGCAGCTTTGCTTGTTCGTCCCCAACAAGGCCATGTTTTGTTTTGTCTCAGATGGGCCTCCAGACAAAATTAACCTTGTTTTTTTTTTTAAATACTTTAATCCTAGAAGACTTGTAACCCAAGATGATGTCACTTTCCCTTTAATGGACACAACACTGATTAACAAACACACAAAAGGGATTAAAAAGTTTTTTAACGCATTTGTGTATTTGTATGTTATTTGTTCACTCTTTTCATTGTTTACATTTTAGTAGTAGTTTTCATGAGTTGTTTCTCATAAGTTGCTCAGTAGATATTTATCATTTGCACAGTATGATGACGAAGTACAGTGTTGAAATAAAGATAGAACGTTGGGGCATTTAACAAGCAAATGTTTATAATCAAGAATAACAAATATCTCCCTGCTGTCAGAAATATCCACCCATAACAGGATATTTATTATTTTTTTGCCTGTGTTTGACAAACTGAATGCACATTTATGAATCTAACGCTGATTTGTTGCTTTGCCTTGGCTCTTTTTGTTCTTGTTCCCTGTTGGTTTCCATTACCCTGCATGCCACCTGCTCACGCTCCCCCCACCCCCCCGTCCCGCCTCCTCTTCCTCCTCCCCTCGCTCCCGAGCAGACGGCCTCCTCCGACCGCAGAGGAGCATGGGAGGTGCAGCCCAACCGGCAGGCCAACTCTTACCTGACCTCCCACCTGGCATCGGACAGGCACGGAGGCTCAGTGCAGGTATCGCTCTACCTCCTCCATCCCTCAATTTCCCAAAACCCACTCTCGCTTTGTTAATCATTTTGTGCCAAAGCAACACAATCTTTCTACACAAACCAGCAGGAGTGTATTCTTCATCAGGATCACCAAGCTGGTTAAAAGGGCCAAGCGTTATCTGCTTTCATGATGTCTTTCCCTTTCTCTGCTCTGGAATAAAGGCGATTCTTCAGTTAGAGAGCAGTGTAAAGAGATGATGCATCATGATGCATAGCATTAACGTCATCTGGGTTTTAACATGCGCTCAACTCCAAGGAAAAAGAGCAAGTATCCCTTGCGCCAGACCCAAATTCCACACTCTTGTTAAAGAGTTCATTCTTGTTAAATCATTCGGCTATGGGTAAGGGGTTACGGGTAAGTGTTAAGGATTAGGATTACAGGACTTGGGTCCAGCCCCAACACCCAGGAATTTTGGTTCTGCAGCATGTTTAACCTGAGAAACCGAGATACAGTAAGAAGGAGGAATGTAGAAGAATTGGCAAATTTGTTAAACCAGTTAAAGAATAAGAGTAGAAAGATGTTTGCCCATATGTTGTTTAGTGATTATTTGCTTATGTAGGAAAGCAGTGCCAGGGTAAAGAATTGTTTCACATGTATTTAAAGGAATACTCAAGTGCATTTTCTCTCTACCGTAACTGTAAAACTTGCACTCAAGTGAAAGTCTAAGGGCACATGTTGAATCAGCTGTATAAGCCAAATATAAAATGACAAACTAACACTAAAGAGATTTAAGTGAAATTATTTTTTAACATTGAAATAATCACTTTTTTTGGCAGGGGGGGGGGGTGTTTAGTGGTGTTCCCTGAGCTTTTGGGGAACTGAACTGGCCTTGATTGGGATCTACATAAATACTGAAGTTGCAGGAAACAGCAGTGTAGTTTGTGAAATGGCTTACAAATGTGGGGTAGCAACATTTTCGGGACTCCCTAAATTTGTTCAAGTGATGTCCCAATTAGATGAATAGAGTCGACAGATTTTGTAACATTTCAAATATCCATAATGCATTTTCTGCAAAAACATGTCTTTCTAATAAACATTTATGGACTGTGTCAAGGACCGTCGTACTTTCTAATTGAAACAAAACAGTGTTTTTTCTTTTTTCTCATTACAGTTTTTTTTTTTTTTCCCGGCAGGTGGGCGGGGGGATTTTTTTGTTTGTATAGTTTTTAAAAAGTTTGAGTATTCCTTTAACTGGCATCCTGGAGAATGAACCCAGCTTCCATTCTAACTCCTCGGACCTTGTGCTGCAGGTGGTGAGCTCAACTAACGGCGAGCTGAACGCAGACGACCCGCTGGCGGTCCACTCCAACGCTCCGATCACAGTGCAGGCGGAGGTGGAAGTGATGGACGAAGCAAAGTACGTGCCGCTTTTACAATGTTCCTGTACGACAAATCTGTGTATTGTTTCAGTAGATTATAATAACGTGTTGATACCCACCGATAGGTTGGAAGACGCAGACCGTGGCTGAGTGATGACTATGAATGAAGTTTATCAGTGTTATTTGAACGCACCCACGAATCGGGCTCTGCTTAGTTCTACGTACAGAAATCAAGTCTTTTAGTCTGATATAAATATAGAGGCTTTTCTGTTCTGTCAGTGCTTTGATGTCTTAAATAGATGGCCATCTTTGATTACTGATGCAGACTTGAAAGTAAGCAGGCTGTGTGCAATTAAAAGCCCGAAATAAACATGCCAGGGTTTCTATGGTTGTCCCAGCATTTAACCTCATTAAAACCCTTTCCTGTGAGCCATTCTCTGTGAACCTCTCACTTTTCTTTTCTTTAGTTCCAGACCTTATCTCTCTCTCTCTCTCTCTCTCTCTCTCTCTCTCTCTGTTTATCCCATTTTATTCCTCCTCCATATTAACCATCAAATAATCAGACGATTACTTCCCTGTCTGCAAGCTCCCTTTAACAATACGAGTGGAACCAAGCTACTGACCCACGTCCTTTCTTCTCTAATTCCTCCTGATTACATCAGATATGTTTAAATCAATATTCTGACTACCTCCCCTCCAATTCTCTCTTTTTTCTTCTTCTTCTTCTTCTTTCCCTTCTTTTATTTATTTATTTATTTTGTCCTTTGTGTGTCCGCTTGTTTCTCTTATGCGCTCGGCATGAGGTTTGTCTCATCGTCTCACCACTGTGTAATAATCTCTCTGTCTTTTCTCTTTTCACACTTTTTTTTGTTTGTTTGTTTTTTGTTTTTTTCCTGTAGCTGCGTGAAAATGCTCAACTTGTGGTGAGTCCCCTCTCTCCAGTCCACATCGAAAACCCAAGGGGAGTGGACCAGCCTAGACTGTGGGCGAATAGGCCTAGATTACACGAAAGCGCAAAAAGCCCGATACAGTTGCAGGCATTCTGGAAATGTTGGCTGATTTAGTCTTAGTTTAACCGAGGGAGGCCTCTCAACTCACCATTATGGGGTTTGAATTAAGGGGAAGACATTATATAGCCTGTAATCCTGCAATACAGATCCAGATTTTTGAAAAAAATTTAATACAAATTGCATTTGCATAGTTTTAATCTTAATTCCTCCTCATGGCGGATTTCTAAATTGCCCAGCGTAGTGAACTGCATCACTTTTCTATGTGTCAGTCTGGAGCTGTTCTCTTTCCTCTGCATGCTCCTTCAGTCATTCCCACGGGTTCATCCTGTCGTGTTGTTGATGTCTCAACTCTCCTAACTACACTAAGCATAAGCGTGTCTGTGTTTGTTTGCGTGTATTTTTGTGAATAATGCTAGATGTGTGCTTTCTGTATCTAAAAAAAAAGTTTTTTTTAACAAACCAGCTTGAAGAGATTTAAGCTTGCTGCTGTACATAGCAATTTAATGTCACAAACCCCGCAATGCCTAATTTTTGCATCATTTTAATCGATCAGACAGAGTACCGGGTCGTCCTGACTGTCCTCTTGTCTCTGTGTTCTCAGGTGCTGCTGCTTCTTCAAGAGGAAGAGGAAAAAGAACACCGCTCGGCACAAATGATCCGTTCCACCCGCCTCCACCCAGCCTGGTTTTAAGAACGTTCAATAAAGAAATTTTATTCAAAAGAAGACAACAATGCCCTCAAAATGAATCGCCTCAAAGGGACCTGCCTGAGAGAGAGAGAGAGAGAATAGGGACATGCACATATCGTGTAACGTGGATGCAGGGCTCGTGGACAGTTTCCTTGTATCGGATTATACACACAAACGCATACATTTGGATCTCTAAGCACTGGAACAGCATTGCACTCCTTTTACGCTTCTCGTTTAGTTTCTTTTTGTTTTGTTTTAAACAGCCCCCTCCCCCTCTCCATCCATCTGTGGTGCGAGAGGCGCGGCTCTCCGATGGAGCCCTCCCGTGTCCTGCGTTTTCGCGACGGACCCAGCAGCCCAGGAGGGGGTTTAGGAGGGAGTTTCACTTTAAACAGAGGAGCTTCATCCACACTGGAGTTCATATATCCATCCTTTCGCGCCGCCTGCTAGCTTTCACTACTTCTTCTGTCCTCTGCAATTTCTGCTCCTCCTGACCGTCGTGGCGTGGTCAGAGCCTTAGAAATTTTTCGTGCATCTCTTTCGGACAGAGTCAGCATAAACGTCGTAAAAAAAAAAACTTTCTTAACATGAAGCTAACAGGCCTTCGCTTGTCGACTCTGTAAATGTGTAAAATAAGCAGCCAAGTTTAAAGTGACAGCGTTGTATCCATGGCCGTCGACCCTCGTGCTGATCCGACGCGCTGCCCGGCTCTGTCCTGAGGGACGAGGAGAGCGTCGAGGTCCGATGCTCGGTCCGAGACCGAGAGCTTCAGCACATTCCCCGGTTCTACTGAATGCTATTTAAGCTGCTTGTTCTAAAGCACTCCACCCACTCCGACCTGCCAGCCAGCCAGCCAGCCATGCTGCTTTCTCCTCTTGTGATATCGTATCGCTTTAACGTGAAACTGACTTTTCTATTAGCTGGAATTCAGAGCTGAACTCGCCAGCGAGATGCTCCATGGTTCTCTTTGTATCAAACATTTTATTTTGTTGTTGTTTTTTTTTTTTTTTCCCTCGTAATCGTCTTATTTTTCACAACCTAGTCCCTGTTTAAAATGTGGCATTTTTCTTTTTTACTATAATAATTATTATTGTTATTATTATTATTATTATTACCCCATGTAAATGGAAATGATTGCTGACGAGAATAATTATTTAATGCACCCGCGCTGGAATCCAGTCAGTCTGTGGGTGAACTTTGTTTTTTTTTTTTTTTTTTTTTTTAATGTCCCTTTAGTATGTATTTCTTCACACACCACATGTCTATATGAACAGAGCGTCCGAACGGAGTAACGGTTAATAGGAAGCTTGCTAACATTCGTAACGTGTAATAATGGCTGTTTTATGAAGTGTTTCCTTGCCTCTTAGTAGGTTTTTTTTCTTCTTTTTTTTCGGGAAGGCAAACTGATGATGGGAACTCGAGCGCTGTTTTAGAGAAAGACTCTCAAACTGCCAATGCTAAACGTCTCATCTCAATGCCTTAACTTAACACTACACAGCAGGGCCGTTTCACCTGGTTCTGCATTAAGACACTACAGAATCTCTGTCTCTTTTGTCACCTATTGTTCTCAGTAGTAATCTCAGTCCCCTTAAAGTAAAAACAAACAAACCCGACTTCAATATAAAAACCCAGTTCAGTGAATACCGTGAATCACTAGGCATCACGTTTGTATTTCGTTACAGCTCCGTCACAGGTAGGCCCGTGATCTCTTCGATGTAGGATGAGGCCACCGTTACAGCACATGAAGTCTACAAAAATCAGTTTTAGTCGGTAGGGTCAGTTCTGAATAAGAGCTCATCTAAAATTTCACTCTGATCCGAATCAGGTTTGTAAAACAGTCTTGTGCTCCAGAAATGGATTTTCTTTTCATCTGTTAAATGTACCCAAGGAGTTTATTTTAATTTTTGCAGAAAGTGACTTTGAAGAAATTACAATTTTTTCTTTTCTTTCTTTGGCCCCCTAATCATCGCATTGTGTGCAGGATAATTCAATGATTGTGGTTTTTAAATGTACAGTAAACGTGAATTGATGAGTATAAGAAATTCTACTTTTTTATAGATTTTTTTTTTTCTTTCATTTTGGTTTTTCATTATCTGGCCATACACAATTTGGGAAAAGTGTGTGTGTGAGAGAGAGAGGAACCATGGAAGATTATTACTGCACTACACTTTCACTACCTTCAGTCCTTTTCCTCTAATATTTCTAGAAATTTCTGATTGAGTAGCAGAATGATAACTCAGCTGGAATACAGAGCAGGCGTGGTCTATAAGAGAAAGGTAACTTCTTTTAAAAGATCCAGATGGACCTATCGGACTGAAAGAAAAATAGGGATGATGTTTGGCTAACTTCTGGTCTCATGGTTTTAGTGTATTTCCGAAATTATTCATACGAAAGCATGGATCGACTGAACCCGGTGTTGTTGCAGCTAAGAAAGAGATGTCAGTGTTTGTGGGAACAGAGAATCAAGAACAGGAAGCTTGCCATCGAACCAGTGCATATGCAACATGCATTGTGAGCAATACTTTAGATGCTTGGCTTATCAAGAATTCATTATATATATATATATAATTTTTTTTTTTTTTTTTTTTTTGGTTTTTTTTTTTTGGTTTTTTTTTTTTTTTGCTTTTTTTTTTTTGCTTTTTTTTTTTTTTTGCTTTAATATTAAATCTCGCAATAGTCCTGTGCAACTCATCCCTTCGGTTCTAAATTATTTTTATGGAAAGTACTTGAATCCCTCTGACACCGTTTGAACTCCAGTCGCTGAATCTCTCCCAGGGGTATCTAAGGAGAGGCTTAGAGAAGTTGTTATTTCTTGTATTTACATATGATGTGCCTCCACGTGAATGTTTGCTAGGCGTTTAGCGTCTGTTTTGGACGGGCGCTCCTCGCTGCGCTGCTGTCGGGTGTGCCCGTTCGCTCGCTTAAGGGAGAATGACTTTGAGAGAAAACAAGTCTATACACTTTTTCTTCTTCTATCCCACGCTCTTTCATTTCCCTTTGCCAGCTTTCAGAATTTCAGGTCGTTAACATGTCTGTGTGCTAGATTTGCCCGAATACAGGAACAGTGTTATTAAATGTAAGGTTCAGATGAGTAAAATATCCAGATCGGCAAAGCCTGGTGTCGAAGGTGATCATGTTTATGGGATTTGTTTGTTAAAGTCTTTTTTTTTTTTTTTTTTTTTTTAATCTTAAGATGGTTAAAATCAAGGCAGGGCCACTTAGAAAAAATGTTCCGAAGTAGGCAAAAGGAGCCATCTGCTGACCAGTTTCACTAAAATGGGATCATGTTTTAAAAATATTAAAGTAAAATAAATAAATGAATAACACTAAACATTGAAATCCTTGACATTTTGCGTAATATCGAGACGCCGGTCATTTTTACTGGCCTCTTAGCCGACGCCGGTGTACTGACTACTAACCGATTTCAAAACGTTTGTAAAGCAGCCAGGTTTCATGCTAATCATACAGCAGTATAAAGGTGGGGAATAAACTGTATTTACCCTCAGAATAAAGTAAAACAACCCTGTGCTTTATAGAGGCTCTTAATCACGGTTACATTTGCATCACTGTAATGGTCTTTTGAAGGGTTAAAACGACAGATTTAAAAAGAACCAAAAAAAAAAACATTAAGTGATCTCATTAGGCATAGAGAAGGTTCAGTATTTCTGCAGTTTCTACCACGCATGGCTTATGAGTAAGAACGCAGCGGTGAATACATTGAGACGGGGCTTTAGGCTATTTGATGTACAGTCTGAGCATGACCTTTCTACACTTTCTGTTCAGTCGCAGTCGTACAGCTTGTGTAAAAGCTGCTTTCAGTTTTGAACATCTAAGCTCAGCTTTAGTCCTGCAAGTGTTTTCTAGCTCCATGTCCTTTTCTTTTTTTTTTTTTTTTTTTTTTTTTGGATCGTCATTGCTATCAGTCATCGTTGGTTTTAATCAGTGTGAAAATCTAATGTGAACAAATTCATAGATCTGCTTAACGAAACAGCACATTGTTTCTTTAACAGAGTTCAGCTTGATCAGCGCTACAATACTCTAGTTAACGTCCATATTTTATCACTACGTTTTTTTTTTTCCTTCAGTGTTTCGTAAACAATTCTGTGTTTTGTTTTTTTACTTTTTTTTTTTCTCTTTTCAAGTAATGAAATTTTGACTTGTACAGTACTGTAATTCCCTTTTCCGGTTCTGGTCATATTTAAGGAAAAAAAAAAAAGAAAGGAAAAAAATCCTCTCATGCATTGAATCTAAAGTCATAAGTCTGTGCTGAAATATGAATGTTAATGCATTTGAATGGTTTCGTTTAGTTAAGGGCTTTCGGTGACGAGGGACCCATCCTTGTTTTTCCGGTTGTCTTTTTTTCTTTTCTTTATGCAGAAAGATAAATGTCTTAAAGGCTATTTTTCCTGAGGAGTCATATGAAGTACCACATATAACCTTTCAAATACAATTTTTATTCCCTCCACTCTAAAAGGGAAACTCAAGTTTGCACCCTTTTTTTATGTAAAATAAAGGAAATTGTCTCAACTTTCTGTGTCGGTGTGACCTTTTAGGCTCTGCTTTGTTACGTCTTAAAGGATTCCTCTCATTTTTTTATATTGTTACGAGGCATGCTCAAGACCAACCAAAGTCTTTTGATTGTGCAAAATAATCAAATACAGTTACGGGATAAAAAAAAAACTACCATAATTTCTCTATATAATCCCCTGTTACACTAATGCCCTTATCCCAGCGTTTTACTAGTGATTGAAACCATTCAGGTAGAAAGTTTCCTCAGTACGCCAGAGCCATGATCGGAGTGCCTGCTTCACGTCTGAAACGCTGGCCTCCCAGGAACTCCTTTTAATGGCCCGAACATACGGAAATGTCTTAGAGTCAAAGTCAGGACTGTATGGGGGATGTGGTAATAACTCACAAGTTCCTGTAATGTACAAGTTGTGTTCATGTACTGTGTTTGAGGTCTTAATTGCCTTTTGACGCCTTCATTCACAAGAAATTTCATCACAAGGCCCGGGTTTTACTTGAACACCCCTCGTATTATTATTATTATTATTATTATTGCGTGTATTATTATTTATTGCTAAGAGCTGTAACAGTATTATTGTCATGTTCAGCTCTTATAGAAGCTAATTTATCTTTATATTAAAGCTCTGACAATAGATCACAGGTTTATATTACTAATCTTGTTTTAATGGTATCGTTTTTATAGTGTGACCAAAAGTCTGGATCCATATGCAGAAGTGCATTTAAAAGTATAAATTACAGAAAATGTTAAAATTGAAAGTCTTATTTTTATGTCACTGACTACAAGAACACTGAACATTTCTTAATGTTTCAGAACTGATGTTCTTAAATGCAGAGATGCTTTCCTCCTTGTGCAGCGACTGTTCTGGACATCTGGATCTGTTCTGTCTTCTGGTGTGAATGAAAAACAAATATATAGTACCTGATGATAAAAAATTTGGACACAATTTCTCATTCAGTGTTTTTGTTTTGTGATTTTGTTTTCTGTATTTAGAACAATACTGGGAGATTTCGAAACTATGAAATAACAAGTATGGCCTTAGTTAATTTTAGAATTTTAATTATTTTAGCAAATGAAAGTCAGCTGTTCTGGAAGATGATCATTTAGAATTACCAGCCTCTAATGGCTCTTAACTGAGGTACTGTTAAATCACCAGTTAACAGCACCTCAGATTAGAGCCATTATGAGGGCAGTACAAGGACATGCAGATTAGGCTAATGGGTGTCCCAATGTCTCCTGGGATAGGCTCCCAGTCCCACCCGTCACCCTGTACACAGGATAGACGGTATAGAAGATGGATGAACGAAAGATTATTAATATGATTAATAATTACAATATTCCAGTGTGCACACAAGGAGTCATTTCTTTTTATTCTATTATTATGTTTCAATTTTGGTGTAAATCCTACAATAAATATTATATTACTTAGGGAATTTAGAACGTTAGAAATTTGGGGACTTTTATTCTACTTCCGCCAGAAGATAATAACTTCCGCTCTGCTCTGAGTCGCGTCCTTTCCTGAGACCTGAGTCAACATGGTGGGTTGTTTGGGAATCCGTTGTCATCTCCGTATTTTCCCTGATTATCCGTATCTGAAGCACTAAATATCATTTAATCACATCATCAGGAAAGATAAGCAGCGCGAATTGCGTCGTGTTTCACTTTAGAAACGGATAACTTACCGAGATGAAGAAAGCGCGAGCGCTTTAGGGAGCTAATTTGCCCTAAAGAATCGTTATAGCTAAAGTTTGTAGAGCTATTTTGTTTCATTAAATATTACTAGAAGTGAAGTAAATAATATTTTAACAAAAATTGTGTGATAGAATTTTAATAGAATATCAGAAATAAATAAGACGATACGCACTCCCGGAAGTAACTACCCGTTGCTAGGTTACCGTCTTTTATTAGTAGCACGTGACTTTAATGTACTGTATTCTTCGGAGTTAGCGCGAGTTGCGTCATACAGTTAGCTTAGCATAACAATAGGTAATTGCATTCAGTACTAGAAGCTGAAAGCGCAATATAGCAACATTGCTATAAAAATATAACATTCGTCATTTTAAAATCGCCCTGTAAATTATTTGGTCCACCCTCGTTAAGGCGTGTCAACATCACAACCCTAAAGTGTGGTCTTGTCCAGCCTGTGTGGCCCTGATACTACCAAATTTAGCTAAAATGTTTGTCATTTTTGTCTGAAAAAGGTGATTTTTCAGAGTACGCCTGTGAGTTGTTTGGTCCTTCTCTATGTGCTAGCATAAACAAAAGTTACACTCAAACATGTTAGTTAAATTGGTAGCATTTATTTCCAGGGTGGGCCAAATAATAATTTATAGGGTGTTTTAAAATTAGTTTTTTTTTTTAGATTTTTTTTTAAATAGCTATATAATCGCTGTTTTTTTTTTTGTTGTTGTTGTTAAAAAACACTCGTTAAGGTGTTTCCAGGTTAATTTTTTTACACATCATTGCTTGGTGATGCGCGTCAACATCACAACTAGTTCTCTAACTTCTTCGAGAGGTTCTTCGGATTCCTCCAACCAGAATCTTCCTGACAGAAGAATTATTAATGATAAATTTTATGTTTACTTTTCATCTACTGCTTCCGCATATGATGACAACCGGTAATTGCATTCATTAGGAGCTGTGGGATGGATGGATGGATGGATTGATTGTTTTTTGCATTTTTTAGGGCCGTGTAAGGACAAAGACCGTAAAGAAGGCTTCTCGGCTCATCATCGAGAAGTACTACACTCGACTGGGCAACGACTTTCACATCAACAAGAGGGTGTGTGAGGAGATCGCCATCATCCCCAGCAAGCATCTGCGCAACAAAATCGCAGGGTGAGTCAAACCTTGCTAACCATCATGTGTTTCCACAGGAAGGGAATTTGATGATAAAGGTAAACCAAAGGCTAACAGATTTTAAAGGAAATGTTTTCACTTGATCTAAATGGCGTCAGTCGGCCAGATTGTTGTCTGACATTTGTTTTGTACAGAAGCTAATATAGCTAATGGTAGCCAAGCTCGCTATTTTTGTTTTCCATACAAACTGTTATTTGTAAACATGGATCAAATTTCATCATGCAGATAAACACTAGAATGGAATGAGGCAGCCGTTACGGATAACCAGTTTCACTTCTTTAATTGTTAATTGACAGACATTCCCTTGCCAATACATTTAATAGACTTGACAGTGGTCTTAAGATGATATTAAGTGTAGGCGAAGATGTTATGTTGCACAAACCGTTTTTTTTTTTTTTTTGATTGTGCAGAATAACTGAAAACAGAATTAACAGAAAATCAGAAATGACCTTAATATATATATAAAAAAATAAAACTGTAAAGTTTGTCTGTGCATCAAAAATATTTGCCAAAAAAATTGGGGGGGCGGGGGGGTTGGGGTAAGGGAAGTAACAGAACACATCAAGATGGCTTTTGGAATTTTTGTTTGCGCGCATCACGTAAAAATTGCTGAACAGATTTTAATGGGGTTTTCACAGGTGTATTTGGGTGAGCTTGAGGTAACATATAGGCTTTGTTTAATCACAGTCAGCCTTTGAAATTCAAAAGGAAAACACGCTTGTATCATAAAAAAAATGTGAAAATTGTATAATTTTTTCACATGAGCTTAAAAGTGTGCAAATGAAATCTACTTAATTTACTTAAATAATTCCGTGCACTTCATGGTAACTTGTAAATATTTTAGTTAATTCCAAAATTCAACAAATGGTGTTGTACATTTTTTAAAACATTCTTAATAGCAAACGAAGTTACGGGCACATCTAGTGTCTCTATATAATCCCCTGCTACACTAATCCACTTATCCCAGTGTTTCACTAGTGCTTGGATATCATCAAGGTAGGAAGTTTTCTCAGTATACAGGAGTCATGATCGGTCTGCCTGCTTAACGTCTGAAACCCTGGCCTTTAGTGGCTCAAATATGTGGAAATGGCTTGGAGCGAGATCAGGGCTATACAGGGGATCTGATCATAATTCCTGTAATGTGCAAGTAGTGTTGGTGAACAATCATGTGTGCATAGTTCCCATAGACAGATGTGTCTTGTCCGCAAGTTAGCGACTTGCGGACGAGTTACGTAGTTACGTATCTGTCGATTATTAAGGATCAGCCGTTCCACACTCTGAATGTTGACAGGAACGATTGCAGTGGGCTACAAGCTACCTCGGCCAGGATTGTCATCCCTGGACGTACAGCCTTTTTTAGAACGTTTGCAATTCTAACGTTTTACCGCGGCCAAGGATCTCCGCACCATACTGTGCTTGAGGTCTTCTGTAAATGTCAATTGTTTTTATGCCTTCATTTCATCACAAGTCCTGGTTCGCCTCTAACATCGTTCATATATCTTAATGCATCAGAACTGTTGTTCCACATTGTAGAAAATTTACATTTACAGCTTTAAGTCTCTTACTAAGTGCTGACACTGGAGACTCCTTGCAAAAAAATGTAAAAAAAAAAAAATATCTCCTCACAGAAATCTTAATCAGTTTAAGCAGAGCATTCGCCATACAAGTGCAGGTTGTTGCCATAGAAACATGTTAAAAGAAACCCGTGATTTAAATCACAGCAAGGATCGTTGTCAGAGCTGCTGTTATGGAAAATTAGCTTTCACCTTCTGACCAATCAATTAACAGCACTGTGGTATAAATACTTTCTTTTAATGAGTTCCATGTCTTGGCTGATTAAATACAATTGTAATAAGGAGAAAATTGCAAACGATGATTCCAATTGTTGTCTCGTCTTTATTTGTATGAATACAGATATGTGACGCATTTGATGAAGAGGATCCAGAGGGGTCCGGTCAGAGGCATCTCAATCAAACTCCAGGAAGAGGAGAGAGAAAGGAGAGACAACTACGTCCCTGAGGTCAGTATATTGCCCCTCCCCCCTTTTCTCAGGTTAAGGTTTGCTTCATTGTCATAATACTTGTACAACGACATTGAATGCATTTCCAAAATGGTGTGATAGGTGATGTAACCCAACATAAGTGTCATATAAATCTAGTCACATAACTATCAAAACTAACTCACTTGTTAAATTTGTTCAACTGGCATCAGTCGGGTTACATATAAGACCAACTCAAAAACATTCTTGTCCAGATGGACTCTCTCTTCTTATAAAGAGGGATGAAAACATTAAATATGAGAACTCAAAACTGCTTTTAATATATTTTTAGCCTTCAGAGTTCATATCCAAAATATTTTTCTTTCGACCCTGACAACTTTAATGGCTTGTATGTTTAATTCTAGTAAACTTATATTTTTAAAATTTAGTAGGCAATATTGCATTGCACTGGCATGAATCGTCGTGAAAGATTTATGAACTGACTTCCTGCTTGCTGTTTCAGGTCTCTGCTTTGGATCAGGAGGTCATCGAGGTCGATCCTGACACCAAAGACATGCTGAAGATGCTTGTAGGTCTATTAATTTTATTTTGTGGATTATTATAGGAGTAGTAATATCGAAGTGGAAGGAATCCTACATGAGAGCCAGTCCACTTCATACATATAGCAGCGTTTTAGTAGTTTGATTACATCTAGATAAGGAGGACATTATAGGTGAGTGAGTAGCACCGTCACTTCGCACCTCCAGGGTCAGAAGTTCGGAAGAATCTCACCTCTGCTCTGTTTGCGTGTAGTGACCATGTTCATCCTGTGCTTGGTGGGTTTCGTCAGGGTACTCCAGTTTCCTCCCGCAGTCCAAAGACATTGAGTATAGGTTGATTGGCATTTCCAAATTATAACCGTAGTGTATGATGTGGGTGTCCATACCCTGTGATGGGTTGCATGTTAAGCAAAATCGAACATAAAAAATGTAATTCATTTATTCAGAATCTTTGTTGATTGGATAGTTAAGGGGTGTGGGTAGGACACACCTGCTGTTTTGACTATAGTAAGAAGATATGGTGTTATTTTTATTATACAACATATATTCTTTAAACATGCAGCTTCTCTAAGTGTTGAGGCTTAGTCTGAGTTTTGTTTGTTTGCTGTCATACAAAGTTTAGAAGGTATTTAAAATGTGTTGCCTGCCTGCAGAGTAGGGATCAGTGTCTCGCATCATTTCACCTTCTCATACATCACACTTTGGTTTCAGACAAGATGCAGATTAAAAAAACATTCATGGAATTTGACCAAACCTTCACAGAACCTTTATTAGAAAGCATAGATGTGCATTAGCTATTCCTTTTTTCCAATACCATCACGTTTCCCCCGCCTGTACAACATTAAAAAATACAGCATGTTCAGTGGCCAGGTGACATCTTTATTAGGAGACTGACTTGTATTTTTCTTGTTGTAAATCAGTTTTAGATGAATTCTGTTTTTACTTAGAAAGCAAATGCAATGTGGTAATACAAATAGTTTTGAATCTGCATGTTTTCATGAACAAAAACTCTGATGTGACACCATCTTATATCAAGTAGTCATATTTTAATAATCTCATCCATCATTTGTGGAGATCTGAACATATTACGCATAACATTTAAGGGATAAAATTTGTTTCCCCTTAATGGCCTCACTAATAAGTAGTATAAAATACAGAAGAATGTAAAGAGCTGTGGGCACGGGAAACTGAGATCAACTGGTGTTTTATTTTTCAGGACTTTGGAAGCCTCTCCAAACTGCAGGTTTCTCAGCCAGCTGTTGGAATGAACTTCAGGACACCCAGAGTATAATTCCATCCAGTGAAAAAGGAAATAAAGACAAGTCAATTCTCAAAAGCATGCATTGATTTTTAATTGTTAAGCTAAAGCTTTTTAAAAACGTATTTTTATAAAAAGGCGACCATAGAGCTGAAGCTATACAGACTCTAGCACCATCTGTAAAGTAATTGTGTTGTGCGTTGTTGACAAATGCATTTCATGCAGCAGGAGATTCATCTGACATCAAGAAAATCAAGAATTGGCTGAAGGATTGCTAAAGATAGTTGAATTTACTCCCTTAAGCTAAGTAAAGATAAAAGTTCAGAAAGGTGTTACCTACCTGATGTGATATGGCATCACATTTTTCTCTCAAGTCAGGTGTTAAGTCACACAGGTTGAATGCAGTATGCATCAAATGTTCAAAAGACATTTGATGATAACTTCCTGTTGCTTCAGCAGAACTGAGAAAGTTTGAATCCTAAACATGGTTTTGAAGCACTTTTATAAATACTACCCAAACAGGTTACACAAGTAGTCATAGAAAAACATTCAAATGGCATAAAAATTGAGCTAATTAAACCAGAAATCACCCAAAGTGACTTGATGCGTAGATAAAATGTATTCAAAAGTTTACCTAGTCACCTTGTGTCATATAATGACCCTTCTCAATCATCGTGTAGTACAGTTACAGTCTGAAGTATTCCCCATTGCAAATTAAGTGTATTATAAAAATTGACAAACTTTCAAAAACAATCTAGAAAAATAATTAGATTTCTTCAAATTCAACTTAAAATGTGACTTTTAATGACTGCTGTGGTCTCGCAATTATATTATAATATAAATTTGCCAATAAACCCAATTTGCAATAAGGGTTGATTAATTCTGACTGCAACTGTAATTATACAAATATTTAAGAGCTAATATCCCCAGACCTGAGAGAAAAAAAAAACGTTTTAGAAAATAACACGTGACCCATGAGCATATTTTAGAACTTGTTTTTTTTTGTTTTTTAAAAAAGCCACAGATTATTCTACAGACAGCGAAAAAGATCTTTGTACAGAAATAAGCAACAATAAAATTCCTCATCGGCAACACAGTAAAACCTGTCGCTCGAATACCATTTCAGAGGCAAAAAAAAAAAAAAAAATGAAAAAAACTAAAGAAACATATGAACAAGACCAGCTGCCTACTGCTAAGCTATGACACTACATTACACAAATATAGCTTTATATTGAAAACACAGGATATGTAAGAAATGTTTTTTTTTTTTCCAAGAACCTGTTGAAAAAAGTGCAAAAAAGGTTTACTGTCTAACACCATATTATTTTTATCCCAAATAAGTAATCTCGTCCAACTGTTGGACGTGTTCGTGTAACCCAGCGGTTCCTTACAGTCATACTGACATTCGAGAAGAGAAAGGAAAAATATGACACGAGAGTAATCGAAGTCGAGCGAATGATTGCAGCGATGCTGTTCTTTGGGTAAAAGGGGAGAGGGAAAACGATTTCCAGCAGGAGAACATTTGTGTTGGCGGTCTGGGAAAATCCTTCATGGGGAGAAATTTGGTTATTTTTGATTGCATTTTTTTTTCTCGGATGGATTCTGACTTCTAGGTGTTTTAAGATCTAGTGAGCTGCAGAAGGGAAAAAAGCGCTAAAATGATATTTTAATATTTCATTTCGACTGCAGCGCAGGAGCGTCATGAACAGTTTGATAGTCAGTACTGGATTACAAACTGAACTGATCAGCCTAATGATTGATTTATTAAGTGAGGTTTTAGACAACCTTTTAATAAATAACAAAATCCTGGGTTGATTTGAACGCCACTTGTATATCTCTGTAGCGCTCATAGGGATGCAGGAGGCTCGGAGCATTTGGTGGTACACCCTGAACGGGAAGCCGATCTGTCACAGAGCACACAAGCGCAATTTGGAAATGTCAAGTTTCCTACCCTGCATGTCTTTGGACTGTGGGAGGAAACCGAAGCACTCGGAGGAACCCAAACAAGCACAAGGAGAACATGCAAACTCCATGCACACAGACCCGAGATGGGGTTTTAGGCAGAATAAAATCTTTTTTTCTTCTTCTTCCCGCCGACATCTGACAGGTTTTCCCAGACAGCCATGTTTTCATTCACATTGAAATTCTTCATATAAAATGGCTACATGAGATTAACAAAAAGGAAATTACAAACAAAAAAAAAACAACCATCAGGAGTCCCGTTCAAAAGGTTTGCGCTTGACATCCCAAAATTCCGTGTCTACAGATCACATCATAGACCTGAAACAGTCCTGGACCGACACTGAGACGGTGTGTACTGCATTTTCCTGCGTAACATCAGTTAACAAGTTCCAGTCCGTATGAAATCGAGTTGATGATAAAAATAATAATAATAAAAAAAAAAAAAACAGCTGTAGAGCACTTGACAAGAAACAGAAGGTAAGCTGAAGTCTAGCAGCCAGCGCACTCATGATGTCGCAGCTCCGTACCTCAGTACAAGTCTGTATATCACAGTGGCAGGTGACACACAAGCGGTGGATTTTTGCTTTCCTCCTTAAAGGATCAGTGTCCGTGCAGACAGAAGTGTAAGGCAATATATTCTGAAAGGAGCTCCCTTTAAAAAAAAAAAAAAAATCAGAAAATCGGTTCGTACCGAGGACAAATCGTCGCCGCGCCGTCCGACCTCGAGAGAAAAACGGAGCATAAGGCTGGCGCAGTCTCCTCTGAAAACATTGCTGTTTTGAAAAAGAACTATGAGGCAGTTTTGACCTTATATACATATCTGTAAGTGTATATGTATATAAAATAATACAAAAAAGAACATAGAATAATAATAACATGGCACAATAGACGACGTACTAAAAAAAAAAAAAAGAACGATGTCATTCGATCAAAACAATGTAATACAAAAATGACTTTTTTCTTTGAAAATAAAAGGAACAATGTCCAATGTTCACCTCACTGGAACGGGTGGAAATATATATTTATATATAGAGAGAGAGAGACAGAAAGAGAGAGAGAGATCGAGAGATACAAAAACGCACAAATGAAACACTGTAAATTGTGCCTTGAGCACCAGCACGAACACCAGCATATTGTAATCTTACTTTTTTTTTTTTTTTTTTAATTAGTAAGGTAACAAACAGCGTCTCCGAAGCGCAAAAGAAAGAAGGAAAGGGGGGAAAAAAACGTTCCCGAAGGAATCAGTCCCCAAAATGGTTTTCATTCCTTTAACCGATGGCCGTTTCCTTCCTGAGAGTTAGCAAGGCGAGCCAAAATGTTCAGGTTCTCTCATTCGGTTCTGTAAAGGACTGAGAAACTCTGTCCATGCCGTGGCGAGTCATGGATAAATGTAAGCGTGTGTGTATCTGTTTGTGTATGTGTAGTGTGTGTGAGGGTGTAGGGATTGTGCTCAGGCCGTCGTGATGGCGTTTAGGTCCTTCATTAAGCCCTCCAGGTGGGCCATCTCCTCCGACAGTTCGTCCTTCTCGTACTTCTGAGAAAGAGGGAGAGGGTTAATGCAGGAGGGAGGGGAAAGAAAACGGGCTTCGAGTCGAGGAGGTTAATTATTTTAGGGGCTTTTTTATGGGTGGGGCGGAAGGAGAGAAAGCTCAGGAATGGAATTTATAGAATTTTGGGTAAAAAGTTATAAAGGTGACAGGCAGTGGAACTGTAAGAGAGAAGAATCATCCAAAGATACAAAAATAATAATAATAATCAAACGTGCACAAGCATTCCCCAAACAGGGCAGGATTTGTTTTGTTTTTGTTTTCGTCATTGATGCGGGACAAACACGGACAACGTAACAGGTTTCAAACCAAATTTCAAAGGATGCAATAACGTCGATTTCACAAGCAGCAAAAAGAAAAAAAAAGGTTTCGTAGTTAAAAGGGAGGGCAGAGAGCAGAGATGTGAGAGAGAGGAGATAAACCGGATTATAATTTCAGTATATTTCCACAACCAGATACAGCACAGTGTCACAGTTTAAATAAAATACACCTTCGATTAAATGATGTTTAGCAAGTTAGGATTCACAGACTTTCTAGTTTAACAGCGTTAAGACGTCCTGTCAGGCAAAAAGTGCTGACACTGGAGACTCCTTCAAAAAACATTATATAAGCATCTCCTAACAGAATGCTTACATCATCATAATTACTCATCAAGCTTTTAAAATGGATTATTATTATTTGAATTCGATCACGTCGAGCATCTGCAAACGAGCGGTTACTATAGAAACGATAATGTATTAAACGTTTAATAGTCTCGGACAAAAATGTTTTATTTGCAAAGGAAGGGTTAAAGTTAAATCATGGGTGCCAATAATTGTGGTATGAGGGATTTTTTTCCCCTTAAAGTAAATCTCTCTCAGGTAAAGGTTGGATTTTCTTTTTAGTCTAATTTCCAACTAATCTTTACAAAGGGGTGTGAATACTTATGCAGTTTCCATGCGCTGTATATCAGACAACAAGACTTTGAACAAGCTGCTAGGAAAACTTGCTTTTGCTTCGACTAAAACTTTTCTTCTAGTTGCAGGACAAGCCCATGTAACAATGCTTGGTTAATCAGTAACCAATGAGGTTACCGAGGTCGTACAGTGTGTGTGTGTGTGTGTGTGTGCGAGAGACAGGCAGGGATACTCACACTCTCGCACTCCTCTAGCATTCGGCTGTCTGGAACGTCCGGTGCATTGGGTACGATTACGGGCATCGGCGTCCTCGTCCTACCCAGCGTCCCGATGGAGGCGGTCTTGACCGAGTGAGGACCTAAAAAAACATCAGAGACATGTTTGATGTGCCTCGACAGTATGGTACGGAAAACGGTTACAACCGAATCGTCATGACGTTTATTATATGGCAGTCGTAACACAAACGCTTATCTGTTAATCAGGGTTGCCAGATAGGCGACAAAGTCAGCTGAATGGGCGATCAAAACTAGCTTTGCATTTTCTAATCTAATGTTATATTGCAATTTATTATAATAATATACGAGGGGCGTTCAAGTCAAACCGGGACTTTTGATTTGCAAGTAAAAATTCCCTTTATTTCTCTAAATAAGCCCCCGCGCTACACTAATGCACTTATCCCAGTGTTTCACAAGCACTTTGATACCATCAAGGTAACGCCGGTGCCATGAACGGACTTCATGTCTGAAATGTTGGCCTCCCAGGAACTCCTAAACATGCGGCTTGAAGAGAGGTCAGGTCAGGACTGTACAGGGGACGCGGCAATAATTCCCAGACGAGTTCCTGTAATGTGCGAGTGGTGTTTGTGAATGTGTGTTCCCACAGACCGATGCGTCTCCTCCATAATCAGTTGATTTTCAAGGATCAAATGTTCAGACTCACTGAATGTTCACAGGAACGACTGCAAATCTCGGTTTGACTTGAACGCCCCTTACATTAGAAACACCTCAAAGTGTTATGTGGATTACTTTCTTTCTTTCTATCCTTTATACCATCACTTGCACTAAAATTACGCCAGGTGCCTTTAATGTCTCGTCTGCCTCTAAACACCCGTCATGTCATTTCCCTTGATGAGAATCCCAAACAAACCCTCGTACCAGTCTGAGAGAGCAGGGGCGTGCTGGGCAGAGAGACTCCCTCGTAGGCGGAGCCGTGGGCGGGCACGGAGGGCACCGCGAAACTTTTCAGAGGGTGCGTGGGGCGTACGTGTGCTGTCGGGGGGTTGTAGCTGGGCTCGTCCTCGGCCGCCGAGCTGTGATAACTGACGTCGGTCTCCGAGTGATCGATGGAGCAGGAGGGCTGAGCCGAGGCGGGCAGCAGGTCTGTAGTGGGAGTGTCTGTAATCACAGCCGGAGTCACATGACCGCATACACACACACACACACACATCCCTAATACATACCGTATATCTGCTAGGATAGAGGCTGCTATTATGTGCGATGGAATTTGATGGACATGTGACTACTGTATATATGGAATAAGGCAAGAGATTATAAGAAAGCAGTATGTATTAAAGGTTCAGGAAAAAAATGCTCTTAATGCGGTTACGCTGTAGAAGTAATGCAACTCAAAAGCCGAATCGGGGATTATTTGATCACAGCAGAGGTGTGCAAGAAAAAGGTGCTGCTTTACTTACACAGCCTTGATTTTTAACTAATATTTAGTGTTTTATTGGCAGATTTTATGTACATCTTAATATATATATATGTGGTGATAAAGCTCCAACAAGGGCAAGTATGAGCTCCAAGATAATTGTAGAGCATTTAGAAGATCACTCATGGTGCAGTTGTGGCTCAGTGTGTTACTGATGCTTTAAATTATTGATCAGAAAGTTGACGGTTCGAGCCCCAGCTCCACCAAGTCACCACTGTCGGGCCCTTGAGCGAGGCCCTTAACCCTGTCGGTGCCGTATAACGGCTGACCCTGTGCTTTGACCCCGGCCTACTAACAAAAAAGCTGGGATATAGAATTTCCAAGCATAAAGAAATTCACTGTGCACTAACGTATATGTGATAAATAAAAGTTGAATTCTCTTATTAAAAAAAAAAAAAAAAGCATAAAAAGATGGCTATAATAATTTTTGGGCAACATGACAAATATGACTCAACTTGAAGACTTTTCTATAATGTACATACATTTTTACTCATTTAAATTCTTTCATTTTAAACGAAACGTTAAGATTTTAAAATTTGCAACAAAAAAGGACAATATTTTAAAAGTAATTTATTTCAGTATTTGTATTAATAAAAAGATATCCCTAAATCTCCATGTGAGATAGACATTGATTAATTATGTCACAATATTAATGTTATCAATATCATAATTGCCGAGCCCTTGAGAGCAGTGCACCTCACGCATCACTCTTACACCACATACTGTAACTGCACTTCTTTTTTTTTTTCTCTGAACCCAGTCTAAAACCTCAGAGTGTAAGAAAAGACAGCTCGAGCTGCTCCCGCAGTGATCTAGCGTCTTTTCTCCTCTCTGCAGGGTGGCTCACCTGGCGACTCGGCCCTGTCTAGATAAGAGATGGAGGAGGTGAGGGGCCGCGGGCTGCTCGAGTGTTGCAGATAGTTGTGGTTCGGTGAGGCCAGGCTGCCCAGGTGATAATGGTGGTGATGGTTGTCAAGGGAATGGATGGGGTGAGCACTAATCACGGCTGCGGATGGACATAAATAACAGAGAGGCCATGTCTTTACACTGACACACACACACACACACACACATACACACAGAGCTATGAACGCATGGGGAGCGCCGTTTACGTATGATACACAGCTCATGCACACATACATACTGAGCAATAAAACACATTGCATTATCATAACCAAGCATGAAGACGATTCTACATTATCAGCTCTGGACAAATAGACCCTTAGAAGTATTGTGTGCTAAAAAAAAATATATATATATTTAAAAAGGGGGTCCGAAGAAGGAAGGACCAGGAGGACTTACGCTGAGGGGGCTGTGCGTCAAACGGCATCATCATTTTAGGCCTCATTCCCCGGCGCCCTGCCAGTGTAGACATGCTGTCCTCTGACTCATGGCCTGCAAACCAGAGAGGGACCAAGCCTTTGAGAGAACGAGCCAGGCTTGACCACTGCCTGTTGTTTGCTAAGCTGTTTTTTTTTCCCCCACTAGGGGGCACTAAACATCCATTCACATAAAAGATAGTCCAAAACTAAACTGGCTGAAGGGCATTTTTGCAGGAAAAAACAGCTAAATTAAAAGATCGAGAACGAACACACACACTTGCAAGACATCCAAAGATTTTAAGCACATTTATGCAGGTTTTCAGAAACAGAAAACCAAAATGGTTAGAAGCAATGAATGAAGCAGGACCACACGGCTAGAGATGGGGTAATGTATGAACGACGGTCTCACCGCGGTACGAATTCCGTCTCTGGAGGATGGGATCCAGGGTGCTGTCTACAGGAGTGATGTCCTGGGAGGAACGCGGAATCGGCGTGTCCGTCATGACCGGATTGGGGTCCGGGGACTTGTCGATGGGTTTGAGCTCCAAGCGCTCATGGTGGATCCAAAGATCAGGCGGCTTGAGGTCTTTAGAGTTGCCTTTGTACTTGTGAGATCCATTGCTGGACTTGCAAGCTGCCCGTTTCCTGAAGGGCAAATAAATCGTTCAGTGGTCAGGGGCAAAAACGTGCTTCCCGGAGAATGGACTGGATATGTGTCAGCTCAACTCTGTGCAGTGTGTGTGTGTGTGCGGTTGGGGTGTGGAACAAATCAGAACCTAACCCCTGCAGATCACCATTACAGTGAGCCTTGTACTTACTTCTTCTGCTGCGAGTTGGAGCGTCGTGAACACAGTAAGGCTCCCACTACCAGCGCGATGATGATGAAGCCTCCCACAGACACGATGATGACGATCACCAGGATGTGGTTTTCACTACCAGGCATCCCTGATTTCCCTTCAAAGCATCACAATTACTGCTGTTAGCACATTGTAGACTTTCATAAAGACTTTATACAGCAGGAGTATATAAAGTGCTTCCCTGATTACGGAAACGAAAACATGAAATGTTATAGCAGTGGGCAGACCAACTTAGTATCGAAGGGGTGTGTGTGAAGGAGAGGTTTAACATCGGGGAAATACTTTATCATCACTTTGTACATCAACCATATACATGTGTATATGTTTATTAGAAGATGGGAGGATTTAGTGATGTATCGTGATTCTTGTATTGCCACACTTTTTAAAAATTATTATTGTTATTAAATTTTTGGATATTTGCATTTGAGGTGGTAAAACATTCCCGTTGTATAATCCTGCAGGTTGCGCACTCTAAACTGTTCACACATTGGAAGGCAGCACAGCATCCTGTGTGGTTTGAGCGACTTATTCGGCAAACTTGTTTAGAATTGTAACATTTAAAAAAATAATTTAAAAAAATGTTGATATCAAATTGTGATATTTTAAAAATTGTGGTACTTGCAATACAAATCAAATCGTCACTAAAGTATCGCGATATTGGGTGGCCCTTGGCGATTCCCATCCCTAATGCTTATATTAAATAAATATAGTAATATTTTTAAATTTTATATTATTTAAATTATTAAAGAAATAAAATCAATTTAGAGTGAGATTTAATATCATGCTTTAACCCTGAAACTAGGTTGTATGCTAAATGGCAAATTTAAAAGGTGTATATATCCTAGAAATGATGTAGAGGATAAAATACATATTACAGTGTCATTAAATATGCTTCACAGATAATATTTGCTTTCGTCAGCTTAAATTGCTCACCGAGTTAATAATAAAATATTGGGTTTGAGCTCCGAGTAAGTTAATGACCTACACCAGGACAGCGTTCCTACATAAGCTCTTACTGTATTGCACTATGATCTATGTACATTTTTAAGGAAGCTCAGTAAAAAGGAAATAAAGAGACTTTACCAATACCAGGGTCTAGTGTGGAGGTTCGGCCTGGTTTCCCGGGGATTCCGGAAGCTGAATTTAAAAAAAGGAAGAAAAACAGGTAAATAAATAGTTATCTAATAGGGTTTCCAACTAATCTCAAGCCATTAATCAGCACTAATTATCCACCTGTAACTTTCTAACCAAGTCACAAACACACATCAATGTGTAAGAAGATCAGAGTCCTTTACACATCGCACAAACCAGCAAAAGGAAACCTTAAGTGTCATTACTTGAGCTAATCATCTGATTTCTGCATCAGCACCAGCACCTGAATCTATGGCTCAAAGCTCATGCGAACAGAAACCCAGAGCAGAAACAACAAGCAGCTGGAAAGATAAGGAAGGAAAGAGCAATTACCTTGATCATTAGCCATTTTGTCAGATGATTCAGCTAGCAGGCCAGAGGAGAGAGAGAGAGAGAGAGAGAGAGAGAGAGAGAGAGAGAACAGAGCAGAAATGTTAAAGGGAGTGCCGTGAAACAAGAGACGGGCCGTGCGTGTGTGTGAGTATGACAGAAGAAAAGAGACGAGCATAGAGTCACTAGAAAATAATGACACCCGAAAGCAATAATGTTTGTCTGAGCAGTTAATAATCTGGCATTTGTTTCTTTATGAATCGGAAATGAAGAGATCAGAGAATTGGGACACTCTGTGTCTGCGGTGTGTTCGCTTCGAAACCTTCTTGCATACCTTTAAGAGTGCGGAAGTGGGCCGCCTCAGACATGGGCCCCATGCCTTTGGAGTTGCGTGCTTGGATTTTGAAGTAGTACGTTGTGTCGAGGGTCAGCTCCTGGATCTGATGGGTGAGTCTGTTCCCCACCACTGGCTCAATCACCCAGTCGTGTACCTCAGCATTGACATCAGTGCTGTAGTAGATAATGTAGCCTGTAAAATGAAACGGAGAGGCGAATTTACCGGCTATGGTAATGGATCGCTTGGATGAAGAGGAAGGTTTTGTTACTGTTGCACCTCGGCACCTGTAATTTTGCCGTTGGCTTCGGAAGGAGGCTGCCAGTTGACTAT
Organism: Clarias platycephalus; assembly: GCA_030068275.1. Classification (NCBI taxonomy): domain Eukaryota; kingdom Metazoa; phylum Chordata; class Actinopteri; order Siluriformes; family Clariidae; genus Clarias; species Clarias platycephalus. Next base: position 22,594,870 of record JAQQZT010000007.1, read on the forward strand.
GATGGTGCGTGGACGACCCTCCTTACTGACCACAGTCACGTCTTTTGGTGCAGAACTAGGAACTGAGATAAAGAAATACATTATAATCAATGATTCGGAGCATGAGTGAGAAAGGAATCCAAGCATCAATCCATGGCATGTAGATATTTAGTGCTAATGGAATTATTCAGACAGAAAATGGGTGGTGAATAAATGACATGCGCATGAGCGCCTGACTGGCTTACTGGCTTCTAGCGTCGTCCCATGAGCCGTCATGCTCCATGTGCTAGACTTCTTGCCTTTTGTGACCATGACGGAGAACTCGTACAGAGTGTTCGGCTTTAGACCGGTCACTACGTGATTCAGGTTGGTAGTGTTGGCCGTCTAAAGAAAAAAAGGCCGACAGATGAGATACCGTAAGGTACCAGAGAGGAAGAAAAGTATTCTGCAATCAATCTTACCTTCACTCTATCGAAAAGCAAATAACTAGTCATGCACATGTATAACTATTCGTGACTAGCATTCTGGAGACTCCTGAACAAAATGCAAAACTGAAATAGAAAGCCAATCTTTTTTGAAGTGCATCTTTTTTTTTTCGGGTACCCTTCCACTTAAATGGACTATACCTTAAACTTGGTGTTTGCTGGTATGTTGGTCTTCCAGCGCACTGTGTAATAGCGCGCATCCACGATTTTCTGGTTCTTGGCCAGCGAGTTGTCGGCCCATGTGACTTTGATGGTGTCGTGGCTCAGAACCGAAGCCTGAACCCCCACGGGAGGCATCATGGGAATGGGGTCTGGTACTGGAGTGTATGGAGGATGGAAAAGTTCGTACAAATCAACATCAGGGTCTATGGGGTCTGCAAGGCGTTAACACAATGTCGCATGGCAAAAAAGAAAAATAAATAAATAAATAAATAAAATAGGAGGGATTAGAAATGAAATGCAGGAACAGAGAGAATAGAAGAATTGGAGAGAAATTGGGAGAAATGAAGGGGTGCACATTGAAGTGGCAAAACAATGTTAATGGGTTAAAATGGGAGAATAGGGAGGCAGGATGGGAAGAAGAAAGAGAGAGAACATTTGATTAGTACAGGATATATCAGTAGAGACGGTCACAAAGCATAAGCATACATCTATTTCTACAAGTCGAGAAGAATGGCTATATTAGTGATATTATATTATAGCTAATATTAATAAAAGTAGAAGCAGTAATCAGTGAAAATCGCACTTCAGAAAGACATCTCTAAAGTGCTGTATGAGGAAATGCAGTTTTAGATATTCAATAAAATGTTCAACCATTCATTTTTATTCATCCATTTAATCATTCAATCAAACCAAGTTGAGCTGGCATTTTATTCGTACTGTACAGACCAAAGAAGCATCGCACCGCTGTACCCCAGTGTCCTCCTGAACTATGAAACCACTGACCACGTCCTGCTCAAGGTTTCACTATAAAGTGCCTCTGCACTTTTTCCACTGAGAGACCCGGAGCGCACACAGTAATGCACGCACACACACACACACACACACACACACACACACACACACACACACACACAATTTAGGGGCCTCTTAAGAGCTGGAACAAGCATGCTAGTGTGAAACGCGTATACAGACATGTAGTATATCTAACTATAATCTTTATAATCCTTGTTGCTAGGTCACGCACACAGAGCTAAACAGCACCAGGACAAAACAACCCTGTTCAGGATCTGACGCCAACATGTCCGTCACAGCTCACCTGACAATAAAACACACTTTAAACCACCTGTTTTTCCAAAACACTGGTGCCAAAAACGATTTGAGTGAGTGGGGGGAAAACCTATTGCTGGAAAAACACGAAGTCTCTGGCTCGAGTTCATCGTGGCACAAATGCGCTCAGAGACGGAGAAACATTGGAGCTGCTTTAGACACTGATTGGTAAAGCTCACTCTGTTAGCGCTACCTGACAGGAATTGTAAGCATACCTCGGAAGACAAAGACTTTATTTCAACCCATAAACTAGCAATTATTAATGCCTGAAAGATACTAAAGCCGCTTAGGAACCTGTAACTGTGTCATTTTAAACACTACCATTAGCTAAATCAGCTAAATTAGCCAGCCAGGTAGTTAAGTGCTAATAACCTAGCTTTCATTTGTTACAGTCAGGTTTTAGTATTATAGTCAGTCATATTCGCTCTCATCAGCAAAAATACTGCTGTAAAAAATATAAAAAGAAAAAAAATCAAGATTCTGTTCATCATTAATATGAGCTTTGTTAAGACATACAGCCTAGCATAGGGGTTGCTAAATACTTCACTTAGCAGATGAATCAGCATTTTGTTAGTTGTTTTGGTGGCACTGCTAGAAAAAAAAATATTGTTCGAAAAATTTGAATAATAACATTATAATAAACCACAGATGTAGAATAAATTTTAAAGCTTGAAAGCACAAGATCACTAGCTTTAATAAAGTACCCATGACTAGCCAAGTTAGCAAGAGAGTTAGCTAACCCATTAAACGACGAGTTAGGAGAGCAGATGAGGAAAACTAAAGACGTCTAGATGATAGCCTTGCTTATAAACAAATAATAAATATAGTTCTAAAAAAAAATATGCCGTGCGAAAGTTGTTTGGCTCAATGAGCTCTAAATGTGTTTCGTGTGCCTACGTGAAAGTGTGTATGAGCTGTGCAGCAAAGCCTCGTGTGTGGGCCCCTAAAGGCCCCGGGCCACGCGACTCTCAGGCATCCTAAAGGCAGCAGATTCCAACCTGCCTGCCAATTTTCATGAGTGGGTATTTTGAGCACGTTAAAGACCCACAAAAAGCCCGAAAAGTTGGAAAAAAAAATAATCCTTAGGAAAACAAGAGGGTCCTGCCACACCCTATTGGGCTTGGTCCCTAAATATAAGAATATTTAATTGACAACATTCAAAAAGTGCAGAAATCCGTATTATAAGCCTATTTAAAAGGATTTATTTAACAGGAAAACCACCAAAATAAAGCGATGCTAAAAGAGCTAACACTAGCTAGCTAGTCCGAAACACAGATTCAAGTAATGTCAAAAAATGATATTTGCAACTTTGCACAAATTTTTGCACACTGATGGTTCAAGCCATTAAATTTATTTATTTTTATTTTTTTACATTTATTCTTACATGAAATTTCTTTTTAATGTCTTAACAGATTCGAGATTTTTAATGAAAATAAATAAAATCTAAATTTTAAGTTTAATTCATTAATCTGACCCAAACTCAATACATATAATCAAAATCAGCCATTGCACAGATGCTAGCCAGCCATTAAAATCTATTAAATTCAAGGATAAATGAAAATGGGAAGATTGCATCTAGTGCATTCAACTCATGTCTGATTCATTACGGGAAAAAGTTTCATTCAAATCTAGGTCAGCATTTTATACACATCTCTTCTAATTCCAAATATCCCCAGACACTAAAACATGAAGAGGATTCGTATCTGATAAGAGAGATTGTGCGAGTGGGAGCGGCGGGTGGTCCTGGAAGAGCTGTGAAGCTCGCTGTATTTCAGTGAGAAAGAAAGGCATGACTCAGACCCAGCACAGCATGGCATGCTGGGAAAGGAGAGGAATGCACGAGGAGTGAAAAACCATGGGTGTCTTCACAATCCCGGGCACCCAATCTGTTTTCCTTACTTGTTTTGGATCGGGACGCTTGCAAAATAAATCTGCCATTTACACGTATAGCACAAGGACATACCGAGACTGAGATAAAACCTTGCATTTAAATCTCAAATGATTCCTGCTGTCCCTTAAATGTGTTCTAGACCCTGCTGAAACGAGGGGGGGAAAAAAATCATCAGACCGACTCAATATTAAAAGAGAAGTACAGTTACTTATTCTGCTTCGTTCTTTATTCACAAAGCATATCACTATCATGAATAATCAACAAAGTTATGACTAGCCTGCATATTGGATTAGTAAGTGTTTAATCAGAGCTCTGCCTTTGCCTCTCTCTCACACACATACACACACACAATCTTTTATTACGCAGAGCTGCTTAAAGCCGTCCCTGAAGTGCTAATGGTTTGGTTGGAAGCTTATAATCACGGGATTGTCAGAATGAGAACGCTGGCAAGAAGCAGAAACGTTAAAAGAATTACGACTGAGCCGGCATTCATAATTCATCCTTTTACTGGGTTTTAGTGAGAGGCCATGCATGATAGTAATGCTTTAAAAAAAAAAAAAAAAAAAAAAATCTTTAGCAGTTTTCCCACATCTTAAGTGTACCTGACAAGAATTACGGCATTTCCTTGTACTGAGACAAGAAGCAGGAAAGCAGTTTCCTTCAAAATCACTTAAAGTCTATGCACAGCTGTCACACTCAATACATATTTATGTTAAACGCTTTTTTTTTTTTTTTTTTTTTTAAAGCACTTCCATAAATTTGCTAGTTACAGGTTTGTTGAAGGTGAAACGCTACTTTTTCAGAAGTGGGAATATTTAATAACTGCTAGCGCCTGTTTACACTTGTTTTCTCTCTCCCTCTCTTTTTTTCCTCCCTACATGACTTTTCCTTTCATTTCTTCATCATAACATTTCCATACTCTCTTCTACCTTACATTTTTATCCTCTCTTTATCTTTACATCTCCTTTCTGGCTTCCACCTTTCATTTCATTACTCATCATTTCTCTTCCTTCTTGAATTTCCATTGCCTTGTCCTCTGTCCCATCTTCATCCCTATGTTTCATTCCACCTTCCCCTTACATTCCCTTTCTATCATCATCCTACAGTAACATCTCCTATCCTCCTTCTTCATTTTTCCTCTTCCTTATTCCATTCTCTCTTTCCCCTTCTTTCCATCTCCACTGTTACGTTTCCTTCGCTGGTCTCCAGTACATTTCTGTCTTTCTCCATCATTACATTTCCATTTCCTCTTCCCCAATCAATTTCCATTCCCCCTTCCAATTTCTTTCCAGCTCCATTCTTGCACTTCCGTTCCTTCTTCATCGTTACATTTCCTTTCCTTCATTCCTTTACATCAGCATTTCCTGTTCCTTAATCCATTTACATTTTTTACATCCTTTCCACTCCTGTTTTTCCCTCTTTATTTCCAGCGATTGCATTTACCAAGTGCTTACTACTACATTAAAACTAATGTAAAAGTTTTCTTTAACTGTTTGTAGCTTTTATTTTCGTCTCGAGTCTTCTTTGTGGTTACAGATCAGATAGAAAACGCTTTAAAGAATAGCAGAGAAGCGTCAACCTCTGCAGTCTTCACATGATAAATCGTATTGCCACAAATCCACAAAAACACTGAAACGCACGCTGCCAGCTCTGCTTCCAAATAAAGAAAATAAAAATAAATAAAAAAACACTTTTGTCAGGCTATAAATCAGTCATGGACGACTGAAGCGTGTGTGTGTAGCTCTCCTACATTAGTAATGTGAATAAAAACGATGGCGATGGTGTTCGTCTACCTGTCTGGGGTCGTGTGAGGGCACTCTCGTACACCGGGATGCCCTCACCCACGTTGTTGAAGGCCTTCAGCGCGATCACGTAGTGTGAGCTGGGATCTGGCGAACACAGAAAAAGAAATCATTTAGCTAATCAAGTCGGCCGCTCCTCAGGGACCCTCGCTCATATTCATCACCGTGGCGGGGGCGCATATTTAAACACCATTATTGATTCCCTTTCTCATGTAATTAGGCGAATTATGAGAGCTTCAATTATGCACATTTTCTTTGTGTGATTTTTTTTCCCCCTCCCCTCTTTCCCCTCCTCTGTAAATTTAATTACAGCCAGGCGCGGCGATGGTTACTTGGAGATCTCTCGCTTCCCAACATCTGTCCCATGTTCCCCTGTTTCTAGAATAAATTACGTTCACTCTAACGCTGCTTTCAAATGTAATCAGTCACTCAGTAGCTCATGTTAAACAGAATAATGAAGCAAAGAAACGCACACTTTAATGAGTTTCTCCATTAACGGAACACAAAATCAAGTTTAAAAAAAAATATATCTTTAAATAATAATTAACAGAATAGTGTCTCACCAAGGTTCTCGATGTTGTAGTATCTCTGCTTGTAGTCAACTTTGATTGTTTGGCTATGAGGGTTACCGATTCCGTAGCCGATGATGTAACCTCGAACCACGATGTCCTGGTTCTCCGGAGGAGACCAGCTCACCACGATGCTGTTCACCAGCGGCCGGACGTGTAAGGAACCGGGCACGTCAGGGACGCGGGACTCTAAACACCACATACGGAGGACGTTAATAAATGAAACGGCGAGTCTGTGGTAGCCGGAGCATGGCAACAGTAGCAGTAGTGAGCGTAGTAACAGTTTTTACCGTCCAGATCGCTCTCGAAAGTCTCAGCGGTGGTCCAGTCTGTCGCAGGGCCTGAGCCGTTCACAGTTATGGCTGCCACGCGAATAGAGTACTCCGTGCCACGCTGCAGTCCTGGAAAGCATAGAAAGAATCACTTATGGCGTGTCTGAGCTTTAAAGTTACGGCTTTAAATCAAGCCAGGAAACAAAAGCACAGACTCTTTATAAGAAAGAGGGGGCGATGCCTTCAGGCGTGTTGTCTGAGGGCTTAGATGAATGAGACCAGGCTTTGTGTTCCTGAAATAATTTAGAGCTAAACCCTCCGGGTAAAACAACCCAAATCACCTCCATACTTCACCTGGACGTTTCTCCAGGAATATTAACCGAGGCGAGATCAATACCGCCGCCTGCCAAGAGCACCCTCATATTCTTCGTTCATTTTGTGCATAAATGTTTAGCGATGCCCATAAAACTCCACAAAACGCAAAACTCACATTCACAACAATGACTAAACTATGAAAGAAGTTAGAAGTGCATTAAATCTCCCATGACGCACTCCGTCATTGCAGCTCATCAGCACACACTAACGCTTCCTCCTTTTATAGGGAGCCATTACGGTTTTCCTGAATTGATTAGACAGACTTACTCGTGGAATTCAGACCAACTACAGGATATGATTCAAGCCATATAAACTGACCTTCTTAGCATTTTTCAGAACGATTACCATGTTTTTATGCAAACGCTCTTGTAAAGGATTTACAAATATATTAGTTGTTATTAGGGATGTTGAAATTTCTTTTCCAGTAATGTATCAATTCTTTTGTGTGGCAATTCACATATCACCACACTTACATTTTTAAAAATTATGTTTTTGCATTTGAGGCAATAAGATATTGCATTTCCCCTATACTACTACAGGTGGCGCTCTAAAACACTCACACGTTGTCAGGCATTTATTTAGCGAATTTCTTTGGAATTGTAACAAAATCGGAAAATAGATAAATAAAAATCGCAATCAAAATTGAATCAGCACCTAGTTATCGAGAGTGTGACGTCACTATTTCCTCTCCTAGTTAATATAAAATGAGGCCGAATGTCTCTTAAAGGTCCCATATTTGACTTCTTTTTTTTAAATGTGAACACAGGTCTCAGAGCTCCCCTACAGTATGTGTTAATGCCTCGACTGAAATATGATGATGCATTTTCCATACCACAAACCGAATGGTTATTGCTATAACCTCGGTTCCCTGAAGGAGAGGAACGAGGTACAACACATATAGTATGGGATATCACGC
>JAQQZT010000007.1:22606605-22618105 GCA_030068275.1 Clarias platycephalus
ACACACACACACACACACACACACACACACACAAAAGGAAAGGTTTCAATTTTCACGAACGAATAGTTGCTTAATGTTTTGTCTTAATCCTGACGTCTCAAAAGATAAATCCTTTAGAAATGGAGGCACGATCTTTAAAAGGTTGGATCCCTCACGGGTCGAAGCTCATGGTGCACACGAGCTGTAAAACTGACATCCAATCAATTGAGTGTATTCTAGGCCATTCTTGGTGTTTAACACATGGTGAGGGAGGAATAAAACCATCCGGGATGTACAGTTACAGAAAATCATTTTACAAGGGGTGTTCAAGTCAAAGCAAGACTTTTGATAGTGCAGAATAACAGAACACAGTTATGAGAGTAAGAACTTCCTTTATTGCTCTGCGACACTAATGCACTTCTCACAGCGTTTCATGGAAGAACTATTACTTAGTATGCTCCAGCCATGATCAGACTCTGCCTGACTGTTTTTTTTTTTTTTTTTTTCGAAATGCTGGCCTCCCAGGAACTCCTGTAATGGCCCAAACATGTGGAAATGGCTGGGAGCGAGGTCAGGACTGTATGGGGGGGTGTGGCGATAACTCCCAGATGTGTTTGTTTGTACAGTTCCCAAAAACGGATGAATCTCATCCGCAAGTTATCCATCGATTTTCAGGGATCAGGAGTTCCACTCGCTGGAAAGTCACAGGAATGACTGCAGTGGGCTCCGAGCCAACTCAGCCAGGATCATCATGGATATACAGCCTTCTTTAAAAACGTTTGTGCCATTCAAATGTTTTACCGCGGCTACGAGTCTCATCACCGTACTGTGCTCGAAGTCTTCTGTAAACACCAATCAGTTTCATTCACGTCCTGGTTTGACTTGAACGCCCTTTCGGAATAAACCTCAGGGTGGTAACAGATAATCACGCATCACACCATCTTGTTTTAGATTATGTTTCTTTACCTGCATCAACAAGCCAAAGGCCGTCCGATGGCATGAACTGTAGCATGAGCAGCATGAAGCATTGTTTAAACTGCATTTGAATACTAATAGCCTAACGCAAAAGTTGTGGCCTCTTCTTTCTAAAAATATTCAATTTGCGCTTACACTAGACATTTGATTTGGAATTTTTATTTGTAAAGCCAAGAAAGATTTTTCTAAATTTGTTTGTACCGTCTGAGTATGTCCGCACCGACACGTCATCCGTGGAGACTCCGGGTCCGTGCTTGTTGTGAGCCACGACTCTGAAGCTGTACTCCGTGTGTTTCTTCAGCCCAGACATGGTATAGGACAGTCCACTAACCTCAATGTCCTACAGGACAGCATATACATCATAGAGATATCACAGGAGGGCATCAGAGATACAGTGTGTAACGGAGTAAATAAAAGAATTCGATTCACCACTAGAACACTCTGAAATGTCACTTTCGAAATCAGCGCCTGTGATTAAGCTCTGTGAAGATCTACCTTCTCATTGCCCAGGCTTTTCTCCATGTAGTACACTTTGTAGTTCTGGATGTCGCCGTTGCCGGTCAGGGGTTTGTCCCAGCTCAGGCTGACGGACGTCGACGTCTGGACCACGGCTTGTAAGTTGGGAGCCGGTCCTGGTACTTGAACTGAGACACAAAGGGAACAGGGAAGAACACTTAACTGAAGAATGTTTCATGGAACAGATTTACACCTCTTGTTTCTGGGTTTTTTTTGCTCTTTTCTTCTCCAAGCAAATATTTTGTTCTTACAACAAACCCAAGTTCAAATAGTTTTGGATCAGAGAAAATCTGTGATTCGTCTGTGCAACATTCAGCAAGTGTTTGAACTCTGAAACCTCTCTCGCACCAACTGTGCAGAACAATGCGCAAATTGTTTTGAATTTAATTGGGTCTGTATCAGTAAAATCAAACTGTGCAACTTGTCATAAAAGAAGACCTTTTGTGCAGGATTCAGTTTTTATTCATTGCTAGACTCTCAGGCGAGTGTCCGGATCTGCATGCACACAAAAAAGATTGAAAAGTTTTCTGCTTCTTTTTTTTCCCCCTTCCATTGTTAGTATTGGCCGGGGTTTAAACGAGCCGATTAGATTCGATATTCCCCCTATTGTGACCTCATAAGAAGACCAACTCCTGGCTTGTTGCTCAGCTCAGCTGATCTCTGTAAGGGGGCGTGGCTCAGCAGTAACTCATTTGCATAAACACTGAAACGGAACGTTTGGAGGAGGATTATAATACAGCGGTACCTCGGCATACGATTTTAATCCATTCCGGAGGCAAGGAAATTTCGCATTGCGAAACGCATTTTCCTATAGGAAATAATGTAAATGCAGATAATCCGTTCCAGCCGCCTGAAAATATTACCAATATTACCAATTTCCAACACTATAATCATATTTTTGTGTATAAAAACAATCAAAACATTTAGAAAAGTTATGAAGTTAAATATGAAATAAATATTCCTCTTTGCACCGGTTGCTTTAAGAACAAAACTGAAAGCGGCTCCCTGTGCGTCTTGCTACCATCCTTGCTTGTTGCAAAAAATACATACAAACCCACAAAAACACGTAAACTGCAAACAGCTCCCGGACGTATGTGCGATGTAGGCGCGCGGGCAATGACGAAAGCTGACGCTCGGTTCAGCTTGGTTGCGCATATGCTGAAAATGCTGAGGCTAATTTCTTGCAAAATTTCAGTTCTTAATGTATGCATAGGCACGAGCCAATTAGATTTGAGAGATTTAAAATGCATTATCTGAGGGGTATTTCAGCTCCTGCATTAACACACACACACACACACTTTGGGGGAGCTCTGAGACCCGTGTTAACCTGCTCAAGTAAAATACTGGACCATTAAAGTCAAATTCCAACCAATTAGTACAGAAAGTGCTCAACTAACCAACTAAACAGTGCTTTTTCAACTAAGAGTTGGGTTGCCAGGTCTCATTTTTTAAAAATTCTTATAATAATCTGCACTGTGTTTTTGGTTTGTCTGATTAATTTTTTTTTTTTTTTTGACAGATTCATCTCATTTTAAGCATGTTTAGTCAAGCTTTCAGATATCCCCAAGTCTGGTTGAGGAAGCTCCTCAATCTCATTAAAGTCCTTTGCTTCAGTGGAAGGGTTCTGAAACACCCTTTGAAGGCGGCGAATGATCACAATGTTGCCGAACAAACTAACATTTGCTAAGAAGTCTGTTACATTAGACTGAATAAAGGACTTTTGGGAGAACATTGCAAAGTATTCTGCAACCACACCAGCTATTTATAAATAAAATCTTCCACTGATTTCAACACTGCCTGTTTGCATCCCGTCTCCTGCACCTGAGTTGACACAAGGGGGATTGTGGGATATCTTGGACAGTGACAAATGGATATATAAGCTACCATGAAGGGGAAAAAAACAAGCACACTAAAGGATCTCAGACGTCAGCGTTCTGTACAAACATTAGATCCGGACATGACGATGTTCTGCTGATTCTGAAGGCAGCCTTAGTGTGTGTTATTTCTTTCTTGCTTTTTAACAAATCTTGTACTTTCAGATTTTCTTAGACGGCTGTATACAGTCTTTTATTTCTTGTATTTTGAAGGTAGTCTTCCTGAAGGATGTTTTCGGCTCTCATTCTTGCCAATTTCCTTCCCTTTCATGTTTAGTCCAGTCCCTGTACCTGACTAGCTTCAGAGGAACATTCAGAGGTTTTTTTAAGCCACACAGTGACCCATGAATCATTCGAGCATTTTTTAAAAAAAAAGGTGCAGATGATGAGAGATGATCAGGCTATGAGATGATTAGTAGACTGGTGATGCCGAATGGTTGGAACTGATGAGAGGGGAAATGAGGTTGCTGCTGAAGATAAGATGTTACATAAACAACCAATTTCTATGGTGTATCCTTTGGGACAACGGGCAATTTGTGAATGTCAATTAGCCTAATCTGCATGTCTTTGGACCGTGGGAGGAAATCAGAGTACCCGGAGGAAACCCACCAAGCACAGGGAGAACCTGCAACCTCCATGCACACAGACCCAGGTTGGGAAACAAACCCTCGACCCTGAAGGTTCCTCCTGGGCTCAGCACATGGGGGCGACGCGGTGACGGCGAGACGAACATCGCCAGCCCTTTCTTTGATGTTTATTTAATCGTGTTATAGTTCAGCAGATGTGGGAGAATGAAAAGAGCAATCTGGGCTGTTCAGGATCTACTCATCGCCGCCATGAACGATGACAAAAGATTACAACGCCGGCTGAGCGTATAGCGTTCGAATCCGTGCATTAAATCTCATGTGACTGGAGCAGAAATATAGATGAGTACACATCTGGACAATAGAAGATTTTATGCTTCATAACCTTCATTCGGAGATCATTACCCACTAATCACGTCTGTCGTATGATAAACATTTGACGATACTAAACTATTACATGATCCATTAAGTAATGTTTAAAGGATGGGGTTTAAATTGCAGCGTCATTTAATCTCAGTTGAATGGGCGCCTCGTTCTTATATTAGTTATACGTACTGCTTATATCCTCGCGTGATCCCTCAGGACTGTCTGGAATACAAGACGCAGATTATGCAGTGTAGTGTGTGTGTGCTGCATGCACATGGGGAAAAAGCCCGGCTCTGTTGGAGGTCCTGCCTCTGGAAGCGGGTCAACAGTTGAGACCTCATTCATAACATGAAGCACGGGCTGATTGGCTAGCGCCGCCTCCCCAGGGTACCAGGATCCCACTAGCACTCATTATGAACTGCTTATACCAGCCCGCGCCAAGGACACAGGGTCAGCACCGACCCAGAAAGCAGCTTTGCGCTCTCTCTCTCTCTCTCTCTCTCTCGGGCTGTATACACAAGCTGCTAGTGTTTCAAACACACCTCGCTCAAAATCAGCCTTGAGGAGTGGAACTTCCCGGTGCTTCTCTAGTACACGTGTTTGTGTTTACCTGCTTAATGGTGATTTAATTTTTTTTTGCTTAGGAGAGAAGGAACACGTGATTATAATTCATGGGCCGGTTTCCAAGCGTGCTGCGAAGATCCGCACTCCTAGGAAGAAAATCTCTGCGACATGAACGCCGTCGTTAAGCTCCTACCTTCTGGCTGGGTGGCGACCTTCAGCGGCGTCGAGCTTTCTCCGCGGCCGTTCTTGTTGTACGCCATCACCCGGAAGGAGTACTTGGTGTCTGGCTTGAGGTTCTGGATGGTGACCTGCATTTCGCCCGGCCGGCTGGTGTTCACCGTCCTCTCCCTGCGGAACGAGACACCATACGATACGATCAGACCGTAACGCGAGCTCGGTGCCAACTCGACCTCCCCTTTAATAAAAAAATAATAAACCTGACGAGACCTCTATTCAAGCGCTGTCAGTTTGTCATTGTCGGGAGGAACCACATGTTCGAAAACGGACAACGGTAAACCCAAAAAATCTCAGTGAGGAGTTCACGTCCTACCTTTTGACGCCTTCCAGGCCGTAGTAGACGGAGTAAGTGATGTCATCGCCGTGTGGCTCGAGCGGCAGGCGCCAGGTCAGCTTGATGAAGCGGGTGGAGACGAGCGAGGCCACGACGTCACGCGGCGCCGAGGGCACGGGACCGGGACTGCTGCCGGGAACGGGGTTGGAACCGGAGCTGCCTCCTGAGCCTGGTGTTACACGGTCAGCAGTGGCACGGATCAGTGTGGGTGAGGGAGGGGGGGTGGCTACATCAGTGATCAGAGGCAAGTCGTGGATGAAACGTGAAGTGAGAATGAAGTGTGAAGTGTTGAAAATTAAGGGTGCAGGAAGGAAAATGAAAAGGACAGAGGGGGAAAAACAGGGCGAAGCAGAGGACAAAAAAAAAAAATAACACAAAGGCATCCGTGATGAAGTGGATAATCATGAAAAAAAAAAAAAAGGCAAAAACACAAAAATGAACAAATTGTTAGAGCAAAAAAAAAAAAAAAAACAACAAATGAAAAAAAAAAAAAAACAAGGAAAGGTGGAATGCAAATAAATGATAAAAGACATAATGGCAGAAATGCACTAAATCACTAAGACGACATCGTTTACAGCAAAAAGAAAAAAAAAAAAAAAAACGAGCACGTGTTACACAGCTGAAACCGCGGCCTCCCGCTGCTATGGGTTTGATATTTTTCATGCAGATATGTGAAATGTTTCGCGTCCAGACCCCTGGAACGGACTGCGGTTGGACCTCAGCATACCTTAACTCATGTTTTCCACTGACGCGGCGAAATCTGAAATCCGAGGAACGTTATTCCAAAAGAAATAATAAAAAACAACCTTTCGTCTACTGTCGCAGTGAATTACACCCTTTTTAAACCGAACGATTCCATCATGCACGCGGAATAAAATACACTCCATAATGCAAATTTGAATCAGAACTTTCTCTCTGCATGAAGGTTAAAATCAATCACAGCCATAAACGTGAGGTTAATTTAATCCAAAAAATCGAACCAAAAAGATGAGGACCAGAAACCAGATGCCAGCCAAGAAACCGAAATATCACTTGAAACGCTTCCTTAAAACGCTTCCCTGCATTAGCATTAGTAAGAGAACATTAAAACAAACCAGCCAGGTACATAACTTGGCCAAGTTAATGCTGGCACTCCATTATAATTCCATCATCATTATGATGAATCGTTCTATTTTCTGAAATACAAGTGGATTCCAAAGCACAGATTAGACCCAACGCTGGCTATAATCGCACGACCGGTGCTGCTTGTCTAAACGGAATCTCTATCCGTAGCCGGCCCATAATGCTCGAGACTAATGATGCCCATCTGTAAAACGCTCATTAATAGTGAGATGCATTAGTCTATAGCGTTCCCTAAAGGATATGACCCATTAGCCGAAGAGCGAATTAAGCATCAGCTGCAACAATTATCTGAAACAATCAGATGTACAGCCTCGAGTTTTGCATTCGGTAATTTTTAGTTAATATTCAGTGTACATCTTTCAGCTCTCTATTCTCGTTGCAGGTGAATCTCCTCAGCCGTGAGCCTCGCCGTTCCGAAATAAGCTCGCAAAATATCTGCTCCGGGATTGACTCCGTCCTGAGGCTGAGCTTCGATAAACAGCGGAGCCATGACTTCAGACGAATCGGTGTCGAAAGGTTGAGGAAGGGTGAAGGGAACGGGGAAACGGAGCGTGGAAAAAAATCGCACCCGAGCCACGTGCAGGTTTAACTATCCATCTGCCGCCGCCGCGTTTCCGATCCGTCTCATTTTCTGTCCAAAACTCAACGAGCGCACTCGCGGCAACACATGGTCGCTAACAGCGAAAGACTCGCGTTTGTTCTATTCATAGCAAAGAGCAATTGCTGGTGTCGGCTGAGCAGATGGCAACACTGCCTTATTAATGGCAGGCATTACGGCTTAGTGGGAAAGGTCACCATGCAGTATGAAAAATAAAACTCGTACAATGTTAGGAGGAAAGTTGCAAAGACTTTCCGAGCACTTTTTTTCTCTCTCTCTCTCTCCACGTATACACGTGTGGGCGCAAGTTAAACACCTGCGGCAGGACCAGTCTCGAGCCACAACGATGCTTTTATCGAGCGTGCACGAGATGAAGTTCACTGCTAACGAGACATTATAGAAATGTTGATTTGATCTTATATATAAAGAGCGAGGACCGGCAGCTCAGGAGAGAAATCAAAGGCTGGACAGGGACACCGACGTGTCCGGCTTTTAGGTTAAGTGTGGATCACATGGCTGTTTCCACCTGTAATTATCCTCAGCCAGACGACACTCCAGCGAGTATTAAAATACCGATTCATAATATTATAGAACATGATGCATGTTGCACTGGCGATAGCATCAGACGAGACCGATTCTGACAGCTTGTGACATTTGGGTGAGCTGCTGATCTCCAGACAAAGGCTTAAGGCTTGATACACAAAGGGAATAAACCTTTTAGGAAAGAAGTAAAGCAAATCAAATTGATCTCTTCTCTGTCGACCTGATGACTGATTAACCATGTGGCTCGAGAGACGAGACCGGTCTAATCGACAAAATCATCCTTAAAGTGGATTTAAGCTGCGACAAAGCTACATTCCTTCTAGATTCTCAAAACACTCATCTATACTCTTCAAAATGAAGAATTGCGCAATTTGCACTAGAAAGCATCGCCCGGTCAGTATGACGCCTTATTAATAAGAACTTGATCGGTTCGGTTCCACGTTCACTCCAGAGTGTGCACAAACGCTGCAGCATCAGCAGTCTGCCGGAGCAGCACACACAACGTCATGAATACGAGAGGATGATGGATTAAAGCACGACACCATTATTGAGATTAAATGCACCAAAGCTACTCTCTCAGGTGACGGGGGAATGGCTCAGGATCCTCCCAGACGGCCCACCTTCCTACGATATGTCTGGGAGATGAAAGAGGGTTCAAGTGAGGAGGACCAACGAAGGCTGCTGCCCTACAGAGCAGAACACAGCATGGGATCCCAGCATAGTCCTCGCAGTTAACAACCGACGTTCAGGTGGAAAGAGGTGGAAGCCTATTTAATATGGACTCTCATAAAGGTCCAGATCCAGTCTTGGCTCAGCTTCTCTATTAAAAAAAATAGTGCCCTTGCTGCTATAGTGGTCACCTTATCTTCTGCACCTTCAATACACCTTTCGCATGGAAATATATACACACCACATCTAGATAGAATACACACACACCAGTTCCACAAAATACAGCAAGGGATTTATACATTACACTAGGGGGCTCCCACATTAAGGCTACTACAACCGCTCAGTCGGGAGGGCCGAAGACTGTCACGTGTTTCCTCCGCACCATGTGACGCCAGCCGTCGTAACACACTCGGAGGACAGCGCTATCCGCCCCTTCCGCTTGCGCGAGCTCACAGACGCCCCTGACTGGCTGTAGAGCTGTGATTAATGTGGGAGCACTAAGTACCTCTCATCCCTCCCCACTGAGAGAGCTCGGCCAATCAGCTCTCTCTTGACCTCCGGCTGCGAGAGGTTACAGCATCACCCGGGAATTGAACCAGCGATCCCCGGATGATAGGGCGAGCACTTTACCACTGCGCCACTCGGAGGCCCCCATACATGTTATTCTATAGATTCTATAGTACTCAGTATAATTGAGTAGTCAGCTGATTTAATTGTATCGCCAAAAATGTTGGAGTCTAGACCTGAACAACTAAAACAACCCCGGGGCCGCTTAGTCATTAAGGTCAAAAGCTCTAAGGTTCAAGCTCCAGCACCAACAATTTGCTACTGTTGGGCCCTTGAGCAAGGCCCTTAACCCTCAAATGAATAATTAGATTAGAAAATTTGAGTCGCTCTGGATAAGGGCATCTGGAAAATGGCATAAATGTAAATTACACTCCCTCCAGAGGCTTGTACAGTGGTCAGTATGCACGATAGAGGCATCACTTCATCATGCACTTCCCTTCTTACCCTCACACGCCCATCGCTCTGGCATAGGGTCAATCTGGACTCATCAGACCACATGTCCTTTTTCCATCGCTCCCAAGTCCAATCTTTATGCTCCCTAGCAAACTGATGCCTTTTTCTCGGATTCGTCTCACTAAGTGGTTTTCTTAGGGTCATACAGCTGTTTAGTCCCAATCAAGAACAAGAGGAGTTCTCAAGAACAAGAGGAGTTCTCAAGAACAAGAGGAGTTCTCAGCATGTAGAGTAAAAGGAAATGCTCTTGATTTCACTATTAACCATAACTGTAATTTCTACTGCCGAGTTATTATGCAACGTCACAAAGTGTTCAAGTGATCTCCGATGACATATTTTTATCCAACCAAGTTGGTGGTTCAAGATTTTAATAATGTGTTGGATGGGTCAGAGCTCAACTCCAGTAAGTTCATGATTATCCTTAGTTGCTTTCTTTGCTTGATAGAGGCAAAATTTCATCTTTCTGAAACGTGACTTAACATGAAGTTATCATGAAGCATTTTGCATGCCTAAGAAGAATTACTCAATTCTTGCACATGGACGGTTCAGAGCTCAAGACTGAGTGTTGGAATGCTGGATTAAAACCTAGCTGCACTTGTATATGGTTGTCATTTGTCTCATTTGTGAGTGTATATCATGTTAGCGCTAAAATGCACATTGTGTTTCGAGTCAGCATTTAACAAAAACTCATGGCATGTCCTGAACAGTTCCTTCAACTTTCATGGTGAAATCAAAACCCCCTCAGCCAGGATGTGGATTGTCCCGGGTTGGTTTTGGTTGCCAGGTCTTTGCCGTTCAGCGTGTAAGTGATATTAGCATGCACAGGAGAGGGAAATGGTGACGGCTCAATCAGAACAGGTTCCTTGTAAAAGGCTGACTTGTGGCCAGTAGTACAGGCACTCAGGCACGGTGGCAACTTCTGGAGCACTTCGTGTCAACGGTTTAAAACAAAGAGCGTTCTGCAAGGTGGCACCTGGAGCTGATTGTTGGAGACACTCGTTTAACGCTTCACTGAGATTCTCCTCTCAGGCTTGGATTAGTTGCCCATTTTTATTGGGAGCTTTCCGCACCTGCTAGACACGGTGACCTTCAAACAGGGGCTAATTTGATGCCAGAGGACGCGACGATGACGGTTTCTGTGAATTCTGCCGTCTGCGTGTCGAGCTTTTGCGTTTTAGAAAACAGACGCTCCGTTTGCAGAGTTTGTTTCCGTGGCATGACGGGTTATGGCTTCACAATAAAAGGCAGAAAATGAACAGGTCGATCCCGAAGCCGCTCGTGAAAGCTTTTATGTGGCACGGCGAGCGGCGCAACGACTAGTCTGAGCTGAGTATCTCCTGTTATGGTACCGATTTTGTCGGGTATTATTATTATTATTCCTCGGCACGTCCGTTGCACTGTTCCTGTCTTAAAACCAAACGGACCATGTTTGACCCTGGTTATTACCCAGTAAGTCTTGTAAACAACAAGAGAATGTGAAAAGTCACTCTGAGGGCTTTTGCGGTGCTATAAATAACAAACATGTGTGCGCTTCTCTTAGTTGTGTTTACCACACAGGCCTAATTTAAGTGTCAATGAAAAACCAAGACCTCTCCGAGGAGGTATTCCGTTTTATCTTTATAGCCTTACAGGCACGGAGCGCCACATGAAACAAGCGAAATAATCACCAGTACTGTCCAAGTCAGACTTGGTACTCTGTAGCGGTTCCTATTTAACCCTTGATGGATCAAATGGACAGATTGCAGATGGGAAGTAATTCAGGCAGGAAAAGCAGAAAGGACGCCAAAACAAGGGTACTGTGGTACCGCGGCATACGAACCTTGCAAATGTTCGCCTTAAGAACGTTCCGCCTCGGCATACAAAGCATTTCCGGCGTACGAGCGACCGGTCCCACGTACATCTGGTCTCCTGGTTAGTTGAGCCGTTTCTGATCCAATTAGTTGAAAATTGGACTTTAAAAGGTCCAGAACTTTACTTGGAAAGGTTAACACAGGTTTCTGAGCTCCCCCAAAGTGTGATAGATAATCCCCCTTAGATAATGTTGTTGTTTTTATCGTAAAAAGAGTACAGATTATCGTAGTTGCATGTGCATCTGTCTTGCACCTCCGTTGTGCTTGTA
>JAQQZT010000007.1:22649340-22664809 GCA_030068275.1 Clarias platycephalus
ATTTGTCACTTTATGGCGTTTTATGGCTTTCTAGTTTGCCGTCTGGAGACAAGAAAAGAGAGAGAGAGAGAGAGAGAGAGAGAGAGAGAGAGAGAGATCATATCACCTGGTTTTCTGTCTTCACAAACAGAGAACGTTTTATGACTTTATTGCCACTCCAGCTCCTCTGGCACGGACTCGCACCGAGACAAGAAGGTTTAATCCGTTCATCTATAAAACGCAAAAGAGCATCCTTTATATACTAATGCTGCTGCTTCTTAATTTGTACGCCTGGATGACTTTCTTCGTTGGACGGAAGAAGGAAAACTTCCAGACATGGCTTGTTGCACTTCATCGCAGCGCACGAACGTCACTCTGGACGTTTTGGCTGCGCTAGGACACTGAGCCTGCTGTTATTTTCATCCGCTGTCCGAATGTTTCCTACCGGACCATCCAAGAGAAACATTTACGCAATGATTCCTAACAGCGGTTTGGACGCGGTGTGGGAACGAAGCCTATAACAGACGGCGACAGACCTCACACACACACACACACACACACACACACACACACACACACATAGAGAGAGAGAGAGGCTGCAGGTCCATCAGGGAAGGTCAACTGCACTTCATATAAAGTAATGCTCCTCACCGCACCAGACATCATGCTCGGTCTGTTGACCCCCAACACAGACCAGGATTTGAACACGTACCCTCTCACTTCCTCACTCGGAGTGTCTCGAAGTCCGGTGTGTGTGTGCACGCATCGACAAAACAATCAGAGATTATTGGCCGGGAACTTGAGTGATTTCGGTGCAGTGGACTGCATTAGAGGCGGCTCACATCGTTGTTTACCAGCAGGACTCCGCAGAGAGGGGCAATCTGCCTCGTCCAATACAGGATATTGAAGGAGACGTCTCGGCGAAATGGACGCCGCACGCACAGAAGCAGGGCGAGGATCGGAAGGAGAATGGGCAGCTGCTCCGAGTCAAGCCGAGATGAATGTTTCATAAAAAACAGATGTTGTGTACTTTATTGACAATCCAATGAAGTCACATGACCACTTGAATGTTGTCTGAAGAGCTCGGGAGGATTAGAGAGGCCATTCCGGCTACTCTGGAGGCTGTAAACAAAAAAGCGCACACATCCTTCCTGATCTGCATCAGCCGCCAAACCCATGAGCCGCCGAGACGCTGGGGATAACAGTGTGCGAAAGGTGCAGGCTATTAGGAATCCTCGTTAAAGGGGGAACTATTATTCAGAATTTACCTTTGAGTCTCTAGTGTGCATGCATAAACAACAAAAACATGAAAAAAAAAAATCACCTGCATTATGCATTTAGAAAGCAGATTTTTTTTACCTTCAAATACAACATTTAACCTAAAAATTAAATGTTTTAGCTTTAAAAAATTGAGCTTCTAAATGAAACAAAGAAGCAAATTTTTTTTACAGAGCAGCTCGTATCTCTGAGATCTGCCATAATTATTATTTCTAATAATAATGAAAAATTATTTTAAAAAAAATAAAAATTCCCTTACGGAATGAAATGTGTAAATAGTTCAGAGTGCGCCACCTGTATGATTTCTTTTAAAAAGGTGTTTTTGATGTTTTACCACCTCAAAAAGTCTCCAAACACAACTTGACCGCGGGTTGCGTGGCTGCGAGCATGAGCGCACGCGCGGCTTCTTACCCATGCGATGGGACTAATTAGCACTCGTGGTGTCGAGAACGGTGTAAGCGTGTGTAATGACCGGGTTTCGAGACTAATTCGCTCACAGAGTTTGGAGAAAAAGACAGATCGGAGGCTTTTAACAAGCACGCTTTTTATAATGCGAGACACCAAGAAAACGTGTTTTGCGCAATCGGTTTGATCACCTGTCATGACCAATCAAACTGAAAAACAGCCAATTCTGGTCACTGCTCGATCGACCGGGTCATCTCTGTTATACATGTAAAAGTCGGCATCCATAACCGAATCGATCTCTAGTAACCAAGCCTTTAGAAATGCCACACCCAGCAGCTACGAGCAGAGATGAGGTCATCCAGCAACACCATTCACAGGAGGACTTGTACCATTAGAGAAAAATATTAGGATGTAAAGTCTCGGAGGCCCCGCGGAGGCAGAGCCCATTGGCTATGATCAGGACGCTCTGTACTTCTTAACTGGTCGTTCGAGGAAGCAGGCGGCTATTAAAGAAAGTTCAAAAATATTTACAGGCGGCCAGCCAAACATCCCCTTCCAGTCCGAGGTGGGCTCCTCAGGCCCAGAGCGCCGCAAGGCCGACTCCGCCGAGCCCGATTTACTGACGCCGTTAAACCCGGCTATGAGGAGATAAATCCGTTTCTGTCACGGCTCCGTGGTGAAAAATCACGCGGAATGGCGAATCTCATCTCCGGAAGCGCAAACTCATAAGATCGGGAACACTGGGCCTCTAAGCTCCCAAGGGGAAATAAATCCACCTCCTTTCTTTCCTTCTGACTCAGTAAAATGAGCAGATTAAGTTGCCCCCTGCTTACCTTCATGTAATATTCATGAGCCGGGTTCGAGCGATCTTAATATGACTTCAGTCCAAATTACAGCGATCTCAGAAGCCTTGTGTCGTATTGTTTTATTAATGTTAATGCGGAAGAGGGAAGGATAGGCCACCGGAATGTGACGCAGTTCATAGTAAAGTCAGCCCAAGACCTGACCGCAGCGTACCCTACCCTATCCTACCCGCTGCATATTTCATGAATCTTACACGCACTGTTGTATATTTTATAGCAGGACGCAGGCTTTGTGCTACTAAGAGCTGAAAATGGCAGAGTAACAGGCCGCTGTGTGTTTCTCCTCTTGGCGTTGTCAAGAGAACCGCTCGTGCCTTTCAATCCCAGACAGGTTACAGTCGGGTCTCAAGTAATCAGGGCTGCACACTTTAACTATCAAAACGGTCGAGCCACTATTCCGCTCCAAAAGAAACTGTGATACTAAAGTAGGCGTAGCGAAACGCATCGAGATCTCTTCTCCGTGTTGAAGAGGGCGATTTAGCGACTCGTTCAAACGTCCTTTTGTTAGATCCCGCCGATGGTCTACTCCGCCCAGTGACAGCTAGAGATCTGAAGAGCAGAGATAACACCGGGCCATCTTTCATCATGGTTCAGATACCAGAAACAATGCCTTGGCTGTCTGGTTAATGAGCCAGACTAATGATTATACCTTCCGAAAGACAAGACACGCATGCAAATAAACACAGCGGCCACTCTGGTACCTTTTTTTATTTAAGATCGCTCGGAGGAACATGGAGGAGCTCATAGAGCTCAGAAGCTGTTTAACCTGCTTAGAATTTTGCATGGACATCTTAAGATTGGTATTTCTTCCAATTTTTCATCTCGTGCCAAAGATTTTGGTGGTGCGGAGATGAAGAAGAAAATCAGTAAGATCCTGATTAAAAGGGATGAGAATCACCAGTCACCAACCGATACTATATCATCACGATACCTCAATGCCAAAATAAAATTTCCCGCAATTGTGATACAATTTTACACCATTACAAAGTTTAAAAGGTTAATATTACATGGAGCTCGTTGCAAAACAGTTTAGCAAAATAATTCACTCCTACCACATGGAATGATGTGTGAATAGTTCAAAGTGCGCCACCTGTAGGAATATAAAGCAACGGCGATGTTTTACACAACTCAACAGTGCGCACGCAGGGTTTTAACACGTGTAATTTTTTGATAAACACCGCTTCTGATGCACCACTCGGGAGCTTCTGCGTCCGGTAGAGAATCTGAGGTCACGGCCGATCTGGAGTGAAAACCAGCCAAATCTGCTCACTGGTTGATCGACCGGTTCATCTGGATTATGAATGTAAAGATAGTTTTTAAAAATCGATTTTGGAGTGGGGCAGTATGTGAATCGCCGCATGAAAGAGTCGTGATTGATGATCAGTTTTTCCCCCCATTTCTGCTGATTAGGTGGCAGAAATACAGGTATCATCTGAGTTATTCTATTTATAATAATAATAATAAATTAACTAAATCAGAGCTTTAATCTTGCTCCAAAATCTGTGATAACTGCACAAATATGATCGATTATTCCAGCTTCTGTAAAGGCACCCGATGTCAGTAGACACTTAAAAAGTGTCCATCTCTCTTAAGAGTTCTTTGCTTAGTCCCTATGGGGAAACCCTTTAGAAGTTCCATGTGGATTCTTAGGACAAAGGCTCTCTCTTCTTTTCATGAGTTCCAAGCGAAGGCGTCTCTAGTGTTGGTCAAAGAACCCTCGAGGAATGCCGGGGTAACGCGTTTCTCCCCAGAGGGTCAAACCCAGCACGGACTTCCTTACATCCCTCAGCAGAAATGATTATTCATGTCACACAGGTACACGTAAAGAGAGCGCAATAAGACGGAGGACTCAGACGCGTCTCAAAACGGCAAAAAAAAGAAACGATAAAATGAAGTGACAATATTTAGAGAGGCGCGGTGAACATGAAACACGGTACACCTCAGATCTCCAAGGTCTCGGAGTTCAACCCTGAGTGCACGTTCTCTCCATGAGTCTGTGGGTTTCCTCTCAAAACATTGTGGCAGCTGGATTAAACACACTTTAAGTGCGCCTTGGTGTAATAAAGTCAGAGATGGTGCCAATCATGCGTAGTCAAGCTGTCAATCATACCTAGAGGGTCTATTCGATTTAAATTTAGATTTTTTATTTGATTCAATAGCACTAATATTTACTGTGTGATTTCTTTTTTCCAGTCTAGTATATTTCATACAAGTTTTGAATTGTTACATCTAAGTTTTATATTCATATACCTAATTTGAACATGTTTATTAAAATATTAGATTGCATACAAATTGATCATCTTTTGTCCTTCCAATCGTCTGCTCCACACTCCAGCCCAGTAGGTGGCAGCATTTCACCAAGCGACTCATAAATTCAAAAGAAGAAGCGATAATCCTGCAAAATCAAGTTATTTGCGAAGGATGCAGGAGGTTTGCATTTTCTGCATAAGTTGTGGTCCAGTTTTAAGAAATTCAGCAATTTTAGAGTAAAATTTTGCGCTGCAAAAAACTGTTGCCTATTTTTAGATAATTGACAATTTTACGTCATTTTATGATTGGAAGTTAACCTAAATGATTTTAAAAGTTTGAACTGTTGACTTAATGAATTATTAAAAGATCAATTAAATTACTTAATTGATTTCATCGCACAATAATAGTCTGCCCTATATCTACTGATTAAAGAGATTTGGGGGGGTGGGGGGGGGGGGTGATTCAGTTGCATATCACAGTTATTTCACGTTGCAATTCAGGTATAAGGACGCTGACTCCAAAATAGATTTATTTATTTTATTTATTTCACATTGATTTCTTTGTATCTGAGCCAGTTGCTGTTCCTCTGCAATCCTGCAGGTGGCGTGCTCTAAATTAATCACACATTGGCAGGCAGTACAGCATCCTGTGAGATAGGAGAGAATTATTTGTTAAATTTGTTTCGGGATGTTTAGAAAATCGCAATACAAATTGAATCAGCATCTGGGTATCGTGATAATATCGTATCGGGACGTCCCTGGTGATTCCTGACCAACAGTCTGACATTCCCTGCCCAGGTTGACACAGTTATCACAAATAAGTAAAAGAAAATTTTTAACCTGATTAAAAGATTCGTGAAAGGGTTTCCTGGAGAAGAAAAAAAAAAAAAACTGGTACAAAAGACATATCCAACTAAAACGTCGTCTCTTTCTTGACTTCCAAAAAACAATATAGCAATCGAGTTGCTCTTTCTAGACAGCAGTGTGCTTTATTTCTCTCTATCGAACAGAGGCAATAAGTTTCCCAGAGGACAAAATGTCAGCGCGCTCTCATGGGTTATATTCCGTGTCACTTTCCGGAAGCGCCTAATAAATGGGAAGCGATAACGCGGCGCAGACGTGAACACAGCGTTTCCACACGGCGGTCTCTTCAGAGGGAACGCGAACCGCTCCCGTCGTCACCGATTTGTTTATCACCATGGGGCATTTTTACGGAGAGGGGAGTTTAAACATGTTGGAAGTACACTTTTCAGAAGTGTCAAACACTGCGAGGAGAATAAACCCGTCACAACCGCCGTGACAACTGATCTGCGCCTGGCAGAAAGGCAAGGATCTGAGAGACCGCCCTGTTACAAGAGGAAAAATGCTATGCTGTCGGTTTCAGAGCGCTGTAGAGTCTGAGCTCATTCCTTTGCAGAAAATAAATAAATAAATCCAAGATTATAGAGGATGCTTTTTATGCACAGCTGAAAAACACAGCTGAACATGGAGGTGGACACGTCACCGGATCTACACTGGCACCAGGTTGGATTCTAAATGGATGTCAAAACCTTACTGTATCTCCTGATTATCTTCAAGTATTTATTTATTTATAGAATTGAACTGAAGATGGAATCGGCATTTATGCCCCGTGATGATGTCGTATCGGGTGATTCCTGGTGATTCCCATCCCTGATAAACATATCAATAAACATCATAGCATTTAAAACTACTAACAAAATTCCAGAATAACTGGAACTGACTGGCAGAAAAATGCATTGCATCATATGAGGTTTATCTCCCAGCTGTGCCTTAAGGGCATCCCAGGAACACACACAAGCCTTTAGCGTACGAGATGGAATTTTTTTTATCCCTGGATATGTTCTTACACCGCCTAACCCTAATGTTTTCTAATGCATTCGCTGCCTCAATACGGGCAAAAGTAAAACAGCCCTGACTTGCACGGTACAGATGTTGAGCTCTTGCCTTGCGTAAACACAAAGCCTTACACGGCGAGCCCAGCTGCTCCTTGGACGTGGCCAAAGAGTCCTGTGTGTTTATAAAAAGATTCAGCTCATCGTCGAGTTTACATTAAAACCTGCAGCATCCTGTTCAAACATCCTGCCCGCCCCAGCGATCCGCGGCGTGCCGCACCTAGGCGGTGCATAACTGCACTCGATCCTCGGTACTGTAGGGGCAATGGAGGCAAACAAATGAAATTGAAATATCATTCAATTAGGTTGTCTAGACAAAGCCAGGCACCTCAGCCGGCAGACCAGCCGCGTAATATGAATGTTTGCCGTGCGTGAGCGGAAGCGGCGAAAAGAACACGCAGGGCCCCAGAAGTGGAAGAGAAGGAGGAGGAGGAGGGGCGGGGGGGGGCCGCAAACAAGAACGACTGTAGCAGCGGCCGTTACCGTGGAAACCGTGGGAATAAAATGAACATCTGTGGGATGAACATGTGTAAATTCAAATGCCAAGGATGTTAAGGTCAGCGTTGTAATTGACATGCGAGAATCAATTAAACTAAATAGAGATGAGCGTGTGGTTCTGCTTAGGTGCACACCGATGACATCTCAAAGCCACGAATTAATGCTAGAGGGGGGCATGGAAATCAGATTTCATTGTTCAACTTCTGATTCATGTTGCAGTTGAACAATTGTTAGAGACGGCGGATTGGCCGCTCTACGTATCAAAGCCTATTAACAAGGATTTCAATGTAAAAAACAAAAGAGATTTGAGATAATGTGATTTAATTTATGTACATATGTGCTCATCGACAATTAGGTTATATTTAAAAAAAAAATTTATTAACCCAATCAAAACTATGTGGTTTTTCCTTTTAATACTGATTTTCAGGGATTTTGAGATTAAGTTCTCAGTCAATAAATTTGTTATGGCAGAGGGTCTAATTATGACGGGTGTTAACAGAGTTATGAGAGTTACTCTCAATTTCTCTATATAATAATATATAATCTATATAATAATCTCCTGCTACACTAGCACTTATCTTAAGAACTTGGATAACGTCAAGGTAGAAAGATTTCTCAATACATGATCAGACGGTCTGCTTTACTTCACCTCTAAAGCCCTGGCCCCCCAGGAACTCCTTTAATGGCCCAACCATGTGGAAATGCCTCGCTCCAAGCCATTTCCACATGTTTGGGCCATTAAAGGAGTTCCTGGGAGGCCAGCGTCAGGACTACACGGGGGATGTGACAATAACTCCCAGCCGAGTTCCTGTAATGTGCGAGTGGTGTTGGTGAATGATTGTGTGTACAGTTCCCAAGTTGGCGACAATTGGACAAATGACCAAAGCATAAAGAGAAAGTTTTAGAAACGTAGTCGAGAAATCAAAATCTTTCTTTCTTTTGCAGCCAATGATGTGTTCATCAGACAAGCTGTAGATAACTTTAGGTTTAAAGACGTATGCATCATCTTTACAAAAACAACCAAACCTTTAAAAGATCCCATATGTTACAATTTCTTTACCACAGGTCTCATTACTCCAAAACTATAAAATGTGCATCTTGATGCTCCAGCTGAAATACTCCAGATAATGCATTTTTTTATATATCTCAAACTCCCTTTAATTCACTCCTCTACCAAACATACCATTTCAGTGTCTATGTAAATGAGCCACCGTTGAGCCACGCCCCTCCAGAGAACAGCAGAGCTGAGCAACAAAACTCTAATGTGGGAGGGGATCGATCTTGTATGAGGTCACATTAGGGTGAAATCTAATCATCTTGTTTAAACATCAGCCAATACAAAAATAGAAGGGAAAAAAAAACTGACAAAATTAAGAAACTGGAGAGTCATCAGAATGTCTAAACGATGAATTGTGCATAACGTGAGTTGATCAGCAGCCTCTCTATGTTCGAAACCCCGGCCGTATGTGCTTGTGTCCTTAAATGCCTCATCTTGTGCACTGGGAAGAACGTGAGGAGCAGACCACCAAATATTTTGAGGTGCATGATGGATACTCATGAGCATTTCCCTTATTTCTCTTATCTCTCCTCCACCGTTTCCACTGCTGCTTACCGTGAGCAGATGAGGCTTCTCTCAACACCGTAATCAAGCTATTTGAAAACAGACTACAAGTATGTTGGAAGAATGTGGAAGAAACGATCGAGGAGGTCAAATGGAATCACGCCACACCACAAGTCAGAGAGGCATACCCAGATGAAGTGTGAAGCCACTGTGAAGCCGGAGCATACGAAGCCTGGAATGCTGAAACCTCAAACTGATGAGAGGGAGGGCTTTCACAGGAGGCCACGTCCTCAAGCGAAACCACATCCGCGCACAAGCACAATCAAACCGTACAGGCATGCACGCGAGCTCCTACACTCCTTCGGCTCTACACAGACTTAACCCCCGTACTCTGTCCAGCTGCCAGGAGCTATTCCACACTGTTACCACTGATGCCTTCTCCACATCTGTACGAGGATGAATTTGAGCTGTAACACAAGCCAGGGTTCCTTGTTGCTTTAAACGGTGCCTTATGCGACATCTGCTCTACGTTTTCTACGACTAACCTTGGAATGAGGATGGTGGAAAGGGATTTTAAAGATCACAGAGAAACAAATTGATCAGGTATACAGATTTCACAATCAGTTTAACAGGCTTTGGAACGAGCGAAAACACATTGTGAAGATGAGGCGCAGCTCTCGACAGAGCGGCCACTTCGGAGATTTTAGCAGTGGCGCCAATTTCAAGGCTGAAAAGGAAGACAAAAACGGGACTCCTACAATATGTAGATGAGCAGAAAGAAGGGAAGCCCAAGGAAAAGCCTGAGGTGAGGGCAGCGGTGACAGACATGTCGAGGTAACAGATGGCAACATCGGCGCAGATGAGCCTCCCGGCAGCTTGCCCTTTTTTTTTTTCTTGCACTTTAAACGTGAATAATAGGCTTCTTTAGACCGGACACCTGCAACAGCGCTACGTGTGAAACAAGTGTGAAAGCCGAACCCTGTGTGAAAGCTGCCACCCTTTGCTCCCTGGAGGCTAGCTGATCTCCAAAGACTTGTGTCCCAACAACAAATCTCTTCCTGGAGCATGTATCAGGTAGAACCACCGCAACCACGGCTTTTAGCTTATGCCACATCCACGCTGCACAGGACGCTCCCCCCCCCCCACATGGGAGCTCAAGACCCCCCCCCACTCGACTCTCGACTGAAATATGGTCTGCTATTCCTAGTATCGCGTTTAACCAGATCCCCTACTGTGAAATGTGACATGCTAGAGCACCCAAAGAGATCAGACCAGCCCCGTTTAGAAAATCATCAACAACAGCCTGGGTGTCATCTTGCATCTACGGTCCTGGCCGCGTTCTCGATTTATTCGCCTGTAGAAAAGAGCTTCAACGCCTGCTCCGAATGTGATGACGGGAACGCCTCCAGCCTCCCCAGGGCCCTGGCATGGAGAGTTCAGGCCAGTTCAGTGAAGCAGGGAAACTACTCCAGCCCGAGTATAGCCCCTGAAAACCCCCTCTCGTTCTGTTCATTTAGTGCTTCGCAGGACTCGTTCTGGCAAGGCGCGGACATGCTGGAGAACCCGACGACACGATTTGTTTCGTATGGAGGAATAAAAAACGGACATCTGGTTTATTTCTGCCGACTCGCCGTCCCCCGCTGCTCCGGAGAGAAAGGCGAAAATCCTGTAACGTGGCAACAAAGACCGCCATGCTATCTTTTATTAGTTTTGACTGACGCGCAGTCTGGGGCCCAGATCAAAGCTTTTCGGCGCAACGATTCAACGATGCAAACATAAAAAGCGACCTCTCGGCTGAACACTAACAAGTATAACAAACAAGTTCGACTTAAAACCTTTTGACTCGCATGACGGCAGAAATGAATCAATAAAGCCGAAGCAAAAAAAACAAAAAAAAAACCACAAGTAGAGCGTGATACTGTAATATTAGAGGGGTGGAGAAGTCAACACGTTCAGTGGAAAAGAGGGTAAAAGTGACGCCCGGTCACATGCCGCGAGGGGATTTGATGCTGCCAGGAAGAACAACGGTCCCGCCCCCTACTCTACCCGTGTCCTCTCTTTTTTTTTTCGAGGGGTGAAAGCTCAGTCAGGGCAGACTTCAGAATCCAGGCCAACACACCCACCGAGTTCACCAGAACAATATCTGTTCAAGTTTGGAGCGTGTTGAAACAAGGTTAAAAAGAGATCCCGGGCTCCTTTACGCGACCTTGACCAGACGAACCCGAAGGACGTTTTTTTTTCTTTTCTTCTGAAGTTCGGCTCGTGTTTCAGCTCTTACCTTCCGCTCTAATGACATGTGATAAGTCTTTCTTTAGTCTGTAATTTACATGTCATGGCTGTCACCAGCCCTGAGCTAAACACATACAGTACTTCACGTGATTGAGCTGCTGGCGCTGTACCAGGACGCATGCACCGTCTCTTTGTCCTGACCCTATACACCTCCACACCACAGCGCTCTTCTAGTACGGGGCGAGAATCCAGAATCATTCTCAACGTTGTCTTTGGACTACATACGTCTGGATCAAGTTACTTCTTACTTACGACTTGTTTAGAGCAACCATTATGTTCTGTAGCAATCAGCGACTGCGGTAATTTGTTTTACTGTACAGAACAATACCAACGGAGGTCCGTGAAATTTTCCTGGCTGGAAAAAAATTAACTGGAAATAAACTCATTGAAGTCGAGTGTACAGTTGCGGTCAGAAGTTTACATGAACTCATCAAGAAGATGAATCTCACACCGCTTGCAAAGATTTTTTATTTAATTTCTGGCGAAGAATGACTGTACAACCCACAAATTGTGTCGAGTGCGTTTGTAAAACCCATCAAGCACCGTGATGAAACTGTCTCTCATGAAGACCTTCACAGGAAAACAAGACCTAAACTGACCTCTGCTGCAGAGGAGACGTTCATTTAGAGTCACCAGCCTCAGAAATCACCAATTAACAACCAGCAGCTCGGATTAGAGGCGTTATGAAGGATTTACAGAGCAGAAGTAGCAGATATACATCTCGGTATCAACTGTCCAAAGGAGATTATTGTACATTTTGGATGCATTGTTTCACAGTGCGGAAAGAAATAAAAAAATCAGGAGAAATTAGAAGGAATTAGAGTTAGAAGGTGTGTCTAAACTTTTGACTTGTAACGTCTATACTTAGATTATTAATTCAGTGCTTCAAAGAGACGTGATCACAAAAGCACTGCAGGACTGTCAAAGGAAAACACGTTTTAGAAATGAATTTAAAAAGCGCAACACAATGGAAAAAAAGATGGGTTTGTGGACAAAAGACATTTTTTCTTAAATTCGTTTCCCTTTACTTATTTTTTTTTTATTAAATTTTTTTTTTCAATATAAAAAGACAAAAAAATCTTTTAAAATTAACCTATAAAAAGGTCATCCTTCTTCAATCTTAAACATCTAATGCACATCTCAGATTTAGACATTTAAATCCTTAACACTTGGCGAACATTCGAGTTTCATCCAACAAAGCTGAAAAACCTCAACCAAGCACTAAGTAGGAGTTCATTATAACAGCTGGCGAGTTACATTACATAAGCACATCTGGCAATTCCTAATCATGCAGCACAGATACTTCCTTGGCAATTTAAAAAATGTTCGAAACAAAATCTTTTTTCTTTTTTTTTTAATCTAATTGGCGAGTTCAGCCGATATCCCTGGAGCCATTTCTGTCATCTCAGTCACAGCTTGATTCGGAGGACATATTTCTCTAGTGTTTTCTAAATGGCAGTCTGGCGGTCTGACGTGTACCATCACTGAAAATGAAAGAGGAAGAAGGTCCTGTGTTCTTGTGGAAATCCTGAAAACAAGCAGCAAACACTTGATAAGGTCCCCGAATATGAATATTTCCAATTCCTGCATTCTGATTGGCTAGGAAAATGCACTTCCTCTAACGGTGGGTCAGGACGGTTCATGTAAAGCTACAGACACTGAAACGGCGTGCTTGGAAAAGGAGTGAAAGAGAAAGAAATCTAGCAGCCAGAATGCAGGATCTGAGTTTAATTTGTGACGTTTGAAGATAATACGACAAAAAAAATGCTGAGATAAACTTGAAAGTCTTGAACAAACTTCTCTATCTTGAAGACTAGCAAGAGGTAGAAATAGCACTGACACTGGAGATCCCTTATGTAAAAATTAAACCGTTATTTACAGAAAACATTTTTAAAAAGCACATTGGTTTAAATGAAAGATGTTTTTTTTTTTTATGTGGTGAGATTTTGAATATCTAAAATATAATATATTGAATACACTGCCTGGACCATTAAATTTTTTTTTATAAAAAACACTTCATTGATCGCCTTTAGCTTTGATACAGTAACGGTATACAGTACAGTATGTTGGCAAATTCATGCGCTCGGATCAGAACACTACCTCCAGAGACTTATACATTCTGCACTATGCATGATGGGTACACCGCCTCATGTGCTTCCCTTCAGACCCTGACATGCACATCGCTCTGGACTAGGCTCAGACTGATCAGACCACTCAGAGCACTTCATCAAACTGAAGTGTTGTTTTTTCCCTGATGAGTCTCACCATCAAGTGGTTTTCTTATTGACACACAGCTGTTAAGATCTCGCAGGTTTGGGACTAATCACACTGCACATGTAGAAAAGCTCTTACTTTCACTATTAAACATATCTCTGATTTCCACGGTTTTTAATAATTTGTTGGACATTTTTAAACTAAATTCTAGTATTTCAATTCAATTCTCAATTTCAAATTTCCTTATAATAATAATTTCTATTAGTCAGTAGTGACATAACTAAGAGTGTTATATACAGTACGTTGTTGGGTGGATTGGGTTGGGCTGGGACAGGGTATTTCTACAGTACTTTTTGCCATTTTAACCAAAAAGGTAGCAAAGAAGAGAATTTAGTTTATCTTGTTTTCAACTGTACTGTCCAATTCCTTCAATAATAAAAAAAAAATTATAATACAGTAGTAATTTAGCTCTTCTTGAATGGTGACCTCTTTTATGGCCAGGCGTTGTAAGTTGTTACTATGGAAACCATAATGCATTAGATCTCGGGCACTGAATAGGAATCTGAGCCGTGCCATGGAGTCAGAAATAACGTTCACGCTGCTGTTACAGAAAAGCTTCAAGACTTCAACAGTGCTGTGATACGATCGTACTCAAGATCACAAACGCAATCAATTGTTCTTAGAAAATGTCAAACTGTGAGCTAAGCTGTGAGCAGAGTGCTTTTACTCGGCTCATTTGAATAGGTTTTTTTTTTCTCACACAGAATAAAGAACACAGAAAGACGACCCAGCGGTTGGTTGAGGCCCATTTTTCCAAATATAGATTTTTTTTTTTTTTTTACACCGCCAACAAGTATTGACATCCTCCTCCAGATCCATTTACTCATCATGTAAGTTTGGACTTTTAACATAAGGCACAGATAAATATTCATTTACAAAACACACTCTTATAGTGGGCAGTGGCGGCTCATACGGTAAGGTTAAGGCTCGGAAGGTTGAAGGTTCGAGTCCCAGCATCGCCAACCTGCCACTGTTGAGCCCCTGATCCAGGCCCTTAAACCGCGTCTAAACTCCAGGGGCGCTGTATCCTGCCTACGAGGTACACGTGAGGATTGAAACTTTTTTTCTTTTCGATTTTTTCCCCCAAAAACACAAACGCAGAAGTGGAATCCTGTCTCCCCGGGTTAAGCTCTTTAAACTAACGTACCTTTTTTAAACAGTAGAGATTTACCACGCTCACGCTGTCCCTGCAGAAAGCAACGCTATCAAACCTGACAGTGGAGAAGCTACGACTGAAGCAATTACTGTCAGCCTTTGAGAAAAACCTACAGTCTTAAAGCCGGAGCCGCGCAATATACTAAGCATCTGTTCTCGCTCTTTCCAGGACAGAAACAATAAAACTGTCAAGCGCGTCGTTATACCGAAACAGCCCTACATGAGGAGAAGACTGGACGAGTAACTTATTAAAACTGGGAAATGTGCTCAGGTTTGTTAACAGAAATGATGCGTTTCGTACTTTTCTTGCAGTATAAGTGAAGCGCCTGCCTCAATCCGTCAAGCCAAAGTCTAACAGAAACCGAGCTTCATGTAAACAGCCTGCGTCTGGTTTCTACTCGAAACATTCCCGATCTGAGCACCAGATCTACAGCTTCGTTATACCGTGCGCTCGGGACAGACAGGGCCAAACGCGACGCTGTTTACACGTACTGAAGCGGAAAGAGAGAGACGCTGCAAACTCAGAATTCCTCCCCAGTAACCCGCGCGGCTGAACCGCTCAGCACAGGCAGTGGCGCGCGTCCAAATAAAGCCTTGAAACGCTCGCAATCACCGGCTGCTCCGGCCGCGCTGACGTCAGTGGAATCCTTTACTGGCCGTAACTGACGGACACGAGAACGCCTGTGTCCCGCTCGCGTACGTCCATGTTCAGGTCATTTATAGCACCGGCCGCTTGGAGAGGACACGAACATTCACACAGGTTCATTAATTTATGTAGTTTTTTTTTTTTTTTTTTTTTTAAGGTGTGTGTGTGCGTGTTTGTGTATATATATGTGTGTGTACACGTGTGTGTGTGTGTATGTATATATACGCATGTGTGTTTACGTGTGTGTATGTATATGTGTTTGCGGGTGTGTGTGTGTGTGTGTGTGCGCGCGTGTGTGTACGTGTGTGTGGGTGCGGGTGTGTGTGTACGTGTGTGTGGGTGCGGGTGTGTGTGTATAT
>JAQQZT010000007.1:22664909-22677364 GCA_030068275.1 Clarias platycephalus
TGTGTGTGTGTGATATAGATATGTGTGTGTGTGTGTGTGATATAGATGTGTGTGTGTGTGTGTGTGTGTGTGTGTGTGTGTATATGTATACAGTATATGTGTGTATGAGGTCCACCGAACACCTCTTTGATAACACTAGACAGTAAAAAAGCCATCTAACAATATATTTTTTTAACTATTTTGCAGAACTTATTAAAAAATTTAACATTTATTGTTACAATATTCAAGAACATGACTATCTATTTGACTTGTACTATAATTAAAGTCAGCAGTACAGTAAGTGAGTAGAGGTACAGTATGTCAACAGAATGTAAGTCATTTTCAAAAAAAAAAAAAAAAAAAAAAAAAAGAATTTTATTTAAGAAATCACTAAATAAGTGTTATTTTTTTTCTCCTCACTGTATTATCCAATAAACTACATTACGACTACTATTTATTCTTCATCACTCGAGATGATTACAGTGTGCACATGAACGTCCTGCCGTAAGAATTTCCACCTTAAGGCCTAAAATGTTGCCTCGGCCTACGAAGCACTTTTGGCGTACGAGCGACCTCGCTTAGCAGCCCAAATTAATGTTGAGGTTTAATGTCTATTTATTTCATACTTTACTTCGTGTAAAAGCCCCAGGGCAGGGGCAGATCAGTGATCTATCTGAATATAACCGGTTCAATCCCCAGCACCACTAGATTACCACTGTAGGGCCCTTAAGCAAGGCCCTTAACCCTCTATTGCTCAAATGTATAATGTAAAAAAAAACTGTAATTTGCTCTGGATAAAACAATACAAAATAATAAATGTACTTGTCTTTTCTAAATATTTTGATTGTTTTTATGTGAAGAAATATGATTACAGTGTTGGAAATAAAGTGTTTATTATAAATCTGTATATTTTTAGGTGGTGGAACAGATTATCTGCATTTACATTATTTACTATAGGAAGATATATTCGATGATTTTCCGTGTTGTTGTTTTTTATTTGTTTGTTTTTTATTGGGTTTCTAACTAGCACTAACTAGGGGGGATTTGGCAACCCTGTAGTGCTTAGGGGTGATCTGGCAACCCTTTCAAGCATGAAGCAAGTGCGCGAGAGACGACTTGAGCGAGCGCAAATAAAATGTGTGCGCTTCCAAACAATAAATGAATGAATAAATAAATAAAACAGCTTTTCACTCCGGAACGAAAGCCCAGATGTAACGGCACAAATCAAGGTCAAATTTTACTTCACATTATGACGGATCACATGATCAACTCCAGTCCATTACACCTCTACTAACTCCACTGACCATTCCAGTGTCACCAGGTGAAGCGATGAACTGCATCATGGGATAAACTTATACCACCGTTATAGCACACACACCACACACACACACACTGCGGGCAATCTGTGAACGCCAGTTATCCTAACCTGCATATCTTTGGACTGTGGGAGGAAACCGGAGAACCCGGAGGAAACATGCAGACTCCATGCACAGTGTAGATTCTGTTCTTTCTAAATGTATTCTATGTTGCTGCAGGAGTTTATTTTAAAAAAAAAAACCTTAGACGAATACAGATCCTGCAGCGGACGCAGTCCTGCAGTGTGTCTCACGCTCGTACCCTCCACCTGCCTCATTCCAACCTCAGCGTAACGTGAGAACGACAGACCGGATCGAGTCTCCAGTTCCCCCAAACAGTGATTGAATTCCTGTACTGGTCTGGATGCCTCAGCACGAACACGAACGCAGCGCTGAACCTCTCGTGCAAACCTCAGATACAACACTGGAGCATGAACTGCTTGCTACACTAGAACACACACACACACTTTTTTTTTCCTTTTCAAATGGCCTACCAAGAAATCTGACAGCCTTTGGGAGAGGCAGTGTTTGAAATTCATAGCTGATCGTGTTGTGTTTGCGCTGGAGTCTCTGAGCTGCAGCTACCATGGCTGTGTAAAATTGGGAAGGATAAAGAGCTTGTGTGTGTGTGTGTGTGTGTGTGTGTGTGTGTGTGTGTGTGTGTGTAAACCTGCAGTGTGAAATGAAACACTGAGTGACTGACAGAAACGCAGGCAGATCGGGGAACAGCTACGCTCCCCGGCCAAGCAAAGGTCAGGTACGAGTGGGGGAACCGGAAAGAGAACAGGCTGGGGATAAACATCTGGAGCGTGGATGTGGTTTTTGGACAGATGTGTGCAGGGAGAGAGAACAGCACCGTGTACCGCTCCAGGTCAGTTTCTACAAATGTGAATATACAGTTTCGACAAATCAGGACTTTTAATGGTGCAGAATAACAATAGCTACCTTTATTTCTTTATAAGATCACCCGAAAAAGCTCTTTCTTACTTTTAATTACTGTTAAACCCTATATATTCATTATTTACGTTCCCAACCATGCGCATCACATCACCTGTAATAAATTGCAGCGGTTAACTAATTGCACAAGTCCGTACTGCGATTGTTACTTGATTAATTGTGCAGCACTGTTTAGGATCATTTTGTTTCTTCTCCAATGATGTCATCATTTCTTTATTTATATATATTTTTTTAACTTCCGCAGCCACCCAGCTCGACACTACATCCTCGTAAAGCGACGCGTGACCTTTACACTGTTATCGTGGAGACGGACGGCGATGAAGAACAGCTCGTAAACGGTGGCTCTTGTAATCTGCCGCCTATTCCATGCACCAGGAGCACAAATAAGATTTCTTGTGTTTTAATAAAGCCAGGTTCGAAAAAAATGGCCCCCGGACAGTTTCGTATGTCATGCGTGTAGCGGACCGTAAATAAAAAGAAGTAAAAAGCACCTCGGTTTCTCCTGACTGCAAATGAATGGAAAGCTACACCGGAGTCCGAGCTCATCCATGCACACACACACACACACACACACACACACACACACACACACACACACACACACACACACACACACACACACACACGACCTGCAGAATTCACAGCCCACGCAAGTCACGCAGAGCAAAGAACGCAAATCATTTCAGATGGGTCGTCTTCTTTTCAGCCCTGCACTCGCACCGAGCCCTCGATCCCGACACCTCGACCTCCACGCCATCATCTCGCATCGATGCTCAGCGAATATAGATGACCCGCCTGGCTGAGGGCGGGGCCGAAACCAGCTCAACATCGCTACATCTCTGAAGGGAGCCAAACGCGCAATAAAACAGGATTCCGGTTTTATTGAGAAGAGGTCGACTGGTGTCACGTGGTTCGGAGGAAACGCGTAACAGCCCCCGGCCCTCCTGGCTGAGTGGTAGTAAGTAGCCTTAATGTGGGAGCCCCCTAGTGGCGGGAAAGAATTGGACACGACTAAATAAAAATAAAAAGTATATAATAAAAAATAATAATAATGTAAAACCATAAAAACGCGTCTCTGTTGCGCCACTTGGAAGCTTCTGCGCTCGGTACAGAATCGTTTATATCCGAGGCTGATCACATGATCACCGGTCACGACCAATCAAACTGAAACCCAGACCATTCTGCTCACTGGCCGATCGACCGGATCATCTCGGTTATACGTGATTTTTTTTATACGAGTCACTACTTAAAGACTAACAACGTTATGGGCTTACAAGTATAACGATTAGAGGAAACCGTTGTAAAAAAATTATAAAAATGCAAGCGTGCATGTACTGAGCCAAATGGGGGATTAAAAGAGAGCTTTTAAAAAAAATAAATAAAATAAAAAATAAAAAAAGGTTAAAAATGATAATACAGTAACATAAAAGATAATGAGCAGAAATTTCCCAGTGGAAGAGATGAGCAGCGGGTCTGAGACGGACACACAGATCCAACCACAGTAACTTCTGAATCCTTACACACTGTATGTGTTCATATAAACCATTATGTACATGACATTGTGTGTGTGTGTGTGTGTGCGCGCGCGCGTGTGTGCGTGTGTGTGTGTGTGTGTTCGTTCTTATATATTTATTATAATTAGATCCTCACCTCCACTATCAGCAGCACTAACAGTAATAAGGCGACGGCTCGGCTCTTTAGGAACAGCGTGTATTAAAATGCACCGCGCGCGGCCGTGCTGAGAAAGCACTTGACGAATAAATACCATAAACTCGCCGTGGAAGTCATAATGACAAGCTGTGAAGGGAACTAAATTAAATTTGTATACAACCCATTTTCCTGAGCAAGGCTTTGTTCGCCTCAAGGTTCTTTATCTTCTAACACACACACACACACGGACATAAATGCAGACTCGCACACGCCTGGAAACACCACTTTGAAACATCTAGTGGAGGTTACGGTATTGATGCGATGTCAGGCTGGTCTTCAGCCCCGAGTCACCACAGGTCACTTCATTTCCTTTAATCATAAGAAGGGTCAGTGCAGGAGTCCAAAGGGTCACTCACACACACACACACACACACACACACACATACACAACGGTTTGTGCATCAAAGGGAAAAAGGTAATAAATAAATAAATAAATAAATCACAATGCATCAAAGAAATGATTCTTTTTCACGTCTCTAGTTCATAAGGTCGAGTTTTCAATATCGCTCGTGTTTATTTCTGACATTCTGCCCGCTGCTGAACCTTTACACAACTCACACACACTGAGAGCACTAGGAATGGGAATCGTAAAAAGACCTCCCGATACGATACAATCATGACACCCGAGTGCTGATTCAATCTGTATTGCGATTCTGTAAGTATCACAATTTAATAAATATATCCTGATTCAATCGAAGTTTAGCGATTTTACTTGTTCCTACCACACGGGGCGCTGTGCTGCCTGCCGACGTGTGAATAGTTTAGAGTGCACCACCTGCAGGATTATACTGTGCAGGAACGGGAATGTTTCACCGCTGCAAACACAAAAACAGACGGTGGTACCTCGCCATACACAAATTGGCCTCACGAATTTTCGTCTTAAAAACTTTTGCAAATGTGCAAGAAATTTGCATCAGAACAACGAAGCGTTTTTGGCGTACAGGCAAAAGAAACCGAGCCGAATGTCGACCAAGTTGCGCGTACGTCCAGGAGCCGTTCAAAACTAGCGAAGTCAGTTCACGTATTTCTTTGTGGGATTTTTTCCACGATTTAGTAAAGACGTAGCGCCGCGGGTCCCAAGAGCGCTAGCAAGAAGAAAACGGAGCCACTTTCAGTTTCGTTTTTTAAAGCAGTCGTTGCAAAGATGAATCATAAACTAAGGTTAAGTGAATAATAGTTTATTATATTTCGGGTGGCTGGAACGGATTCTCTCATTTACATCATGTCCTATGAGAAGATGCGTTTCGCCTTAAGAACCCGTCTCTGGAACGGATTCAATTCAAAGGCTGAGGTGCCACTCATGACGTGATTTTTTTCTTTATTAACATATCTGGAACATACAAGGAAACTCTGATCAGTCGTCTCATGGTCGTCTTTAGATCTTATACCAATACAAAAGATGCGGTGCTACACCAAGATCACAATATTTCAACTAAACCGCCCGTGTGTGCTACACTAGCTAAAACACTTCGCAGAACGCATCAGCGGAAAATTTAAACCCGTATAACACAAATTTTGATGTTTGTTCACACACCACTAGAACTGAATTGTACCACAACTTTCAGATTGTGCCGTTTGTCCCAGGCTTTTCTGGAGCAGGAGTTCCCGAGGCCTTGAGCAAGAGCCTGACGATGGCGTAGCAGAGCGTCTGTGTGGCTTGCTAGGAAAGTGGAAGGGCTTTTGGTGGAACACAAATTGAATTTCAGGCTGGGACCCAAGTCAAACACCTCATAATCCCTGCTGCCAGGCTCTCAGGAACCAAATAAGGTCACTTTCATCCCGCCTCGATGGCTATAATAAAGGCGGCACTGCAGGGCCAAATAAACCCCCTCTGACAACATTAACCACGGAGCGAGAGAGAGAGAGAGAGAGAGAGAGAGAGACAGAGAGAGAGGACATGCTGTCGTGCATTATTGAACTGCAACCTGCACTGAACAATGATGGCATTGATAAGCTGACGAAGAAAGAAAGAAGATAAATCAACATTTTTTTGACTAAACGCTAAAGCAAACGCTTTCTATTGTCAACGTGATGAGGCTAAAATAGATGAACGCGGACACACAAAACAACTCATCAATCCGAGCAACAACATGACGACGAACCCAAAATCTAATCGATAAAACATTATCCTGAACCATCAGGCCTATTGCGATATACAGTACAGAGCGTCTCCTCACCTGCGACGTTGAGTCTGGCTGTACGACTGCTGATGGTGCCCAGGTTCTCGATGGTAGCCACGCACTGGTAGACGCCCTCGTCGGGTTTGTTGTGCTTGGAGTGCATGACGGAGCCGATGAGCAGAGAGCCGTCGGGCAGGACCTGCCTGCGATCGTCCGGGTTGAGCAAAACGCCATCCTTCTTCCAGTGCACCTTGGCGGGGAGCTCGCTGTAGACGGAGCAGTTGAGTAACGCGGGGGATCCCCTCACCGCCAGCGCGTCCGAAGGCTCCACGGAGAACCAGAAAGGACTGAAGTGCCTCTTGGCCGAGCCTGGAAAAGATGAAGCGAGGACACGTGTTAAGATCTCAAAGTTCTGCAGAACACCTTTTTTGGATGATTTCGGGAATTGAGATCATTTAGAGGTTATTATGAACCACACACACATACTTTATACATCCTGTAATCTCTCAGAAAGAACATACAGAGTGAGAATATTCTATTGTGAAACACACTGTGCATGCAAATCACTAAGCAAGAGAAGGAGAATTCATTTGTAAGCCATTCCATAAAACCCAAATTGGACATCAATCCTCATTTGAATATTTCTCTTTTCTTTGTTGAGATGGAAGTTATTCGCTACATTAATGCACAAGTCAAAGGACAAGCAATTACTTTGTCCTCATAAATTATTCAAATCTCAACCCCAAGAGCCATCAAGAAACGGTTTAAATAAATAACCGGGATTATCCGCGCTACCAGGGAGGCACTGAAGACTGAAAAAATCAGCTTTTTATTTTAGTTTGTTGTTTTTCTTTACTAACACGCCCAATAATAAACTGAATCCTAAACAAGACCTCTAAGCATCCGAGCGTCTCGTTTAATTCCGAGGCGAATCCAAGAACAGACTCGGCGAGCACGGCTGGCTGCGCGCTCGGTGGTGCTGCCGCCATTTAAACTTGGAAGGGATCCCGAAACTCGAGTAACCTGCTGCACCCCCGGATAATGAGGCGTCCCCTGGTTCCTCTCCGCTCGCATCCAGCCTCATTTATCAACCCGGATGCCGAGCGATTTACACGCAAACCATTTGCACGAGAAATGCATGAAAATCCAGTTAGTTCTAAAGAAGTAAAGGTTGCGCCTTTTTAATAGTTATTAAGGGCGATGGTGGCTCAGTGGTAGGTTTCTCGCCTGGCATGCACAAGACCCGGGTTCGATTCCCACCCAACGCCCAAACCCCAGCCACTGGATAAGTGCCGGTCCCAAGCCAGGAGGGTTGCGTCAGGAAGGGCATCCGGCGTGAAACCTGCACCAAGCTTGTTGTAGCGACACCTCGACCGTAGCAGCCGAAAGACCAACAACATTCAGCTGTCACGTTTAAATCGATAAAGGCATCAATTTGTTTTTGGCATACACACGAAATAAACTTTTGGAGGAATAATTAAGAAACTGAGACAAAGGTAGAAACAATAAGTCATTCAAGTAGGAAAGATGAATTGGTATCCGATAAAAACAGAGAAAAGCTGAGTTAGCGTGTGAACTAACACGCTAACCCCCCCACCACCACATCGCTCTCTCTCTCTCTCTCTCTCTCTCTCTCTCTCTGAGCTTTGCACCTTTCAGGGAGTTTTGGGGACGTCACCAAAAAACAGTAATAGGTTGTTGTAATAGGAACACACTCGCTAAATTTTCTAGTGATTACCATTCGTCAACACACACACACACACACGTACACTTTAGTACAAAGGAAATCAGTGTTACTAAAACTTTGGCGACAGAATCTTATGTTCAGATTAATGATGTATGGAAACATGTACCCCCAACTTCTCTAAACGATGAACGACTTCCATTGTATCCCTGCATTCAGCACTACAGTAACCAAATAAAGGGTATTATGGTGGTGGACGGTAAGAGAGGGTAGTTACCGTCACGGGCAGGCCCATTCCCCCTCCCTCACTGGCCCGTAATGGACTGTGTGGGATGTTTCGTGAAGGTGGAGGCAGTAATTGTGGTCTGAGCGCAGAGCGGGAGCTATCCGCGCTCCTATCTGCGCCGCGTGCTGACGCTCACACTTCTGATTACTTCTGCGACGGCGCTGCAGAGCTCTAAAACAGCTGCTATTGTTGGCCGGAGCGCTGCGCAGCTCGAGAATGATAATGGCACTCTGCGGTGAATGTTAACCTAAAATATTGCCGTGAAGGAGAAGCAGTTCCAGCATAAACACATCTGGATCGCATTATGGCTGGAAAGACGGATGCAGTTATGTGCTGACACGACGCATCAACAGCCAGTTGACATGAAATGTTCTTCAGCGTTTTCTGTCCTCCGGATGCTTCTACATTAAAAGGTATTCGAAAAACGGTTCGCCGGCCCCGAGCGATAAAGATAAATGGGTCACTGTGAGGACACGCTGGAAAATCAGTGGAAGGAAAACAACGCTACATATGAGCCACGGGAACAGAAGTGCATGCAGGATAGCAAGAAGGAACGGAGACAGATGGTGAAGCTTGGCCCGCGGAGAGGAGAGGGAAATTCCACCCTCCTGCAGGCCATCAGTAGAACTGCACGGTTAATCATTAGCATCTTTAGCAGCTCTGGAGCTCCCAGGGAGGCTGGCGGCGTGGCGCGCGAAACTCCCGACTAGCCACCAGCCAAACCGAAGGACCATCTGCCTGCTATGGACTCAACATCCCTTAGCCCCATGGCATAACCATGTAGACTCCAAGCTGTTGTCTCAAGTAACTTATGCCTATTGGTAGGGAGAAGAAAAGAAAAAGTGGCCGGGATATTACAGACAAATTTTCTCCGGTGCGGATCCAATCATTTACATTCCATCCATATATATATATATATATATATATGCATCCCTGTGGGTTCAAGTCGTCGTCGGGAACGATGCAGGTGTTTACTCAGAACAAAAGCCGGTTTATTCTTCGGCTTTATCCGCACGAAAGCCCCTGAAAGCCCAAAGGAATTCCTCCTAAACAAATGCAAATATTTATTCATAGCACTAGATATGAGCAGTAAGCACTTTCTCCCCTCAGAGTCCATAAACGCTCCAGACAACGGGCAAACTTTTTTTTTTTTTTAAGGCATGCACCATCATTACTATTTAATGGGCTGAAATCTATAAACTGGGGAAAAAGTGCAAATAAGCTGTAACTCTGTAAAAATCCTGCAAAACCCTGGGAGTTCCAGTTTACGTGCATGGACGATATCATTCATAGACTTGGAGCGGGGCTGGCCAAACAAGGAGTTTACTAGGAAAACGTCCAGAGTGATGAATACGCCCATGCTTTTGGGCACCAGAAACCCTAATAGGCAACTTGTAGAAACATTTCTTCAACATTATCCAAGCCAAGACGGCTTTCCGCTTCCAGCTTGTCCATTAATGTGGCAACGATGCTGCCTTGACGAGATCCAGAAACCCAACATCGACAACGTTCATCATCATATAGGCGTCAGCTTGTGGGATTTATCTTATTCATCTTATTCCATACAGGGTTGCAGGAAGCCTGGAGCCTATCCCAGGAGACTTGGCACAAGCGGGGCACATCCTGGACAAAGCGCCAATCCATCGCAGGGCACACATGCACACACACTGACACCTGCATGTCTATGGATTGTGGGAGGAAACTGGAGTACCCGGAGAGAACCCACCCAGCACAGGGAGAACATGCAAACTCCATGTGAACTATCGACCCTGGAGGTACGAGGATCCTGCAAGTGCTGCGCTCTAAACTAAACTATTCACACAGCATCCTCATTTGCCAAGTTTGTGCAGAATTGGCAAAAAAAAAAAAAAAAAAGATAAATCTTGTAAGGCGACGCTTACTCAACCTACAACAGAAGCCCTTATAAAGTTGGAAAATAGACTGCCTCTTTAAAAATGATTTCTGATTGGCCCCAAAATCTTAACTGATGCAGAACAAACTTCATGCAAGTGAGACATTGAACAGTTGAGTGATGGGGAAAAATGTAATTCCGCCAAGTCCGCATGTTACAACTAAAAAGGTCAAATTTCGTTTCCTCTTGTCCTGCGTTCCATCTCACCAAACATCTCGCCGTCTCAGTGTAGGCGAGAGA
Source organism: Clarias platycephalus (assembly GCA_030068275.1). NCBI lineage: Eukaryota > Metazoa > Chordata > Actinopteri > Siluriformes > Clariidae > Clarias > Clarias platycephalus. The sequence continues at coordinate 22,675,153 of JAQQZT010000007.1, forward strand.
GGCGCGAGGAAATGAGTGGGCCTGCTGGAAAAATACGAGCCTTCACCTTCCTCGCCAGCGCTGGTGGCACGGCCGAGCAGACGAGTTTCCCTCTCTCGTTCGGGGACTTTCCAAAACGTCCACTTTCTCCTCCTGGGGGAGGTGTAACTTTTCATACCATATAAAGTGCTCGCGTGCTCTCCACGACCCGGGTACCGCTCACGGGAATGTGCTTTCATACACAGATGAAGTCACACGAGGATAGCGTGCCCTTGAGATGTGGATCTAATTTACGAAGCTAGGAAGAGATGCCGCGGTGATCCGACGACTGTCTCGCTCGTGTGAGGGTTTTTTTTTTTTTTTTTTTGTCTCATTGAATCTCCCAGCTCGATTCGCTATACTTCAATAAAACTGTCTTTATCACAGTCTCCAAAACAGCATTGCTAAATTCTTGATTCTGATTGGTCAGAAAGTGGTTGACATTTACGCATCTCGTCTAATAAATTATTAGATCTTATATCATTTAGAAAAACAATGCAGGTGAAGGAACTGCTGCTGTAAAGTAAGTGAAAATAGGAAAGGAGTTCCACTGCTTTAAATGTGGCGCTGTAACGGAACGCAGCCGCGAAATTTCTCACACATGAACACGGGTTAATTTAAAAAATGACATGAAACTGTTAAAAAAAAAAAAAAAAAAGACATTTTATAGAGTTATATTTGGGCCCATTACTGAATGAAAAAGTACAAAAGGCAATATGTACTAATATTGTTCTGTTTGCTTGAACACTCACACGCTCACTTAGGTTGCCAGATCACACTGATAAATTCCCCCTAGTAAACACTGGATATCTTGAATGTCCTTTATGTTCTACATGTAATAAAAGGAAAGAAATGTTTTTAATTATTAGAATTAATTAATCTCTCTTTTTTCAGATCTGATCAGTGACCAAACACCATGACGCGATCTCAACTGCGAGTTCTGCAATCAGCTGCACTTAATGTACATCACATTTAATGTAGTTACAAAAAGATAAAAAGGACGAATCTCCTTTTGATCTAAGGACAACACAACGCGTCGTTCTTTAAGAAATGTAAAAATACTAGCTTTGACAAATGTTTTGGAATATCTGGTAAGATAGGACGTCTAATGGTCCTGTCCTAAGCTGCCAAATGATTATTTCTTAACAGCATGTGATTAATCAAATAACACAAAAAAAGAAAACCTAGAATAATTTCTGAAATAAAACGAGCTGAACTGAAACGTCAAACCAAACAATAAGAAAAAAAGTTATTCTAATCTCACACACCAGCTCCGCAACCCGTCACGCTGCTTACAGCGTTATAGATTCCACACACGTCCATGTCCCATTATACAGAACCTCCCCTTTTTTCGGTACGAGAGAAAATGCCCTGTGGCTTTCGCTTTATTGAGCAGCAGAAGCATCGCAAACTGTTTGACCTTCAGTTTAATAAAATATAATAAAATATATATATATATATTTCAGCACTCCACACAACGGCGAAGACGCAGCATTGACGAGACCGTCACGAGTAAAGTCTTTACTGATAAGATAAGGGAGGAATACTTTTCCGCTACTCGCGCTGGTCTTTGTCACTCCGCCCCCGAGCATCAGGACCTCGTTAGGCAGACTGGAAACGCATCCCTCTCTTTCATGTCTGCCCTCCTCCAGCATGTCTGCTATTTGCCTTCATCTTCCAGCATCGTTCCCCCTCCCTCCATCTGCCCCACCGAACACAATGAGACACACACCCCATGCCTTCTCACCAAACCGGAGCCCGTCGGCATCTCTCAGAGAACAACCCTCAAAGATGAACCGCTTTTTTTTTATTTATTTTATTTTATGTGAGTTTCCTGTGATGATGTCACACAAAGAACACATCCAAGAATGCATATTTTAAAGCTTCGGACTAAGAAATATCTAACACACGATGGGAAACAGGCAATTTGCTGTTTTCTTCACTGCACAATGTGTTTTATACCACAGTAACTTACTACCAGACTGGTATTTATTAAAGGTCATAATAGTTTTTCGTTAATTGATTTATAGTTACATTTTATGTCAAGGAATTAAAATAAAGTTTATTTCCACTTAAACGATAACGGCTAAAAACAGCTGTTCCCTCACACTTCTCTTGATTCTGTTATTTTGAAGTTAATAAGACAAAAAAAAAAAAAAAAAAAAAAAAACGCCCTGTTTTTGATAAAAAAACA
>JAQQZT010000007.1:22677464-22691641 GCA_030068275.1 Clarias platycephalus
ATGGATGAGTGTAAGGACTGGATGAATAGATAAGTAGATGGATGGATGGATGGATGGATGAGTGTAAGGACTGGATGCATAGATAAGTAGATGGATGGATGGATGGATGAGTGTAAGGACTAGATGAACAGATAAGTAGATGTATGGATATGTAGGTAGGTACAGTAGATGGATGGATGGATGAGTGTAAGGACTGGATGCATAGATAAGTAGATGGATGGATGGATGGATGGATGAGTGTAAGGACTGGATGAATAGATAAGTAGATGGATGGATGGATGGATGGATGAGTGTAAGGACTGGATGAATAGATAAGTAGATGGATGGATGGATGGATGAGTGTAAGGACTGGATGAATAGATAAGTACTGTAGATGTATGGATATCTAGGTAGGTAGGTGGATGGATAAGTAGATATATGTATGTATGTATGGATGGATGGATGGGTGTAAGGACCGGATAAACAGATAAGTAGATGTATGTATGGATATGTAGGTAGGTAGACGGAAGGATGGATAGATAAGTAGATATGTATGGATAGATGATTGTAAGAACAGGATAAGTAGATGTATGTATGCATGGTTGGAAGGACAGATGGATGGAGGGATGCATAGAAAAAATGCGTAATTGAATCAATTATGCAATTGAATCAATCCTTTGTTGTTCAATTAAATGAATTGAATTGATTTTGTTTTCTATTCGCAATTGATTCACACTTGTTAACTGTTTAATTATTTATTAATGTAATTCTAATTACTTTAATATGAAGGTATATTTTCAAATGTTTAAATGGTCTAAATGAACGAATTCCTTAAAAATTAGGCACTTTTGTACACCTAATTTCAGTGCTTATTAGATTTTTTAATAGGGAAAGTCACACCATGTGCATTTATGTAGTTTACAAAATACAATGCCAAGTCCCAGTGTAAGGTCTTAGCACTGAGAAAATCACATTTAGATTATAAGCACATCACTATAAATCTGTGATTCGTCTTGCATCGCGCACACAATGCAGCTGTTTATCAGGATCTGATTAGCCAACATCTGCGCTTATAAAAACTACCATATGAAATTAAAAAGGTGGTTTAAGAAACGTATGAATGGAGAAACTCCATACAAGTGGCTTCTCCCATGAACATCCATCTGTCATGAAATAAAAGACGGGACTTGAGGAATGCTCCGTAAATTGACTGACTTCATTAAGCCTGACTAAAACACGACGAGGCCTTCGGAACCTTTCAGAGTCGGGTATTTAAACGCTGACCCCTCTCTCAAGCGTGAGAAAGCTGAAGTGAGGACATAATGCAGGGGCGGAACTAATAAGCATTTTTAAAAGGTCACCGTCGCCACTGAACAATGGGACGGGGCGCGGAGTGAGTGGAGGACGCCTTTTGTCATTTCTCTTGCCTTTCCTTTTGTGCTCCACAGCTCCGCCTTGACTCCTTAAGGAGCCGCCAGAGTCGACGGAGGCTGGTTACCGCCAGGCACGACCGCTGATCTGGATAACTCCGATAGCTCCTTTGCCCTCACGGTCTGGGATCCAAGGTGCAAAGTCTGTACAAAATGATCGGTTGGCCACCGTGCCAGGTTTATTGGCTTGGCACGGGTACAGCTGGCAAATTTAAGAGGAAAAGATCCAAGCTCTTTCAGCTCTAAGCACCTAGACTACCCTGTATTCCTCTGGCAGGGTTTTCCTATATGCTTCCAGGGCTAACCCAAGTGCGCCACGTTTAAGACAACTAACTCCGGCCTCGTGCAACTGGACTCGGCTGAATTATCGAAACGTTAAGTAGAACTGGCACGGAGTAGAACGATCAAAGTAAACCCGAGCCAAAACCCGAGTACCTTAAAGTCAATGAATGACATTAACATCCTGCGTAATAAAATGGAAACGACGACTATTCTTTTAACTTCCCGTTAAACAGAACATCTGCTAAGCGTTAGCGTTCGGCACGGTTTGGCATCCGCGGCGAATAAATTCAAAACGCACAACGGCTTCATTTCCAGAAACCAGGGACCGACTCTTTGTTTAATCGGTTGTTTTTTTGGCACTATGTCACCCGTGCGGAACAAGGGGCATGCCTCGTGTGAAGGAAGACATAAAAGAGCTGCTTCTCTTGACTTCCAAACCCGGACGATTAGGAAAATTAGGTTTGAGTGGACAGCAGAAAATGCTGTGTGGACAGAATTCTCCATTCAAGCAAGCCAGTCTCATCATATCAGATATAAATCAGTGTCGCACCCATTACAACACGAATAAAAAAATTCGATTATAACCGTGATACCCAGAACACCACCAGCAGGGATGACGAGAGGAGAGGGAAAAAAAAAAAAAAAAAAAAAAAAAACGGTAGCGAGGCAATGAGTAAATGAATATGAAGCGGCATCTCTGATGTTGGAGAGCCTTCCTGCCGGCTCTGGCAGATAGTAACTCCCAGGAGCACTCAGGTAATTTCCAGACCGCTCCACTCCGGCCTGCCCCTCTCACCTCGTCTGGACACAGTAATTAACCACACTGATTGGAACTCCATCTCCTTCAGTCATCAAAGCAAGACAGGCTAGCTCAGGGAGTTGTCTTCACAGCTCCCCATGAAAGCAGAGCCGAAGAAAAAAAAAAAAACAACAAAAAAAAAAACGCAATATCCTTTCCAGGGCTCCACCTTTTATTCTTGTTCCCATTGGACGCCGTGCCATATGGAAGGAACTGAAGCAATGAATGCAATTTCATTTTCACTTCAAATACTTGGCAGAATGATACAGATGGATACAATGGATTTTTTTCTTAATGTATACGTTGGCATTTGATGTGTAAAAATGGTGCAGTTCCTCTAGAATCCTGCAGGTGGCGCACGCTAAATTACTGCGCAGGCAGCACGGCATCCCGTGTCGTAGGAGCGAATTATTTCCTAAGTTTGTTTAGAATTGAGACAAAAATCAGAAAAAATTTTTTTATATATATATATAGAATCGTGATATTTACAGAATTGCAATACAAATTGAATCGACCATTAGGTATCGTGATAATATCGTATCAGCAGGTCGCTGGTGATTCCCGAAATCCGATAAAAAGAAATCCCTGGTGTGGCTTCTAAAATAAATAAATAAATAAATAAATAAATAAAAACAAATACAAGATTGTTTTTTTTTTTCCTTTTTTGGTCACATGTTAAGCAGAGCTGGTCTACGGAAGAACAACTCCGGATCATTAATCCCCATCAAGGTGGCAGGGCATGATAGAAAAACTCTATTAATAAATAAAGAGACTGCTCAAGGCCATGAGAGTCAGACACATGGTTGGGCAGAGATGGTGGACGGGTGGGGGGGGGGGGGGGGTTGGGGGGTTGGGACGGGTGAAAGCCTCTGATCGTGAGCAGCGACCCCGGATTCGAGTCCTCACCACCACGGCACCACTTTGGGATTCGCTCCTAGCAGATGCTCGGGGTTTAATCCCCATCAGTCCGTCACCACAGGGGGGGGGTTTCGCTTCATATCGCTGGATTGCGCTGCGGGATCCCATCTCTGGTCGTCAGACATCTGCTTATTCGGGATACACGTCTGAGAGATCAAAAGCTCCATAATGCAGGAACGAGAATAATTAAAACCATCTCCATTGGAGAATTAAATATTTGCCCACTTAATGATGGTGGGTTTTTTTTATAAGAAGGTGGAAAAAGTACCTTTAGGAAGTGAATACAATATAAATGATGAATGATTTTAACTACACATATTAGTTACCCACCCATGAGACGCGTTTAGTGCCCGAGGTAAAGCAGGAAATAATGCAAGACACAGAAAGAACATTTATCTTCGTCCTCCAGGAGGGAGGAAAATGAATTGCGCGTAATTATATTTATATTACATATATATATATTAGTTTTTTTTTTTTTTTTTAATGAAACACGCTATAGGATTTTCCTTGTGATCTCATTCGCATGCACAGACCAAAAATAAAAAATTTTTTTTAAAAAAATCGATAAACTCCAGGAGAGCTCGGGAAAAATCAGCAACCGAGCAATTTCTCAGCGTCGGATTTCAGCAGCCGGTTTTAAAGAGATATCCACTTTCTCTTCTTTCTCCGCGTTTCATAAGCATCCTCAGGAAACGGTCTGAACAACCCGGGCATAATGCAAAGTATCATCGAACGTCTTCCACAAATCCGTTTCGCTCCCAGCAGCGCCGGGTTCATCAGAGAGCCGCGCTGGAATCCGGTGCGGAACGTGTAGTGCACGATGCAGGTACGCTAGACGGAATAAAGTGCAAAGCCCCGACTGTTCATAAAAGATTCATTCAGAGTGCGCTGCGGGTTAATTTCATATTTGGCACCGTGCACTTCTTCATTAGCAGACCGACTCGACTAACAGATCCTGCTCGAGCAGTTTTAATTAAATCATTATTCTAAAACTAACCGCTCGACTCTCTGGAGTCCAAGGCCTGATTTAAGCTGCTATATATATATTCCAGAATTACACTAAGAAATGTGCAAAGGGGGGGGGGGGGGGTGGGGGGGGGAATCTACAAAATAACTGAGCTGCTCCAAGTCGAGCAAACAAAGAAAGAAGGCGATCCTGTCGATGTTGAAGGAGAAAAATGAACGTCCTGTGGTCTGTAATAGGCTTCAAAGCTTGTGTAAAAAAGGTGTGCTTTGAAGAAAACACACATTGCTGGTTCCTGCAAGTTGTGTAAGATTTGAAAGGAATCATTTAAACATCACAGTAAAAAGAGAGAGACAGAGAGAGAGACGGAGAGAGAGACGGAGAGGGAGGGGTGTGATCAAGGGGTTTCTTCATGTCAAGCTACGGACTCCCGATCCAAAGTGCGTCTGTCTTTCCGCGACTCGGAGAGCGTTTGAAGTTAAAGGCGGCGCTACATCTCTGCGCGTAAATACACACATGAGGAGTACGTGTAGTCTCTGAGAATCTCAGGATATCAGTAGGGCCGTGCACGAGGAGAACCCGGGACAGTGTACGAGAACGAGACTTTGACATAAGCAAAGGTCGGGGTCACTTCAGGTCATAAGAGGAGACGTGACGGTAAAAGCACGAACTGAAACGTCGGTTCGTTTTTATAACGTCAGCTTTGATAACAGTCTCCAGGTTTATATTAATGCACTCGTTTCGATACAGAATTCATAAAGATACAACAAGCACATTGAATATTGAATATAAAACATATACAGTATATAGAAATGAGAATGATTCAAATGTAATTTAAAATAAATATATGCAATGCAGTAATGGTGTAACAGTACACACACAGTTCGAGATTTTATTCAAATACAGTGATGATGATAAACAAAGACTTAATGGCAGGGTGGGGGAAATAAATAAATAAATAAATAAATAAATAGTTAATTCCTGACAATGCGTGCGTTACCTCTAATAAATTGCCGCCGTTTTGCGATTCAATAATCGCCACGTCCTTTACTGCGATTTTATTAGTTTTTATGAGATTAATTGTTCAGCACCTGGTTTTAGGAAAACAAGCTACATGTAGGTCTGGCGAGGGGACCAGCATTTATTGCTGCTCTATTTGAACTGATGTGTCTTTTGAACACTCGCATTAAAATACAGTACTAAAGTACTGTAGGTGCTGTTTTATTATTTTTGTAATGAATAGAAAATTATTAATGTTGGGAAACATTAACTGTATTAGAAAAAGAAAGATTTCGATCCACGGTCTTGAACAATTTGGCCGCATCACCACGCTGATTATTTTCCTTATTAGACACCTATGATAGTGATGATACAGTCCTCAACGGAAAAGCCACGTGCACATCATATAAACAATACAATCAGGAATCCCTTGTGTTTTTCGCTTTTGTTTCAACTTCCTGGATTTGCTTTAATAATCACCTATCAATTTATTATTTCTTTGCCCCACGACTCCGCTGCCTGGCACGCACGATCACATGAACATGTTCGCAGACGGATCACATGAACATGTTCGCAGACGGATCACATGAACATGTTCGCAGACGGTCAGCAGATGTTTAAATCGACTCTTAGTCAACTGCGTTCAGAAAATCTAACATACATAAAGTGGATGATAGGAAGATCCGACACCTAATTTCGAAATCATTGGAACAAATCAGGCTAATGAACAGAAAGTCCTGAAGTTTCCTGCTAAGCCAGAACTCCCGGCGTAATCGTTTCCACAAACTTCAAACTTTCCGAGCGCTCGGCTGCTTCCTCTCATTCCTCCAAGGGTTAAACGAGCAAACATCGAGATCGAGATAAGGCGAGCTGAATCCAGGACTCGTCATTAGCCGGAGTTATTTGCTCAGACGCTATCTCCAGCTCTCCGCGGTTCCACTGCGATGCCCAGGAATGCCGTTCTCTCCTTTCTTCTGTTCCCCATTAATGGTTTTTGTTGTGCCAGATTCCTGTTCAGTGTAAAATCAGTGCCTGGGCCCACAGACCTTCCCATGAGGGGGGTGTGGGGGTGGGGAAGAGATTGGGAAAGGAAGCCGGTGCATTAGCAGGACTGGTGGAGACCCCACACACACACACACACACACACACACACACACTATTCTGAGAACAAGTAAACCACACTGAAACCTTGGCATGTGACCTGGTCTTATTAGGCACTCACCACCTGATCTGTTGGTGTTTTTTTGTTTTGTTTTTTTAATTAGGCTAAATTCGCTCTCCTGAAGGTGCCATCCATCCATCTATCCATCTATCCATCCATCCACTGGCACACTTCCGCCCTCCAGCCCTCATTGAGATGCAGGTGCTAAAGTACTGTACGTAAATGGCGGTCACTACTACAGCACTAAGAGTCCCTTTGTTGTAGATTGAAAGACCGGACCGCACGGAGGCGGTAACCAAACAGGCTCACAAAAGGTCAGACCTGAGACGGTCTTTGTGTGGGAGGAGTAGGTTTCAAAGAGCTAACAGTGTTTCCTTTGTCGACATGGAGAACTACCCCACTGTGCCGGTTTATCAGTCTTTCCCAGATAAGAAACCAATAACACAAACAACAAGAAAACACAAACGTGCAGACACGAACGCGGCCTGCCTGCGCGCACGTGTTGGCGGGGGATTTACACACCGCGCCGAGAGATCTGGACCACGGATTCGCTTTATCTTAGCGTTCCATCTTGCCCCCTGACATTCCGGCACCTCTCTCATAAACACCGAGAGAGAGAGAGAGGGGCGTGTCGGAGCACTTGACACAGATGTGCACCCCGGCTGATTTCCATCAAACCTGACGGAACACACCTCGGCTTATCTTCAGACCTCAGCACGGACGACCCGCAGCGCCGGAGGACATGTCCGTGCTCATATCTGGGTCAAGCGCGCGGTGTGTTTCCATAGGTTTGTTCGTTTAGAGGGCAAAAAAAAAAAAAAAAGAAAAATCATTTCATCCCCAGCTATGACCCTAAGCAGTGGAACCGGAGAAGTAAAATCGATACGGAAACAAAGAGAGGCGCAGGCTGGATCCTGCGTACTAAAAGCGCTGAATAATTAATACCACGCGACGGGGTCGGCTCATTCCGTTTTTTCTATTTCCTTGAGCAACTTTTAATCAAAAGCCCTAACGGAAAGGTATAAACTGCTCCCTGTATGCTGCTCTTGAATACACCGATCGAGCATGTTAGACGTCCCAGGTAGAGACACTTTTACGTGGGAATTTTTGCATAAAAGATGAAATGCCAAACATTTAAAAGGTCCCATATTTTACTATTTCTATAATGATTAACTGTTAACGTCCCAGTCACTCCAACTATCCCTCTGATTATACATTTCTTTAAGACCTGAAACTCCCTTTATTTCACTCCTCCTGCCAGCAGACCATTTCAGTGTCTATGTAAATGAGCTACAGCTAAGCCACACCCCTTTCAGAGGGTAAGTAGAGCTGGGGAGAGGAAAACCGGAGAAGCTCTTCTTATATGAGGTCACACACTAGAAAGAAAATCTAATAGGTCTTGTTCAAGCCTTACTATGACTTAAAGGTGAACTTTGCATTACGTGCATAACGAGCCATTTCTGCTCTCTTGGACTTTCATCCACTAACGATCGTGGCGTTATCAGGTGATCTCCTGAAGAACGCTTCTTTTTTTTCTTTTTCTTTTTTTCTTTTCCCATCGTGTCAAGAGCGTATCATCACCGTGAGCAAATCTGCCCCCAGCCTATGAGAACGCAGGGTTAGCGGAGAGGAAAGCGAAGCCATAAAAGCTACATTCCTTTGATTTATTTCACACCGCGCGTGACATCATTTCACCTCGAGTGTAAACGTCTTTCATTCCAGGAAAATATCAAGTTTCAATCTGCAGCTGGGCCTGATGCAAACGCTTGAAAAGGTATCCTGGAATGATCTATTTCGGGGCTCAGAAGCTGAAGGCTGTCCATCTGTGAACGTGAACCCGAACACGCGGCCTCACTCGATAAACCCATTTGCCGCCGAGATCTAAAGCCTCCCTTATCAAAGTAAGCAAGCCTGCTTCATCTCACCTTCAAGAACATCAGTAACTAATGGAATGGGCTGGACCTGCTGCAAAAAGCTTTTTTTTCTTACTCATCCGTCGCCCTTCATCCTTTTTCAGAAATGGCTATTGCGACCCAAGAACCTTCACTATTAGGAAATACAACCTGGGGTTTTTTCCTCTATATTTCGGCACATTTACCTCCTTGTGTTTGGGCACGTCCGACAAGTTTACCAGCGGTTTGGCCTCGTAAATAAGCCCTTCCCTGACGAGTGACCCGGGCTTGGTCATGCGCGGCAAGCTCCAAACAGAAGGCCACTCCGGCCATGAACCTTTAATCCCCTCTGCAGGCCTATTTTTATGCCGGCTGTATCTGCTTTCATGAAGCTCCACTAGTCTCGCCTCGTCTCGTGAACGCATAAATACGCAAGTAGCTGCCTTCGCTGATTTGTAACAGCAGCGGCTATTTAACACCGCCGCTACTAAAAGGCTTTTAACACGACGCGAGCACGGCTTCTTTATCACCGATGCAGTCGTCTGACACAGATTAGTCTTTATACTCCAACAAACCCAAAAGCGGCAGCGCCAAAAAAAAAAACTGACAGCAGCAGACGGGCGGCTCAAACGGACCGCCCACTTTCAATTCACGCACAAAATTATTAAACAGCAAAACAAAAGAATTTTTTGATTTAAATGACCAGGGCCCTCTCTCTCTCTCTCTCTCTCTCTCCGAGTGCCGTTCCATAAGCACCAGCGCACTCTCCATCAAGAGCATGTTGAATTATTCATACAGTTCTGCCAGTCGCAGGTTAGCAGCACGACTGCGGAAGTCTGCGCTTGTCCTTCGCTTGTTTACATGCGCAGGGTCTCGTGATGAAGTGAGGCGCCATGCTTACTTAACGTAACGGCACAAACATGGAGACACTACGGCGCCGCACGTCCACGGCGATGTGAGGTTAAACTTCTATACTTTCTCTCTGAGCCAGATGTAGTACACATCTGTAGTTAAAAAACACTGGGGTAGAAAAAAAACTTTTTTTTTTTTTTAAATCATGTTAGAGGTTTGAATTATAAGGGGCGTTCAAGTCAAACCGGGACTTTCTCATGAATGAAGATCAACACTAAGACTTTAAGCACAGTACAGTGACTCGGAGTCCACTGCAGTCGTTCCTGTAACAATCCAAAAATAGAGAGTTGATCACAAAAACACCCTTTCTAATCAGCAATGGCACGACTTTTTAGCAGAACAATGCACAAGCTCATACTGCCCACTGTACCACTTGAATATTTCAGGAACTCGGCTGGGAGTTACTGCCACATCGCCCTGCATACAGTCCTGACATCATGGTCACATTTCCACAAGGAGTTCCTGAGAGGCCAGCGTTTCAGACACGAAGCAGGCAGTCCAAATCATGGCGCCGACGAACTGAGAAAACTTTCTGCACTGATGGCGTCCAAGCACTAGTGAACCACCGGGATAAGTGCATTAGTGTAGCAGGAAATTACATAGAGAAAAAACTGTGTTCAGTCATTGTGCACAATCAAAAGTCCCGGTTTGACTTGAACATCGTTCACAACTTGAGATAAAAAAAATTACCATTAATTAAATTAAAATCCGAGACTTTACATACAACTATACAACATTAAACGATGCTGAAATCTCTTAAAGCAGACGCACGCGTGCATTAGTTCACGTCTCTCGTGCGTGTAGTAGAGGTTGTGATTTGCCTACGCATATTCAGAAAGTCTCTCCACAGTTAGCTGACTGTTTCCCCCGACACCAGGATTTGCATACGATGTCACAGAGGACACTCCGAGTGCTACGCAAATCTGCCAGGGCTTATGCATGTATGAACACGTGTGGTGCTGAAGAAATGGGTTTGGCTGATCATTCTGCGTTTCGGTAATCGTCTGAACTCCTTGGAAACGTCAGGATGTTCGTTCGACAGATGTTTGGACAGGTTTAATGCGTGGCTTGCTTTCACTAGACAGACTTTCAAATACCAAGCGTTCATGTGGATGCTGCTTTAGCATTTCGTTTAGAGCCTTGACTGTAACTGATTTTGGATATTTCACTTCGGGACACTGTTTACGGTCACCAGGTCTTAAATTCTAATCTCTTTTTTTAAAGCGGTGTTCCGTGTCTAGTGTTGTGGGTGTCGGTTACACAATATAAATCATCTTTTGTTGGCCCATTGATTGAATCAATGGGTCACAATTCATGATTCTGAATTGAGTCACACTTTAATTATTTAGAGACACTTGCAAAAGTTTAAAAAAATAAATAAATAAAATAATAACACCACCACAGCTTTGGTAGAAAACACAATGGCATCAGCCACAAATACTCGTATTTTGCGAGAGTATCTCTTTTTTTTTCATCTTTTGAGCTTGTGAGATGTTGGTCCATCAAATAAAATAAAAGTTACATGAATATTCAAAGCTCATTGGATATTTTTAGTAGCTTTAAATCAATTAAAATTAAAGCTGCTCGAGACAAATCAGACAAATATTATTGCAATGACAAAATTGAAACGGATAGACAGTTTATGATTCACAGCTCAAGTCGTGCTTACATCCATCTGCACAATAATAATAATAATAATAATAATAATAATAATAATTTTTCCCCCAGAATACTGGTATTGTACCATTTTCAAAAAGTCTAGCACTGCGGTACTTTGTTTAAAAGCTCAATATTTCAGAAGCACAGGTTTCGGAGATTTGCTGCTAAATCTCCCACAACTGGTGTCAGGACCGTGAAATGAGTGAACGTTAAGAACATAATCCAAGCCGGGTGGATAACCTTAATCAGTCAGCATCAGCAACCAACAGATCGATGAATCCTCAGGAACACCGCGGCCTCGGGTCATAGAAATTATACACACTCGCTCTCATTTCAAATGGGGAAAAGACTTCCGCCGTGATGCACTGTGTGTTTATACTGAAATATGTATGATGTATAGAAACCAATCGCAATACAGCAGAAATCTCGGACACCACTCAAAGATCACGTGTTAATTTACGAAGACTGAAATACAAATCACTCAAAGGGAACGTGATCCCTTAAGGCGTACGAGTTGAAATTAAACCTGCGCAATTTAGAGACAGTTATGGGTTGAAGGAAATAAAAGAGAGAGAAGAGACCACAGGGGCTCTGAAGCCAGCTGTGATGTCAGGATAAAAGGTCCAGTCTAAAAGTGGCCAGCTTACAAAGACCTCTGGTGCAGCAGGCAAACAAAAGGCTGCCTGAATACAAATCAGACTTCAGGGGGAAAGACAAGGAATCAATTATAACACAATCAATCCATATCCACTGCCAGGCCAGAAAAAGTGTCCACACTAAAATTTCATTCAGTTCCTGAGTGCAGAGGACTCCCAGAACCACACTTTCACCATCTGGAAGATCTCCGCGCTATCAGGGGAGAAACCCTCTAGAGATGTGATAACCTGGTCATTCAGTACGTTCAGGTCGTCAGCGGACTTCATTTTACTGCCACATAATGTTGAGTCTAGACTTGACCGACTGAAGCAACACCAGATCACAACACTGCCTCAAGAGTCTTGGCCTCCAAACTTTATGCTCCCTAGAAGAACCATGCAACTTCACCAAGAGTTGAATTGATCCTCCATTCATGATTTTGTTCAGACCTTGTTTCTTCCACGAACTTGACGGTTCAGCACCATCCTCCCAGGCTTTGATACGAGTTCTTAACTCCAAATCTCCTTAGTTGTTTTCTTTGCGCGATAACTTGACCCTTCTGAAATGGCGACCTTTAGAAGTTTTTGATCAGGCGGTGCATCATTGTAACACATTTGTTTGCTAACCCATGCTTCCTTATCCTTCTATCTCCAAGCTAAACAAAGACCAGGATAAGGACCTCACTCCGGTTTGGATAAGGACGGTGATAAAGGTAAGAGGTGCGAATGCCTTTGAGTCCTTTGATCTGCACACCAAAGCTATTATGCACCTTAATCATATTAACAAAACCCATCTAAGCCAGACATGACCACTCATCCCTATGCAAATTCTCAACCCTTCGACAGGTTTTTATATAAATCCTTATCATCATCATCAAGGGTCACAATCAATTGACAGTACTGCCAGTTTTTTTTCCCCCTCCTCCTTCATGCGATTCTTCTTCATGTGCCATCAACTTCATCCCGTCATCCGGTGCGACCGAACACGACAGGTCTGCCTTCTGGAGGACGGCTTCTCTTGCTTCTGGAAAATCTCTGGAGAGTCTGTGGCGCGACCGTTTTTGTAGGCAGGTGGCAACTCATCAGGTAGTAGCCACCAGCACTGCGAGACCAGGAAGCCAATATGGCACTTCCTGTACATGCCACACCAGCAATATGGCAGATCGGGAACATATGGCATTTTTACATCTCTGCATCCTCAGCAGCTCTGTCTATCCGACAATCCTGCAGTCACGGCGAAGGCTTCCACCAGCTGGTTGGAACGAATACGCTGCTTCTTCTTCTTCTTCTTCTTCGCCAGCAAGCAAGCACGCCAGACTTTGTACTATAAAATATTCATGTTTAATTTAAAGTGTGGATCCTTGACGTTTGCTTTTATCAGCATTGCTGAGTAATTACAGCTCTGTATGATCATTAGTGCCACTGGCACATGTAACAGTACTGTAAATAATGGTGCGCGTAATGCAACTGAATAATGGATAAGACGTGATGACTATTAGAACACGTCCAGGCCGAGTGAGCGAGATTGGCGGGTGAGCTCGATATTGCGCACTAATTGGTAATCGGCGCAACCGGGGGGGTGGGGGTGGGGGGAGGCCCGACCCCTTTGTTTGTGCGCCGGAGTAACCGGTGTTAATGCTGTTGCTATCCCAGAATTCAGCCCACGAGCACGCGGGCTTCCTCAAAAGAAATACAAAACACACGCTCAAGAGCCTGTGTTAAATCGAGAAGGCATGGCACGTGGTTAGACCCGGTGCATCAATCATTGCGCAGCTGCACTGGTACGATCCATCCGTCACAATTCCCCCTGCCTGGAGGTATATGCAATGGAACCTAATGTAACGCATACATTCGCACCACAAGGTAAACCTTGGAAAGAGACACTCTGTATATGGACAAAGCCACCGTTACAGAGAGAGATTGTTTCAAGCGCTGATTGTGGGGAACGGCGGGGAAGGTTGGGGGAAGGAAGGTTCGGCATTGTTGTGGGAATCACATACCACCCGTTACCATGGTGACCCTCTGGCAATGACGGCCTCCTGGCTGTAATGAGCGTGTTGAGTCCCGGTGGGACCCCGTCTCTCTCTCTCTCTCTCTCTCTAACCCTGAACCTCCCCCTCCTCCTCCTCCTCCTCCTCCTCTCCCTTCATCTGCCGCAGACCCGTGGCTCTACCACGAACCGCTCATCTCCTCATCTACCTACACTTTAGACTTTGTTTGCACAGATCTAAGGAAGGAAACCAACAACTTGGCTGAAATCCTCATGAAAAACACACAAGCGTCCCGTCCCACGCCGGATCCGGATCCGTCCCGTCCGACGTGGGTATTGCGCAAGAGTTACCGTGTATTCCAAACAGGAGAGAAAGAAAAGCAAGCGGGTAACATGCAAGCCAAGACAGGACGCTTTAAAAGCCTGAGAAGAAAAGAGCGTGGCGAGATGCAACAAAGGGGTTTCGTACACAAAGGATTTCTCACACACACACTCACACACACACACACACACACACACACACACACACACACACACACACACACACACACACACA
>JAQQZT010000007.1:22714385-22726347 GCA_030068275.1 Clarias platycephalus
TTCTTTCTTCATTGGTGATAACTATGAACTTAATGTCTTCAAACAGAACGAAATTTGGTAAAAGACCAACACACACACGCGCACACAACAATATATACACCCAACCATCCTCATATAAGAATCATACAAGCACTGTTGCCTTACACCTCCAGGCATCGCCAGGGTCTGGGTTCGATTCCCGCATCAGATCTGTGTGTGTGTGTGTGTGTGTGTGTGTGTGTGTGTGTGTGTGGAGTTTGCCTGTTCTCCCAGTGCTTGGTGGGTTTCCTCCGAGTACTCCGGTTTCCTCCCACAGCCTGAAGGCCTGCAGATTACGCTATTTGGCGTGCCCATATTGGCCGTAGTGTGTGAATGAGTGTGTGTGAATATTGACTGGAGAATGGTCGTAAAAATGAGAATAAATATAATGGTCACCATTGGCCTCCACAGTATGTAATCTCTTCCAACATGCTAATGCTACGGCTATGCTTTCACACCAGTCCTGAGTGATATAATTGAAAGTCTTTATTTCCAGCCGCCATACTGTAAGATAGCTAAGGTAATGATGGAGCTTCTAGCCATATGCAATTATCTTGCTAAAATCTCCACCATCTCTCAGTGGTTGGAGAAGAAAGGCAGTAAAATGTAGAGCCAAACATCGGGGAAGAAAAACTCCATAGACGTGATGACCTGGTCATTCAGTACTTAGAGGTCGCCAGCTGACTTCAGTTTATTGCCGCATAACGTTACTGAGTCTAGACCTGACCAACCCCAGATCGTGATAACACTGCCTCCAGACATGCATCAATTATGCACTTCCCTTATTACCCTGATGCGACCATCGCGAAGGACT
Organism: Clarias platycephalus; assembly: GCA_030068275.1. NCBI lineage: Eukaryota > Metazoa > Chordata > Actinopteri > Siluriformes > Clariidae > Clarias > Clarias platycephalus. Next base: position 22,715,218 of record JAQQZT010000007.1, read on the forward strand.
TGGGTCAATCGGAACTCCTAAGTCCAATGTTTATGATCCCTAGCAAATTTAAGTGCGGGTGAAATAGTTTAACAAGCTTCTATTTGTGCCCTTTTCAATGCAGTATAACTCAAGGAAGATGGTGGTAGATGAAAATTTTATTGATTTAGGCATCGCCTGGTACAAAAGAACCTACCTTGATGAACTGAGCGAATATTTCACCAATTATTACAATTCAAGCTAACAGACAAAACATTTTAAAAAGACCTTGAATCATAGTTACTTGTTAAAATCAATCATCTTCATCGGCAGTATGAGAAGAGAACGGCCAGGGTTGTTTAATTCAGTCCCTTCCTTAAACATCATTCACTGAAGGGTTGAGATGGATAAGTGCGCATCCAAGAGGAGCCTCTTCCTGGTGAACTTTTGAGACGTTTACACTCACAGCTGGCCTCCTGCCTTAATGGCAGTTTGGCTCATCAAAAACCCGCCTCCCTGACGTCCCGGGACATGTGTCCATGGGCCCAGTGCTGGAATGCCAAGTCCACTCTGCAGGTGTGCGTTCTGGCTTCGTCCCCTGCATCCTTATTTTCAAATCTAATCCATCACAGGTCAGGGGTCGAGGTTTTGAGGGGTCAGATGCCGAGGGCGGAGTGAGAGTATGGACAGCTGCTTTCCATCACGCCTTCGCTTGTGCCCTTAAACCAAAGGAAACGCTTCGGCTCTCATTGTGCGCGCACAGCAGAGGTATAACCACGGTGCGCCTAGAAACTAAACCAGGGCCCCTTGATGGGCTCATAAACACCAATGAATAATGACTTTCATCCCACCCGAGGTCACGTATACATGCGATTTTGTACGTCAACAGAATCTGTGCCGCATAAACGGACCGTGCGACGCGAAATCACAACGGAAAAATAAACAACGAAAGCCAACCCCTGGCGAATTCCATTATAATTAAATTTTGCTCTGTAAACCTTTTAGTGTTTGCATGTATCCCTATGCAAGCACCGTGTGAGATGAGAAATTCCATTACATGTCAGCTGTGCATTAAAGAGGCTCTAATGCGCCGTCCCCACATGCTCTCTGACTCCTATTAACTCCATCAGGATCAGCACCGAGGATCCCTCAGACCTCCCAGACGGCGTTCTACGCACCTCAGCACATTCAGACCGCAGGTTCACCTTGGATGTGGTCGCACTGAATGGTGTTCAAAATGCGCACCAGTTTCAAGAGGAAGGAACGTCGAGCAAACCACAGATCTGAAGAGACTCTTTGATGAAATGGAAAAGCTTAGATAAACAGAGTCGGACTCGGTGGACCAAAAACATCCAAGATAAACTTCGGGTCAAGGGGTCGCCGATCCGCACACAACTTGGAACAGGTTTTTACGGCGGACTCCCTTCCTGACGCAACCCTCCCATTTTTCTACCCGGACTTGGGACCAGGACGGCATCCAGTGGCCGAGTAGTACGGAGTATGGCAACCCACCAACAGCGGGGCTCTAACACAAATCCTCAGATCAACAACCTAGAGCCTGAACAACCATTGTCTGTAAATAAAAATAAATTTAATCCTAGATGCTGTATGGTTATTTTCACATCTCAATTAGTCCACAGACAGAACGAGCGGAGGCTAATAATCCCCAGGACCTCATCACACATTCATAAAGCTGTCTGCATTGTTGATTAACCTAAACCTGGCTGGCTTCCTGCATCCCAGAGGAAGCACGTGTTCAACGTGTGTGCAGCCTCCAGGGTTCTTCGACGGCGTACAATAGGGAGATCTGGCTGGTAGGTCCGAATTAGCGGTGACCAATTTGAGGGAAATAATCATGGGGTTTAACTGCTCTCATGAGTAAATCAACCTTCCCCAAGGTCGGGCTTGATCGTTGGAAAGATTTCCTTCATAAGAAAACTCAAAAAAAAAAAAAAAAAAAAAGTTTGATAAATTACCTAAAACCCCGATGTAATACTTTGCCTCTTTGGCTCCTATACGAAAGTAAGAGCTTTAAACTGTTTGCTTTTTGGAGCCAGGCGATACAACGGGCCCTTTCTGGACCTTTGAGATAAACCAGCTGCCAGCCTCAGCACAGCGGAGATCTTCACCACGTCTGGAGGTGCCAAGAGCCACAGGCTGAGTTCTGGCAGGCTGGCAGAGTGTTTCAACACACTCACAATTCTTCCTGTATGATGGACTCTACACCCTACAGCACTTCAAGGGTGGGTTTGTTTTTTCCCCCCCTCCCCCCACTGAGCTAGAGGGTCGGCCCCTGCAGCGCCCGTCAAAAGCTTTGCAGCACTGCACCGAGGCTGAATGGGTACACTTAAGACACTCTCTCAGTCATCTAAGCTGTTGGATGTGTTGAGTCTTTATACGGGACAACTGTTCATGCCGCATGACTGGGAGGGTTAATAGTGATGAGCTCTTTGAGTATTGCTACACTTCAAGATAAAAAAACTACATGAGCTAGATCTAATTATCGTGATCAGATATTTGGTTCTGTGTGAACGCTGAAGAAATTAATTCGTACAATCAATCAGATTCAGTTGTTTAAGATCAGCGAGTGCTTTTATAGATTTAAATAATAATAATTTTTATTCATAATGTACTTTATATTTGAAGCAATTCTCGAATACAAATTATTTCAACCCAAAAGCTCTGATAAAAAATTAAAAGCAGAGATTTTCCCAGAAAGAATAATAATTATTAAATAATTATTATATGCATCAAGAAACAAGATTTTATTATTTTTTTATTCTTCATTTACACAAACAAGCACAGTTCAGGTTTAGCTGGATGCTAATATGGCTGCTAATACAGCTTCAAAGCTTTTTTTTCTACTTTGATCTTTTTATTTTTTTTTATCTACTTTGATCAGAAAAAGAGCGTTAAAGTCAAACCAGGATTTGATGAAATTTCTGGTGAATAAAGGCGTAAAAAATTATTGACATTTACAGAACACTTCAAACACAGTACGGTGATGAGACTCTTAGCCGCGGTTAAACATTTGAATTGTGCAAACGTTTTAAAATAGACCGTACGTTTGTGAATGACTGATCCATGAAAATCAGCGCATAACTTGTCACTAATTTCCGGAAGACATGTACTGTAAGTGTCTGTGGGAACTGTACACACAATCATTCCCCAACACCACTCGCACGGTACGGAGAGGGTTATCGTCACATCCACAGTACAGTCCTGACCTCGCTCCAAGCCATTTCCACAAGTTTTGGCCATTAAAGGAGTTCCTGGGAGGCCGGTGTTTGAGTCGTGCAGCAGGCAGTCCGATCATGGCTCTGGCATACTGAGAAAACTTTCTACACTGATGGTATCCAGGCACTAGTGAAACACTGGGATAAGTGGATTAGTGTAAAAGGGGATTATATGTTTAGGAATAAAGGGAGTTTTAACTTTCAGAACTTTGTTCTGTTATTTTGTGCAATCAAAAGTCCTGGTTTGACTCGAACACAGTGTCTTTACATGACAACATAAGGCTTCACAATTCTACGAACATGACCTCAATGTAGTAGTGATGCAATGCATTTAGTAATACATCATTGTTTTTCATATATACACATATGAAAATTATGTTGTTTTGGGAACAAGAAACAGAGAAATGCCACATTATGCAAAAACATAAATCACTAACTCTAAAGGAAGATGTGGCCCCAGGACTGAAAATTTCAATGCAATTCATTTTCTTTATTTTTATGGTTTAGATTTATTTCTGTTGCACCCAGGCTTTTTTTTTCTTTTCTTTTTTTATTGCCATGAGGTTTTGGATGATGATTAATAGGGAATGAGCTGCCGTGCATGTTTTCCTAACGTCCGCGTGTCGCAAAAGCTGACCCGATTGCAAAAGCCGATCTTCGAGGAAGTTTCGAAGCATTCAGTTACTAAACTCGGATGCGGGAAAACAAGCCGAAACTCTGAATCCATAAAATGTAGGTCATTTCTTTTTGCCTCCGACATGACGAGTACAACAAGCTGAGCGCCCATGGGTTTGTCCCAAGATGAAATACAACTCAGAAAACAGGTCAGAAACAAAACTCCGGTGCTCTTTTCATGAGCGATGATCTAGAAGAAAAGAGGAGGACAGAAAGAGAGAAAAAACAAAAAAACAATACTAATTAATCTGGTGCACGGCTGCGAGTTGCCAGACTGCCTTTTTTTTTTTTTGCTTGGTGGAAAAAGACAGGCAGCAGAGCATGCTAGCAAACTGGGTCAGTGTTAAATGGATTCAGAGGTTCCCCTCCTCTAAACCGGACCTCGGAAGTGGCTTCCGTCCGGATGATGTTCAAGCTCAGTTCTGTTCAAGTTCGCGTACGGCGACATAATCATCACCGACTGATGGAGGGTGTTCGCCTGACTGGCCGCTTAAAACTCATGATGCAAATTCTTGGAGCGTATCCAAGAGAGACAGATTAAAAACAATATGCTCTGCTGAAGAGGATCTACGAAGCCAGGAGGCGTCAGGAAATCAAATTTACAGTTTGCCACGTCCTTATTATTCACTTTAAAAATGCATGAGATTGGGCAACCTGCCAAAACATGAGCTCACAATATGTTCGAGAGACGAACGACCAGGTACGTGACGACCAGGGAAGGGCGGTGTTAAGACTGGAACTTGTTTTCCACTGGCACTTTGATGAGGTTCCATCACGTTCTCTGGTCGCATTTAGACTTGAGGAAAGATTTGCTCAGCGCCGTTTCCTCGTCTCCAGGGAAGCAGAGAGAGAAATGACCTAAACGAAGCCAGGGCCAGGCTTCGCTCCACCGAGCGTGAGCTGTGAAAAGTCTCAAGTGTTGTAATCCGTGCCAGCTGCTGAAAGCTGGCAGGGGACGTTGGCGGGCAGAAGTTTACCTGCAGAACAAATCGATTAACAGCCACGGAACGAGGGCTGGATTGTTGTGGGTAGCGTCAGAACTACCATCCGAATCAGACATTGAAAAGTGAAAGGAAACAAAACAAAAACACATCTGTGAAGTTTCTTCTTCTTCTATTTTTTAATGATGCACTCTTTCAGAACCACATTTACAGACCTGGCATGCAGAGCATTTGCCAACATCTGATTGCTTCCTATTCATATTCTAATTATTATTTACAAAGCTGCCATTGAGCTCGCTCAAGTTGGAACCACACGGTTATAGCTGCGGCGACGCCTTTGTTCCATCCATCAATTCATTCGCCCATCCATCTCCAGTCAAGACTTTATTGGTTGCACGGCGTATAAAAACAATCCCAGAAACACTGGATATGGACACACACGTTCTCCAACATGGGAATTTACCAAAAAGTCAACACACCTAGGGGTGTGTTTTTTTTTTGTTTGTTTGTTTGTTTTTTTGGAGGTGGAATTAAACCCCAATCCCAGCCTGAGCTGCTGCACCAGTGTGGAACCCTGGCTTGTTCCAAATGCTCTCGAATTTTATTATCCACGTAAGTCTGCCACACACCAACCATGTGACCATCTCAGCTATTTTTGCTTCGCTGTAAAAGAGAAAGCATGATACTGGAATGCTTTAACGCTGGGTCGAGTTGGATGTTGGACCAACCAAGGGACACATTACGGTAGGGATCATCAACTCCAGTCATGAGGGGAACGCCCGCGCAGTCTGTAGTTTATCAACACCAAAATACACCCACTAAACCTAATAATGAACATTTCCGCATTTATATGTACGGTATTTGGCGGACACACTTATCCAGATCGACTTGCATTTTCTCTCATCATACACGAGCAGTTCAGGGTTAAGGGCCTTGCTCAAGGACCTGGCAGTGTGGTGCAGGGCTGTGAACCTGGGATCTTCCGATCAGCAGTCCAACGCAGAACCCTGAGCTACCCCCCTGAACTCAATAGATTAGTTGAACCAGCTGTGTTTGAGCAGAAGGATGACCAAACAGTGTTAGACCTTGGCCCTCCAGGACTGAAGTTTAAGATCGCTGCACTGGGGCATCCCACAACCCACACAAGCAGATCTAACCCACCATGCCGGGTATCATTTGCATGCGACATCTAAATATGGTCCGGGAATATTTAGAAATGTCATTGGATCGGTTACTCAGTATTGTCAAGGCACTACAAAGGAAAGAGTCGTCTCCCTTCGAATGCAAGAACGCAAGGAGTCTTTGCAGTGCAAATCCCAAAGGTACTGTATAGTGAACCCCTGCTCAAAGCAGGACCCCCGGTAATGTCTTAACAAAACAGCAGTAAAAGTTTAGTGCTTAAGATTCTGTGCTAGGGTGTGAATTCAAATGCCAAAGATTCACTACAAGGCCCTTGAGGAACGCCCCTAATGCTGAACTGCTTCGCTGTATGCCGAAGAAATATTAAATATCCGTATGTAAAAAAATTCTGAGCGACTCGGACAAATTAAGCTTCCTTGCACGAGTAAGGAGCGGGAGCCTCTCGATATTTAGACGTACCATGTTGCAAGTCAAGTCTCCGTGCCAACTCCAACACCCCGCCTTCCTCTTTAACTCAGACTGACAGCTCTCGGGGGTTAGAAAACTGTAGATGACCAGCACGTCTCCCGTTTTTTGTCCCCCTAAGAATGAGAGATGGCTTCATGCCAACAAGTCCTTTCGTCCACACTGACACGAAAAAAAAAAGCGCACCGTCAATCACAGTTCATTAAAAATTCTTTTGGAAGCCCTCATTTGCACATTAAGCAATTAGCCAGGAGCCTATTGTCCATCTAAAGTAATAAAGCAAACCAAAAGTCTCTGAAATTCTCAGCAGGGGCTTATCGTCATGTCCTGCTTTCAAAAAGATTCACCATGCTGACCATTCAGGATCGAATCCGCTGATGCTGATCTTCATAGTTTTTTTTTTTCCTGACACTTAAAAAAAAAAATAAAACATCCAGCTGGATCTGTTATCATGACGGAGATACGATAAGACGTGTAATGCGCCGTAATACTGACTCCGTTCAACAAACAAGCTGAGGCAATATCAGGACGGAAAGCGGAGCGGAAGCTCAGACAAGCCGAACATCTCCTCAGCTGACAGAAACAAGCTCGCGGGGACATGACGGTGGCATGGCAGCCTGTCGCGGACGTGGTTATCCGTCACCGCGATCGGGCCCCGAGAAATATTTCTCGTCTGCGCGTTTTAACGATGTCACTGACTCATGACTGGATCGATGCACACAAGTCATATTTAATTAGATATTACAAAACAGACATTTACAGAGGCATAAAAAGCAAACATCCTGCATATGCTTATGTACAGAAGGGGGACGGGTATGTAATTTATCATTTAGATCATGTGCTACGGATTAGGACTGTGACCGCATCTGCAATATAGTTATTGGAAACGGATTTGAAAATGCTTATTTGCATTTTGGAGTCTTCTGCATAATCAGCATGGCCAGCGGCTAATATCATAATGCTAATAGCAAGTGATGTATTGTGCAGTCCTAGCGGGAATATCATGAAATATAGCATCGCTAATGGCTGACACTGGAGTGGCCACCAGCAACAGTCTCGGCCCGGAGCGCCAACTGGTGGACTACTGGCAATACCTGACACAAATTCATTAAAATTATATTTATACACATACACACACATACATTTATATATCTATATATAGGGATGGGAACCACCAGGGACGAGACGATATGATAGCCAATTTGCTTTGTATTGCGATTCCGTAAATATCGCAATTGTATAATGGTCCTGATTCTTTTTTTTTTTTTTTTTATAAGAATGTCAACTCTAAACAAACTTAGAAAATGATTCCCTCCTACTACACAGGACTGTGCTGCCTGCCAATGTGTGTAATTTAGAGTGCGCCACCTGCAGGATTATTGAAGAACCGCAACATTTTAGCAACGCAAATGCAAACAAATTTTTTTTTTTTTTTATATATTTTTTTTTTTTTAAGTCCGATTTTGGAATGAGTGTACTAGAAACATGATTCGCCACACACAAAAAAATTATTCATGTAAAGTATTAGCTGAAGGAGTCTAGTAATAGTAAAGCATTGCCTGAGATTTTCAAACACTTATTTAATTTATTGGTCAAAATAGCTTTATAAAATTTTTTATAAAAAAAATGTGCAACAATGAAAAAGCAAACAACCAGAGTAGTACATGTTTACTCTTAAATCCAAAGCATGTGTCTGCTGAACCTGCGTCTTGAGTCAAAAGTGGAAATTTGAGTCATCATTACAAAATTATAACCACTTTAACTTGGCCACTAATGACTCAAATGGTTAAGCATTAAGCGGTAATTGCAGGCATTCATTCGGTTATGTTAATTGCTTACCCAGGCTTTTTTTTTTTTAAGAAATTTTACACGACTGGACCTTTAGTGGGACGACTTTAGGTGAATACGCTGAGTCTAGGTGACAGGAAAAACATTTGACCGTTATCTCTTTTATAGGAGATAATTATTCTGTACCGCAGAACAAAGAACAGATAGGTCAGAGGTTTCGAAGACATCGAAAGAGCGAAAGAAAGAAAGAAATTCTCAGAATTGTCCCAATAAAACAAAACACAAGTATGATTTCCGACTATATGACCGTTTTAGAGGAAACAGTCACGAAACCACGGTAAGATCTGCAAGGACTCCAAAACCTCCAGAGCTGTTTTTCTTCCTTTTAAGTAAAAAAAAACCAATAAAGAAGAAACAGTGTTCAATCGGTGAACTACATGCAACCTAACCCTTTAAAAATACTTCTTATGGTTCACATTAGACCTCAAAGACATGTTTCAAATAAACAGATATTTGCAGACGGGCACCCAACAGTTAGTAATTTGAAACTTGCTGCTCAAACAGAGATCCCTGGCCAATTCTCTGGAACCAATCAAAACTCCCAAAGGTACTCCTGGTTCCCCCTTAATCTCCCGCTTTTATTACTTCCCAGACACAGTCTACCCGGTTCCACCCAGCCCCCTATCCGTCTCTTTTGTACTGATCTGCAGCAAAGCCCTGGATCGCTTTTAACCACGGCACGATGCTTCTCGTGCAGGACAGCCAGCTTTCATCAGCTCCCAAACACAAAACGTCCCCGGACTAGACTCGAGCCTCGTCTATCAGCTTCACACAAGGCATTTCGGATTATTCGTCTCCTGCCAAGACTGGCGAACAAGCACACATCCAACATGATATCAAAATGCAACAGCCAAGAAACAAACTGCAGGGCTTTATTTCTCCCTCATGTGATTCACAGTTTAAACTGAATTAAAGAAAAATACATTTTTGTACTCATTAATAAGATATTGTAGGGAAAAAGAAAAAGAAAAAAAAAACCCTGAGCCGCAGATTTCCTCAGGCTAAACATGTGTTCTGGGTTTATCAAGGCGAGTTTTGCCATTCATAAGAAATCATCTCAACCAGCTAAATATAAAAAAGACAATTTATCATGCATGTACCTCATGATTCATTGTTCTTTGAAGTAGCACCCGCTTGCATGGACACAAGCATCCATAAAGGTTGAACATTAACATGTTACACCATGTGGCATAACACTAACAAAAGAGCTGCAGCTTTACTTTATAGTTGAGCAAATACTATCATAGTGATATAATAAAAATACTGTTACACAACATTTTCCTTCCTCTGTAAAGCAAAACTGATGTCTCTACTTCTCTAGTAATTTAATCCATCCATAAGAGCCTCTGTAGTCAGACTGGGGGACTGTGGAGGCTAACGGTGATCATATCCCATTTTACAACTGTCTTAACACCTCCGGTCAACATTTACACACTACAGGCAATTTGGGAACACCAGTTAACCTGAATCTGAATGTCTTTGAATTGAAATATGGGAGGAAACCGGAGTACCTGGAGGAAACCCGCCAAGCACAGAGAGAACATGCAAACTCAATGCACACAGAGCCCGAGGCAGGAATCGAACCTGGACCCCGGAGCGCTAACTACCAAGCCTGACCATGCCACCCTAGTAATGTAATAGACATAAATAATGCATTAGAATATCTATTGAGTTAATAGTTAATAGTTATAGACTCAATTTAGTGTGTTATTTTACTGATACAAATGCATGTAGATTAGGGAATGCTGTAACATTAGATTAGTAGGTGTGCATACTGTATGCTTTATGTATTGGTGCAAAACAGTGCAGCAGTAGAGCAGGAGGGGGAAAAAAGATGCACCCAGGTGTAATTCTTTGTCAATGTGCAAAAATAAAATAAAATTTAAAAAAAACACAAACATACATGTATGTTTTTTCTTTTTGCATGCAAACACACACACACACTGCAACTTGAAACCCTGAGCACAACTAGATATTTTAAAGGTTGAGTTTTGCTGCAACTGAAATGAAATCAGTGTTCAGCTGTTAGTCAGGCAGCACCATTCCTGGACTGTCTCGCACTTACCCTTTCAAAGCAAATAATATTTTCATTTTTATATATATATATATATATATAAACAAATAAATATATATAAAATAAACACGCATTTACCTTTCTGAGCGCGTGCAGGCGCGAGCGAGCACGCAGAGGTGAGGCAGAGGAGAGAGAGCAGCACGCGCGCTCCCCGCACCGCCATCCCTTTGAGCTCAAACAGTCAAAAAGAAACAATGTTTCTTTCGCTGCGAACAAACAGCAAAAAAAGAAAAACTCCACCGAGTCTGGAGTCCTGAAGCCCGGCCCCCGACCCTCTCTCTCTCCCTTACACTCTCCCGGTCAGACAGTTCACCCCGAGCGGCTCCAGAACCAGCCGCCAGCCGCTGACTTCGGAAAAGTCTCGCCGAGAAACATGGAGCTGTGCGGCCGAGGAGCGAAAACTTGGCGAAAAAAAAAAATCACATCAATCCATACCGGTGGCGGAGCAGCTCGGCTCGGCTCGGGTCGGCTCACACGGACACACCGCAACAAAACACAAGAAAGCGTAGAGTACACGATCCGAGAGAGAAACGACGATCGGAAAGTGTGTGTGTGTCTGCGTGTTGTTGTTTTTTTTTTTTTTACCCCCAGAGCAATCTGAGCAAAATGCCCCAGCTGGGGTAGAGCGCAACAGCGGCGTGGAAAGGGCAGAATTCGGCTCGGATCCGCGGGGAAATCTGACCTGGAGTTTCCCAGGTGGAGCATGGACTCGGACGAGCACGGAGAGCTGCAAACTGCGGAAAGAACAGCGCCGCCTTCCTCATCCAGCTCAGATCACACTACTGACTCACTG
>JAQQZT010000007.1:22726387-22741934 GCA_030068275.1 Clarias platycephalus
CAAAACATACTTAAGTAAAATTACAGATTTTAAAAACTACTTTAAAAAGTAGAAGTACACAAAAAATCTACTCAATTCATTTGAGTAAATGTAATTCATTACTTTCCACCTCTGCTTATTAATACAAAGAAATAACATTCTGTAAAGTTGAGTATCTTAGGCCTTGTTTACACAAGAAGTTGTAATTCTTTCATCGTCAGCCAAATACACTCCCTGTTCAGTAGACTAATCGGAGAGTGAATCACTGATGATAAATCAGTTAAAGATTAAGTTTTGCCTTAAAACGTCTCCATAGCGTTAAGATTTACTCATACCACTTCAGCGCTGTTATTTCGGTGTTGAAAATATTAATTCATCCCAGTATAAATATTCAGTTTAGCTTTTCTAATTAATATCTACAGGTGCAGGTGTTTGTTCACTTTGATCTTATTAGTAGCTTATTTTAAAGTAGATCATTAAATCCGCCACATAACTCTTCATAACATCGCTTTTACTCAGCATTTTGATTTCATTTATGGTGCAGGTTAAACTTCAGGCAGATATCCAAGTACTAGAGAAGTTTCATTAAATTCTGTCCAGACAGACAGAACAGACATACAGACAGAAAATTCTGACACTGGTTTCGGGTCCTCAAATGTAAAGATCTCATTGAAAGAGCGATTTCTGACCAATGTACAGACATAACCTCTCTTTTATTTATATAGATGCTTTAAATTACATTAAAAAGTAATTGGCATTATTATGACTATTACTTATTTCCCTTCTTTTCAGCCTGGATTAAACACGTCTTTGTTTTTTAGTTAAGCCTTTATTTGTCAAATATACTGTACATTACTGAATATATAAAACTCATTCATGGTCTATACCACTTATCCTGCGTACAAAGTCCGGACCCTGGAGGTGCAAGGCGACAGTGCTACCCACTTCACCACCTGAATGAATGACTGAATGTATAAAATTCTTTGTTGAAATTTAAATTCTTTATTTTTAAATTCTTTCTTCACATATTCCAGGGCTCAACAGTGACAACTATTATTGCCCGAGAGTCATAGAGTCCTATGGATGCCTACAGTAGATGTAATAATTCTGCTCAAATATGTAACAAAATTCCAAAACACATACTTGCGAGAAGTACATGTCCACCCATAATTTTAAATAAACACTACCAGATAAAAGGCATCCAAAATATGCAATAATCATAGTCTGAACAGTTGATATTGAGATCTACAGTATCTGCTACTTATACTCTGTAAAGCCTTCATACAGTAACACCAGCAATCTGAGGTGCTGTTTATTAATTGGTAATTTCTGAGGCTGGTGACTCTAAATGAACTTCTCCACTGAATCTCTTTTGATGGGATTTGCAAACGTCTTAAAATAACTACTGACTGTTGTCATTGTTACTTAATTGCAGAATGCCATGTGTGTTATTTCATAGTTGTGAATTCTCCAGTATTGTTCTAGAATATAGAAAATAAACCACTAAGCAAATTAAATGTAATTAGAAGGTGAGTACTGGTACTGTATGCACCAAAAAGTACACATGTGGCCACAAAGCTTCCGAGCGAATATCCTTAGAAAAGATGAGACAAAAATTGGAAATTTGGCAAGGTCACATCAGCTCTATGTTGACAGGCGCAAAAATGAGGCATACAAAGAAAAGAACACTGTACCTACTGTGAAACACGGAAGAGGCTCAGTTATGTTCTGGGGCTGCTTTGCACATCTGTGCAGGGTACAATGAAATCTTAAAACTGTCAAGGCGTTCTGGAACGAAATGTGCTGGTCAGTGTCAGAAAGCTCAGATTCACTCGCACATCATGGGTCCTCCAACAGAATAATGACCCGAAACACACAGCTAAAAACACCCTAGAATGTCCAAGAACAAAACACTGGACTATTCTAAAGTGGCCTTCTGCAAGACCTGATCTAACTCCTTATGAACATCTGTGGAAAGAGCTGAAACATGCAGTCTGGAGAAGGTAGCCTTCGGAAATACCTGCAGAAGTCTTATTGAGAAACAGAAATCGTTTGATTGTAGTGATTGCCTTAAAATGTTGTGCAACAAAATCCTGTATTAGGTTACGGGTTCTATCATGCTTGTCCAGGCCAGTTTCATTAGTGTGATTTTTTTTATTATTATGTTGAATCACAAGTCAAAAGAAATGTCTAATTTGCATTAATTAATTTTAAGTAAATTTTTTATTTGTTAATAAATAATTTGTTCAATTTGTCAAGTTATTTCAGTGACCCCTGTGGGTTTTTCTTTGTCTAACGGAAGGGTACCAGCTATTTTGTCCGTGGGTGTAATTGCCATTATTATTAATATTAACAAATAGTTTCCTTCTTTTCAGACTGGAATAAACCAAGCTTTATGCCTATAAGTAATAAAAATAAATTAGATTTTCTAATAAAGCCAGATTACTGGTCAAAATTGGTGGATTAAACACTAAAATACCCCTTTATACCATAGACAGAACTAAAGTTTACTTTAAAAAAAGAAAAAGAAAAAAAAAGGGTAAATCATGAACAGTCACGTCCAAGCCAACCCCGGCCTTCTGAAAGACGTCCTCATGCAGTTTGAAGATCTGTTAAAAAGAACAACCCTCTCATTCTATACCTTGGCGAGTTGCAGCTCTTAAAGCCTAATGGAAAATGAACAAAGTACGTATTAATAATGTATTAATAGAGCTCTTGCAGTGACGTGATCCACAATCAAAACATTCAAGATTTTGTCTGCAATAATGCCAGACACAGATACCATCAAGCCAAATAATGATGAATATGGCTAAATTTAAACCTACGGATTTTATTCACCACATGAGGATGTATGTTGAGAAACTTATGCATTGGATATTACAGATTTTTATCAAGCTCTAGCTGTTCTTTACAACACTGTATTTGCAGATTTATGATATTATGATACTGTATATTGCATGGTGGTGTAGTGGACAGCACTGTGGCCTTGTACCTCCAGGGTCAAGAGTTCAAGTCCCACCTGTACTGTATAAGCACTATAGAGAATGAGTGAGTTTCTGACTTACTTTTCTCTCTAACTTGTTCACTGTCTGACTGAGGTCACTGCGCATGCGCTCACACGGTTGTAATGTATTTAGCTGTCTAGCACATATGATCCGTCTCAACCAAATGAGGATGGGTTCCCTGTTGAGTCTGGTTCCTCTCAAGGTTTCTTCCTATTACCATCCAGAGTTTTTCCTTGCCACCGTCCTCAGCTTGCTCATCAGGGACAGTCTTATCATTTTGATCCATACATATTCACATCTCATACAAACTTTAAAAAAATCTTTTGATTGTGTAATGCTGCTTTGCGACAATGTCAATTGTTAAAAGCGCTATACAAATGAAATTGAATTGAACTGAATATGATATAACGGGGATGATTATGATTAAAAAATTAGGCAGTAAAAAAAATCTACCTAATTTAAGATTTGATGAAACACTGGTTTGACATCAAGAGTATACATGAGTTCCATAAGAAGCTTAAAAAACACTTATGAAAACATACTGACCACAGCCCAATTGAACTCTACAGTAAATAAGCAAACAAAAAACAACAACAACAAGAACATATTGGGTATTTCCATCCATCCATCCATGTAGGAACCTCTGTAGTCCAACTAGGAACCAAGGAGGCCAATGGTGACCTTTGTATTTATAGCCATTTGTACAACCGTGGTAGGACCTCTGGTCAACATTCACACACTAGGGGCAATTTGGAAATGGCAATTAACCTAATCTGCATGTTTTTAGGCTGTGGAAGGAAACCAGAGAAAATGGTGGAAACCCACCAAGCACGGGAAGAACATGCAACACAGACCCAACATAGGAATAGAACGCAGGACCTGGAGGTGCAAGGCGACAATGCTAACCACTAAGCCAACGTGCCGCCATTGGATATTTAACCTATTATATATTTAATCAATGTTTATAAAAAATAAAATGGTCAATAAATTGATAAATCCGTCTACCAGGTTTTTGACCCGTTGTGTCATTTTGGTGCTTATTGTAGATCATGTACAGTACTATCATAAAACTAGGGGTGTCTGCATGTCTGTGGAGACATGCCTTGTAAGGTTGTGCAGGTTGTAATGTTGATGAATTCTTCTCAAAAACAGAGATTCGTATAGTCAGTGATATCGGTTTAACTCAATACTTTATCGGTGTATTAAGAGATATTACAAATCCAAATCCTATATTGCTATAAAGTAATTTATAGTTTAACAGTTAGTTCTGGTCCACTAATAGAATTTGGTCGACGTGCTATAAAGCAAGTGCGACATCTTCAGGATCTCTTCCTGCAAGTAGGGAAAAAAATAAACAGAATATTAGGTCACTCAATATTAATTTCACAGTTTATAGACCTGTAAAAGTGATATCACACTCACAATCATGTAGAAATACCGAATATTGATAAATAATATTTTACAATCAGATACAGCAATCAGCCAGCGGGTTTGGGCCTACGCAGAATCTCCAGTATTACATATAATCACACTCTTGGTCAATCACTGACTCATCGACTATACCGCTTTATCCCGTGTACAGGGTCGCAGGGGCCTCGAGCCTATCCCAGGAGACTTGGGGCACGAGGCGCGGTACACCCTGGACGGGGTGCCAATTAGCCTAATTTGAATGTCTTCGACTGTGGGAAGAAACCGGAGTACCCAGAGGAAACCCAGCAAGCGTGGGGAGAACATGCAAACTCCAAGCACACAGACCCCGAGGCGGGAATCGGACCCGGACCCAGATCCTGAAGGTGCAAGGCATCAGTAGTAACCTCTACACAATCGTGCCACCTCTTGGTCAATCAATATTGTCTATTTAAAAGTGAGCAGTCATGTTGATTTGATGTCACTCTGTAAGAATGAATAGAAGAAAACCTGGACTCTCAAGTTCAGGGGCATTTTTTTTTTTTTTTTTTTACCAGTTGCTATCCAGGAATTTCCATTTCCCCTAATGCATCATAAGACTAAATGTGTGCCATCTTGTTAATTTGCAGGACGTAATAATGTCAATTCCAGCCTCAGGATGTTTAAGCATGCAAAGTGGAGAATAAAACACGGAATTATTATTATTATTATTTGCTCTTTCAAAGGATGTAAAACTAGTAGAAAGTGATAAAATAGCATAGCAACTTATAACAGAAACCTCTCGCGGGTATGTTGCTATAAGTGCGTAAAATTTTAGTTGGAAAATGTGTCGAGACATTCTGTTGTGCTATTGGAAAATAATGTCTTTAAGTCTTTAATTTGTCACATATATATTACTGCTTTATTTTTATATCCAAGCTTGGGTTCACAGCTCAGGATCAGCCATGATACTTCACTACTTACAGCAGACAGGACTGAGGGCCTTGCTTAAGGATCCACAAAGACAACCTGCTGGAACTAGGGCTTGAACCACCGATGTTCTCATCAGTAACCCAGAGCCTTAACCTGCCGAACCACTGCTTCCCACGTTCAACTTGCTTCAGGCGGAAGATTTTCCCGTAACACTGCACCCTGTCATGTAGCTGCCAAGGAAATGCCATGAACATATGAAAAAGCATTCAAGGAAAAAGCTTCAAACTAAATTATATCACAATGTCTGATGGAGTTCCTTCATATTTTTGAGTTCCCCCTCAATCTCAGTCCGGGTGTAAAAACTAACCATTATTTCTTACGATTCACCAAATTCCATCTTCTACACTCACTCAACGGTTGTGAAGGAGGAGATTACTATGACCACATGGACAATGCCTGAAGTGAAATTAATGCTCTGTACAGCTCTGTACTATATAACCAGGGGGTGAATGGAGCGAGGTGCTGAGCTGGCCAACCACTGATTTATGTCAATGACAAACGAAAGCTCTCAAACCATCATTTAATGGAAATGTAAATCATAGCATAATGCTGATAATAATAATGATGTAATACAAATTCACGTCATTGGAATGCACTCATTTGGAAGATAGGAAGCGCTCCGTGACAGATCGTAAATATTCTTTTAGTACGATTTATTTTACATGCGTCTGTTTAGGGATTTAAGCGTCAGCAGGAATATTTATTAAGCACAGACCATCACACACATACTGTATGAGCTTGTTGAAAGTCTCATTACAGATTTAGTCCTTCATTTAATATTATAATAACCTCCACTCTTTTCAGAAGGCTTTACATTAGAGCATGGTTGTAGTGATTTGGGTAAGGTCCAACTATATTTAATAGACTATAAATAATAAGCTATAAATAATAAATGTACTATGGTGGCATGGTGGCTTTGCACCTCCAGGGTCAAGGGTTTGGGTCTGTCTGGGTGTATGGAGTTTGTGTGTTCTCTCCGTGCTTGGTGGGTTTCCTTTGAGGACTCCGGTTTCCTCCCACAGTCCAAAGACATGCAGATTAGGCTAATTAGTGTTCCCAAATTGCCGGTAGTGTGTGAATAAGTGTGTGTGGTGTGTGCCTGGTGATGGGTTGGTCACCTGTCCAAAGTGAACCCTGCCTAGTGCCATAAGTCTCCTTGGATAGGCTCAAGTTACCCGCGACCCTGTATACAAGATAACATTGATTTAATTAATCAATAGTAGCTAATAGCTAATTATTATTCATTAATTAATTTATTCATCCATCCATCCATCATTTATACCACTTTATCCTGTATACAGTGTCGTAGGGGTTTGAAGCTGTCGTGGCAAATTTTGTGAACTGCACCAATTTGTGAAACACAACCACAACGACTACTTGAGTATTGAAAGAGCAAAAAAGTTTATTGCAACCAAAAGTAAATGGACAGCACTGGACTGGCCAGCCAGAAGACAACAGATGGCAAGAAAATTTCACAAGCTCCCCTCACTTCCCCAATTTTACATGATTTATATACCCTTACTTAGCAATTACCTCATTGTTTGCTCCTCCTTAAGTCAAATAGTTACTTAATACTCTTACATTAATAGATGTAAGCTACTTTTGTTCAGGTCAGATGATGTGGCATCTCCCCATTACGTAATTTCCCCCCTCTCATCTCATATTTATTCATGTCCGGGTAGGCCTTAAAGATCTTGTTTTCATTTTTATCTTTTTTGGAGAAAGTTTGGTTTGTGAAGACTTTGTTTTCGTCAGAGAAAGTTTTAAGCTTTTTCTAAGATGCATACTAATCTTATTCTTATTTTCCTATTCCTATTAAATAACTTTCCTTTAAGTTACTGAAATAATTTATTGGTAAATTTTTTGTTTTATTATACTTTATTCTTTTTATGATCTGAAGATTATAATGAATAATTATTGGACTTAAGTACAGTTTGGGTCAATATGATTAATTTTGTAATTTTGTCAAAAGCTTGATTGCATTAGATTATATAATTTTAAATATTATTATTGCATAATTAAAATTATTTAAAAGACTGATTATTCATATTTTGATTCATAAAATAATCCTATTTTTTAATCATAATTTGATTATTAACCTATATGATTTTAAACATTGACGTTTGATAATATAGGTAATTATAGTTATATTAATTCATATAATTTATTAATATTCAAAAAATTACAACCTTCATTGATGAATTTTGGTTATGTAGTATAGTATAAAGTGTAGTAAGGGATAGTAATGGATTTGATTATTAACTATTGATCCCTTTGTTTCTTAGCTTTAAAAATGAGGTGTGTGGTCATCTGTGCTCTGTGTCCAAAAAAAAAAAAAAAAAAAAACGGAACTGAAAGTTATTTCTTTGAACTTTTAAAATAATCTTATTTTGGCAAAGTACTGTCTGCACTTTTCCATTACGATCTGCCTGCTTTAAAGTTCCTTATTTCTTGCTCTCTGTGTATACAGAGTTTTCTACAATTAAGATGAGAAAAGGGGTATAATAATATTAAATACAATAAAATTAGTAAGTATCATTAGTATATTGTTAGTTTAGATATATTAGGTTATAATATTACTATTAAAGTTGTTTAAAGAGTTTTTCTATGCCTCTTGCCTGTGTATCCCTTTACTTCCCTAAATTAAACCTATTTTAAATAGGACAATGGCTTACTTAGCGTACTAAATATCCCTAAAATATCCCCATAAAATTCTCCACAAAGCCTATCTCGGGAGACTTGGTGCACGAGGCAGAGTATACACACACACACACACACACACACACATTCACACTACGGGAAATTTTAACACCAATTAGCCTACTGTGGGAGAAAACCAGAGTATCCGGAGGAAAAACCCCCCAAGCACGGGGAGAACACGCAAGCACCATGCACACCGAGCCCAAAGCGGGAATCGAACCCTTGACCCTGGAGGTGCAAGGCGACAGTGCCCGCCACTACGCCACCATGCTGCCAGATAATTATTAATGAGAAATAATCTTACAGAAGATGCTGTGTTATTTCCCAGCAGCCGTGGTCTTGGAATCCACTTTAAAAAGCCTGCTTTTAACCATTTCTCTGCTCGAATACACTTAATTCATCTCATTAGCAAATTAAAAAGCCTTTCCAGAGGTGAAACGGGTGTACTGGGAGTAAGATAAACACGGAAACGTTCTGGGGAAACAGCGAGGAGTAGAAATCACACCCACTGGTGTTCGTCCTTAATTCATGCCTCGTTCACTGATTACAGCTACGCCGCATTAAGAACAGACAGCGGGTTGTTGATAAAATGCTGTTGTTTTTAATGTTATTAGCCCGAGTACAAATGGTGTTCGATTTGCTGTGTTCACTCTGTGCATTTCATTTAGTCTTTTGTAACATCTTACTGAAACACAGAAAATAAATCGTGTGTTTACAATTGATGGAAAAATCTGCATCTCTGTTATTATTTATGTGGATCTTATTTTTGTTACAATGCTTGCTAGCATTTTGGGTTGATGCTGTGCAATATTCTGTATCCCTGCTGAGAACTGCACACAGAGATTCGTTTCAAAATAAGATAAAAAAAATAAAAAAAAGCAATCCAAAAAAAAGACAGGCGTGCAGAAACCCGTACCGTCTCGTAATGCATACTTGTAGTTCATAGAGATGCTGATGGTTGGATTATGCACAATCCACTCATCATCCAAAATATCCGGGGTCACCAGAGCGGACCACCCGATCCGCACAACTACTTCGGCACAGGTTTTACACTGGATGCCCTTCCTGACACAACCCTCCTATTTTATCCGGGCTCGGGACCGGCGCTGCATCCAGATCTATTGATGTACTGCATCATGTCATGATGAAGACATATCCATCCAGTTAATTTTATTAATCCTGGTTGATTTCCAGGATTATCAAAGTGAACGGAGTTAAAGAAAATGTTCAATAATAGGATCTTATTCATCAATATTGTAATTGCAGTTATGGGGAAAAAGAAAGTATCACCATCTTTAAATTTGATGTCTTTATTTTCCGGACCTAAATAACAATCGTCATTCTCACCAACTTCTACAAAACTTACACATATCCTCAGGTGACGACAACATTATTTTCTCCAAAAAGCAAATCGCATGCACACATCCACTCCCATGTGCATGCACAGGGGACGCCCGATTTTGTTTTCTTGGGCTTCCAGCCATGAATGGGCGTGGCATTGCCAGGCTTCAAACTTTATAATAATTTGCATTTAAATTATCTTTAATAATTATAAATAATAAAGTAATATTTAAAAAATGTTTCCCTAATCAGAAGAGAAAAAAAAAAAATGCAGAAGCTGATGCCTGTACTTAGTGCTGGTGAATCACAGCTTTCATTGCGCCCCCTGCTGTACATAATCAGAGATGCAGCCACCTCAGCTGGCATTAACTGTTATGTTTAACTCACTCCGCTTTATCCTGTATACAGGGTCCCCGGGGGGGAGGGGTGGTGGTGTTGGAGCCTGTCCCAGAAGACTTGGGGCACGAGGCAGCGTACTTACTGGACGGGGTGCCAATCCATCGAAGGGCACACACTCAAATTCATACACTATAGACCATTTGGGAACGCCAGTTAGCCTAATCTGCACATCTTTGGACTGTCGAAGGAAACTCACTAAGCACAGGGAGAACAGGTGGTGATCGAACCCGGACCCTGAAGGTGCAAGGCAACAATGTGAACGTTAATAATATATATTATTATAATATTATATATTAATAATAATATAAAACATTAATAATATATAAGGTTAATGATGATGATGATGATGATGTGATGGCTTTTTTTACACTTAGGTCCAGGGTGTGACCCGGCCACAGAACCAGCCATGGTCCAACCCGCAGAGTCTCATCAGAACCCGGCCATGGTAAAGTTGTTCTGTAAGGGGAGCACCACTTAGCCGTGAGTATTCTATACACAGTTTCTATAGCAACACACACACACACTAGGCTTTTGAATACAGAAACGTACAAGAGTGATATTTATGGTCATACCATGTCAGATACTTTAAAGGTTAGAGCTTAGCTTCGTGTAGTCTTAGAAGCACAAGGCTTCGAGGTACGCATGCGCGCGTGTGTGTGAGATTTTGTGTATTTCTTTTGGTGTTTCTACTCCAAATATGGTCACAATCATGTACTTAAAAATATTATTTTAAGGTTTAAGGAAATGCTAGACTGTCAACAGGAAAAAAAAAAAATTTGTGTCAAGGGCTGGAAAAAGGTGCAAACCTCCACAACTGTTTCCTCAATCTTCTCAGAGGGGATTTGTTTACTTATTTATTTTAATTTTTTTTATATTAAAACAACAATTTCTAAAAAAAAAAATAATAATAATAATAATAATAATCTACAAATCTAGCCGAATGGTAGGAAGTTAGACGCCGAGGTCAAAAATGGGAGGATAAGTGCCTCACTACTCTAACTTCCCATCCCAAACAGGATGTGACTATTTAAATGGTTAAACTCTGTTAAATGAACTTTTTATTTTTTTTTCTTCAAAAAACCCGTGACCTGTTTGCTTCGACACATTTCATCTGGCGAACAGACAGAAATCGTAGGAGCCATGGTGATTGGAAAAGACACCCCATGTTAATCACCCAGAGAAATGTCCCAAATGGGGTTAAAGTTCATGTGGGACAATGATACCTCATGTTCAGAGAGCTACGTTTTCCACTGTTTGAATCCTGGAATACACCCGTGCCATCAGGTGGAATTTTTAAATTAAATTTTTTACATGTGACTTTATTCTTTGCCACATAACGTTGCCGAGTCTGGACCTGAGCAACTGAAGCAACCTGAACAGAACTGAAAATCTTAACTTAATCTACCAAATAATAATAATAATAATAATAATAATAATAATAATACTTTAGGATTTATGAGGCAGCTGTATGATATGTAAATGCTTAAAAACATGAGGTTTGAAATTTCTATTTTCAAAAAAGGATTTTCAGCATTTTACTCCTCTTTGCTTGAAAGCTACTTCTTACCTCAATCTATTTATTATTTTTCTATTTATTTGTTTGTTTACTTATTTATTTGGCTGTATGCAAATTTTCAAAATGTTCTCATTTCCACAGTTCTACTGTACCAATCAGAAACTGTGTGATCGTAGTACACACACACACACACACACACATATACACACACACCGCTCATCCAGGTTTTCTGAAGCTTAACCAACACATTTGAGTAGAACAATGTAATCTTTAGCTTCATCTTTACAGTAAATTATGAACTTACATTCACACTGTGTTCTTACTATCCATATTCATGGCCACGCCACAACCAGCAACTGAAAGCAAAATCAGCAAATCACTGGTTACAGAGTCTGTTGTTGAGACCTGGAGGCTAAACATTTTTCTCTTTTCTCTATGGTGCAGACCGATGCTAGTACACTTGGACATACATGCTACTGTATTTCCATCCATCTAGGAACCCTCTGTGGTCCAACTAGGGTCAATCACGATCAACGGTGATTACCATTGTATTTATTCCCATTTTTTAAACCGTGGTAGGGAACACCAGTTAGCCTAACCTGCATGTCTTTGGACTGTGGGAGAAAACCAGAGTACCTGAAGGAAACCCACCAAGCAGGGGGAGAACATGCGCGTGCAGAGACCCCGAGGCGGGAATCGAACCCGGACCCTGGAGAAGGCGAAAGTGCTAACCACGCCGCCACCGCACACATGCCACATGCTCAGTGTTCTTTGATGAGTAGACAGGTGGCCGTAACATTTCTGCATTTAGCTTGATATATCCAAAGGAGAACATTTCCAACCAACTCCAACTTATTTCTCTGCACTGTTCTCATATTTCAAGTTAAATGTATGTTTAATTTCTACTACAGTACTCAATTAATCATTATACAGCATATTATGCATTGCCTAATATAAATTATTCACTATGAATAATTTACTAAGAAGAGAGAGAGAGAGAGAGAAACTACGAAAAGACGTGTGAAAAAAGTAAGACATGACCTTCAGATGGATCCCTGGATTAATCTCCATATCTGGTTTTGTATAAAAATAACAGTGTTTTATGTTTACACCCCAAAGCGTATAAAAGTGATACGATCTCTCTGTTGGTTTGCTGCCAGATGATAACCAAATGATGAACACATACGCTATTTGAGATGCTCTACCTTTAAATACCACAGATTGCGTGCAGTCACCTGAGATATTCAGCATTCCATGACATTTAATAAATATTCCCTGACTATGATTTATTTTGTACACATCAGTTTTGGGATTTAGTTGCTAGCGAGCCTACATATATCCGAACGCAGAATAATAATATACATTTTACAGCAAAACACTATTTTAGCATTTTTACAAATTTTGCCAAACGATCATTTTCGGACACACAAGGTTGTCTAGAACATAACATTTAGTTTGAAAACTGCTATTGAAGCTTATTTTTTGAGGCTTAAAGCGTCTACATACTGTAACACATAGCGGCTAGCACGAAAAAGCTGGCGCATCATGACCAGCCAATTGCATCGCTTCTTTCGGTCACATGATCAGTGAAGCAAAGATGCTAGCTAGGGAAAACTGTGGCTGCTGTGAGTGAACCCAATGCGTTCAGTGGATTTTCGAAGATTGTTGAAGCCATGAAAAGGGACGTATACACTTTGTATAGTACTACTAGGATTAATAAATGGCAGTTATAAAGTTATATACTTGACACAGCTATAATCACTTAGCATAATATTTTCTCTATAAAATTAAGGAGAGAAATATGGAATTTGAAATTATAATACTTAAAAGTACTAGAGACATGTGCATGCAGTGCGCCGTGTGTGGAACCTGTTGGATTGCTTTTTGTGGTTCCGTCTGCTGTTACTGTAAATGTGATCTTAGGGGAGAACAGGTGGATTATGCAGCACAACATGTTATACGGTACACAAAGTACAGTACATGTACGTTGATAAGGCTCTGGTATCAACTACGGAAGAAATGCTGTGAACTGAAGTTTTTGTGTTTGTGATGATCCTTAAGAAAATAATGTTTCTGTATAGCAAAACTCAACACTTTTTGCCTTGATCTAATTTGCTTCTACTCCTTTCTGTTTAACTCACTACAAAATCACAATCAAAGCATGATTTTGCTATATTTTTTTCTTTTATTTAAACTCAACCAACATATTACTGATACTTAACTGCATCCTTAAAATTACCACAAACACAACCGCAGGCTGATTTATGCATAACGGCAAAATTGTAGGTGGTGGAGTTATAGCGTTTTGCAAAATCACACAAAATTCACGCTGATATAATCTAAACAATTTCCACATTAAAAAATTTAACCATGTACAAAATATAGTACATCAGTTTCCAGTAAATTTTGCCTGTTTTATAAAATAACTTGTTTTTCTTTAAAATGCTAAATCTCATCTTGCTGTCAAACTGTGTGAGAAATCGTGGTGAAGGTGAAGTGTCCATCTACGTGCCATCTGGCACATCGGCAACAGACATTCCCCACCTGGGGGTAATGGACCTGGCGTTGCAGGAGGACCTCGAACCGGGGACCACCTGATCAGCAGTCCAACACCTTAACCACGGAACCACCCCGAGTTGATAACACATTAGTGTATTGGTTAGCACTGTCGCCTTGCACCTCCGGGCCCCAGGGTTCATTCCTGTCTCTGTGTGCATTGAGTGTGCATGTTCTCCCCGTGCTTGGTGGGTTTCCTCCAGGTACTCTGGTTTCCTCCGACAGTCCAAAGACATGCAGATTAGGCTAATTGGCGCTCTCAAATTTCCCGTAGCGTGTGAATGAGTGTGTTTATATGTGTGCGCCCTGTGATGGATTGTCTCCCTGTCCAGGGTGTACCCCAAGTCTCCTGTGATAGGCTCCAGGACCCCCCACAACCCTGAATACAGGATAAAGCGGTATAGACGACGAGTGGGAGTGTGCGAACGTCCTTTAAATGTGTTATTCTTCTCATACCTTAGCTTTTTTCTAAAAGTTATTTTCCAAATTTCTATTTATTAAAGAGTGACGTACGATTCAAAAAATCTGTTTTTAGTCATGTTTAGTGTTGTGGATCATCTATAAAAACAAATTAGTTTCTGTCACAGCATCTATTCCTTCTCTCAGCAGCCCGTCAAGGTTAGCAAGACAAAGAAAGCAGCTTATTGTCTTACCTTGAATGTTACAAAGCACAGACAATGGAGACTTCTATAACATGTGAAAGTGAGTTGCCCTACAACTTAAGCGGTTACTATGGAAACAGCATTATGTTAGAATGAGTTCCATTAATATAAACCTACAATGAAATTAAAACAGGTCCGTGTTATAGAATTATACAGTAGAAAGATCATATTTAAGGTCATATCACACAACTAGTTCTAGCACATTACTAACTATTGGCACCAGAAAACAGGCTGGCATTGCTCTACGCGTTAGACAGATGAAGGAAAAGACAAAATCAGCTCCACTGAGACGTGGGGCTTTTCAGCCGAGCGGTGAAACAGGTGGCCATTATGGAGACAGAAGCACTAGAACCATTTCAGTATGTTCGCTCTCTCCGTAAAGCAGACACGGATCCGTAGCATTCTGGACAAAGAGTCTTTCATGAACATGTGAACGGGGGGGCCTCGCTCAGCGCCGGGCTTCTGCTAACTGAGACGCTGATGGAGCCCCAAATACTGAACTGAGAAATTACACAACAACCTACTGTAGCCGTGTTACTTTTATTATTTTTCTCACTAGTGGGTGAAGGATTAAAGCATTTGGCTGCCAACGCAGTGGGGATTATAGGGATCATTCCCGATTTAGAAAACACAGGCGGAATTAATCTGATCATGGTAAGCACCAACACCTCATTAATTTAGACAAGATTATCTGGTCATGGATGAGGACATCATATGTCAACTGGACGAGAACGCATGTTTAACAGCCAGTGTCCTTGCTCGTAAAGTAATCTCATTCTTTACTCATACAATACATCATTCACAGTTTTTGTTATCAATACACTGCCAGGTGTATTGATAACACTGATTGTCAATTATATGCCAGTAAACTATATGCCAATTATATGCCAGTCTAGAATAAATTACAAAATAATGTTACTTGCATACAAAGCCCTAAATGGTTTAGCTCCCACATACCTAACCAGCCTTCTGATTCACTACAATCCACCACGCGCTTTAAGATCACAAAA
>JAQQZT010000007.1:22769264-22780309 GCA_030068275.1 Clarias platycephalus
GTTTTTAAATTTGTTATTTTGTTTTCACGTTTTGTTATTTTGTTTTTAAATTTGTTATTTTGTTTGTTATTTTGTTTTTAAATTTGTTATTTTGTTTGTTTGTTTGTTTTTAAATTTGTTATTTTGTTTTCGGTTTTGTTATTTTGTTTTTAAATTTGTTATTTTGTTTTCACGTTTTGTTATTTTGTTTTTAAATTTGTTATTTTGTTTGTTATTTTGTTTAAAATTTGTTATTTTGTTTGTTTTTTTGTTTTAAAATTTGTTATTTTGCTTTCGGTTTTGTTATTTTGTTTTCGGTTTTGTTATTTTGTTTTGCACATCTCGGCCACCGTGGTTTCCTCTGGGTGCTAAGTGAAGGTATGAATAATTAATATCTCTGTATAAAAAAATCTTTTTTTTTTTGTGAGATCATTTGAAATGCAGGTACAATGTTATGGGGTAGTAAGATGTGGCCCAACACAAAGCAGATGTAAGGTTACCAGCATGTTGTTCATGCATTGTCACGTTGCACCTCCAGGGTTTTTGGGGGTTCAAATCTCACTTCTGGTCTGCGTACTGTACATTGTGTTTGCATGTTTGCCCAGGTTTCCTCTTACAGTCCCAATGCATTGTAGATTGGCCTTTCCAAATTGAATGATTGTGATTGTGCTTTTGCTCTGTAATGGGTTTGCACCACATCCAGAGGGTATGGTATGCCAGCTGGTGCCCCAAGTTCTCCATGATATGCTATGGCTCCCCTGTGACCCTACATTGGATAAGAGTTAGAGTAGATGGATGGAAATACAATGTTTTGTCTGTTTTGTTTATCTATATTCACAGTTAATGTTGTGGAACTTTCAGAAAAACACATTATACTAAAACAACCTTAAGAAACAACATTAAAGCAGATAAAAACAGCCATTAAATCACCAGACTTTTCATGTTAGAAAAATGACAGCTTTATCTCAGACTTCAGCCTCCAAAAAATGTTAACTAAACAAATATTTCCTCCAGAGCCATACGCAAGCATCTCCTTATCCCACCATATCGATTATTATAAACATTTAAACATCAGATGATCAAAACATTAGATGATCTCTTGTAACATCATCTTCCATTCCCAACATCTTCCAAATTCTGCTCGATATTATATAAAGTATTATCTTATATGTATCTTAGATTAAGTCTAGACACTTAGCATTTTGTTTTTGCTGTTGAGGATGATGACGATTCCACTTCCTGTTGGAGCTTGGGATGTGTGTGGTGAATGAGGACGGTTCCATTTTATGATGAAGATCTTGCATTCGGCTACACCGTGGACAGGTGCCAATCCACCACATGGCGCATACATACACACACTTTTTTGGAAACATCAAGTAAGCCTATTAACAGCGGTGCTCAGTGCTGATTGTCGGCTATGTAAAGATAAATTCTTGACCTTGGCAATCTTGTAACTGATGATTCAGAGCTTTAGAGTCGAGAAAAAGTAAACACCCCCGGTTTGTGTGTTTGTACCACTAATCCAGTACTCAAGGTAAAACTGTGATATTTTTATTCTAGGTTATTATGCCAGAACGTTAGATTACAATCCATAACTCACTCCCAGATCAACCGCACACACACACACACCTCAGTCGATCGATCCCCTCGACAGGTACGGAACAGGAAAAAATATATATTTGTGCGCTCGTTAGTTACACATCAGAGCGAACCTGCTCCACACACAATCAGTGTAGAGACGGAGAGTTATTGATCTTTCAGCTGTGCAATCAGCACGTGATGGTGCTTACGGTTTAGTTTGGCGGTTCGATGCCGTATAAATGCCAAACCTGGAATCTCCCACAGGCAGGAACGGGAAATTTACATAACTCACAGTCTCTTCATGTTTGATATCGAATTACATATGGGGTAATAGGGTGAAAATTCAATACCAGTGTGCTTACAGGACGAACAATCCTATTAAACGTGTCACTTATCAAACATACTGTACGTGGCACCAGATAACTGGGACTGCGAGAGAGACGGATGGAGAAGGACATAGACCTGAAATGGACAGGGATGCTTTTGTACCAATTGATTGAAGCAACTGAGACTTTAATAACTTTTTTTTGTGTTCACTCCGAGCGGCTGCTAATCAGTCACATGACCGGATCCATTTATTGGATTCAGTCCATATCTAGTTATTAAATTTAGGAAAAGGACATAGTTGCTAACATCAACAATACGAACCTTTTAGATAGACAGACAGACAGTTATTTTCAGTCCATATCTAGTTACTAACTAATTTCCTGTTACATAATTTCAAATATTTCTTTCAACTTTCAGTTATAAAAGGGATTTATTTATTTTTTTAGTTATTCATTCATTTATGGTTGGGTTACTTGGTATCACCCAAATAAGGACCCTCAAGGTTCCTTTCTCTTCAGTAGCTTACTCATTAGTAACATCTTTCAATTTACATCCAGAATTTCTGTAAATATACTTTGCGGCAAAGTCAGTTGTAAAAAAAAGTGCTATACAAATAAAACTGCATCTTAAACACCTGAGAACAAAGACTCTCACATCAGTCGTGTATACAACAAAGAGAAAACGTTAACGTACAGATTAAACTTATATTACAGAACATTCTTTCAAAATATGTCCAGATATAGATGTAGGTTCCATTATAGCACCAAAGATTTTTTGGTGCTACTGTATAATGCAGTGGACTTCAGGATTTTTAGTTCCACAATATTAAATGTAACTAACGTGATTCTTTTTTTTAATCATTCTATAATAATTATGATTGTTTAATGTGATAGTTGGAAAATTGACATGGTTTAAGAGAAATAGAACCACATGCGCATGTACTACATCAGTCATTTTTTTAACAGTATACTTTCCAAAAAATCTAAAGTATGTATGATTTTAAACAAGTGTAAACATCCATCAATCTATCCATCCATTTGTCCATTTTATGAACGGCAGATCCTAGCCTATCCCAGGGAACAAGGCAGGGGGACAATCAGGGATACGAGGCAGGTCTTTGGACCGTGGGAGGAAACCGGATACCTGGACAAAACACACCTTGTATATGGAGAACAAGTAAACTACACACACAAAGATATGATAGTTTTGATAAGCTTATGCAATGTCACTATTTTTTAATTTATTTTCTCTTTAATTTAGTCGTATCCAATTCCCACTCGTCACTAGGGGGCTCCCACATTAAGGCGACCACTACCAGTCAGTCAGGGAGTGCCGAAGACTTTCCTCAACCACGTGACGCCAACTGACCTCATCTTTCTTTTTGAGCTGCTCGCTCAGACACCACTGGGGGCAGCGTAACACACCCAGACGACAGCGCTATCCGCTCCTTCCACTTGCTTTAGCTTACAGACGCCCCTGATTGGCTGTAGAGCCGTGATCGATGTGATCAATCAGCTCTCTCTAGACCCCCAGCTGCGGGAGTCTACAGCATCACCCAGGAATCGAACAAGTAAAGGTTCTTACTGGGGATAAGGTCTGGACTCTGTGGTGGCCAATCCATGTGTGAAAATGACGCCTCATGCTCCCTGAACCACTCTTTAACAATCTGAGTCCGATGAATCCTGGCATCATCATCTTTGACATCCAGTAAATACTTCATCTTATCGCATATGAAATCCTTTGTTGCAGAGGGAAAATTTCGCGCCCAGTTGTTCCATTTTCACGCAGCGTGTCTGACATTTGCGAATGTGTCAAAAACTCTGAATTGATTCCAGATGACCGTGAAGGATCCACATTCTGCAGCCCATAAATCATTTCATTCATCACGCACAGCCTTGAGTGAAGTGTTCACAGTGTGCCATCTTTTGTTCATTCAGTGTCTCCTGAGCCAGGCTCTTAATATGACTATCAGCTCAGAAGAAAAACATGTTTGCTTTGGTGTCACTGAGTTTATTTATCTTCATCTCTCTTTTTTTTATTTTTTTATTCCACATTACAACCAGTTGAAAGAAAAAAAGCAGCCTTCGTGCAAGCCTTCACCGTGAAGAACTGTGCGGCCATGTCCTGGTTGAAGGTTTCTTCAGAAATCAGTTGGATTTACTGCAGCAACTTAAGAGTCAAAACAGAACAGAGCGAGAGAGAGCGAGAGAGAGAGAGAGAGAGAGGTGGCTTGTGGCTGTGTGATTAGTATTAATCTGGAATATAATTACATATTAATTAAAATCCTTTTCAGTGTTACATTAGTGCTCAGACATGGAACTAGTCTCATTACAAGGCATTAGCTTGAAGCACTGTAATGTGTAAAATAACTCTTTACACTTACATGGCCTGTCGAAGTTTGGTCCATAAACTGTTAACTATTAGTACCCCTATCTCACCTACGCGGTTTCACACGGTTGCCGTAAGTACAGTTCATCATGATTCTCCGCGAGTTTTGGCGCTGTGATTAGGTTTCCATCTTTCCGCGAGTCAGTCCGCTCATAGTCAAACCAAATAGGGGTATAACAGCAGGAATAACAGAGGGGGGCGGGTTATCGGGGGCGGGGCTTGTAGGACGACTTTCACACACACACTAATGGATTGGGAATGACTGCTGTCTGGCTCACGGATTACACAAATTGTCTAAATAACGGATTACATTTTTGAAAAAGTAACTAAATAACAGTACTTAAATGGCGGAGTTAACGCGTTAGATTACTAGTTACATCAAAAAAGTAATCCAAGTACTCTAACCCAACACTGTTCCTCATTCACCCAGAAACACTCTTTCACAATTAGAGTCCTGGATTATGTTTGTGCCGTCAGGGAGAAAAGAAATGCATTGTTCATTCAGGTCGTCAACTGACTTCATTTTATTGCCACATAACATTACTGAGTCTAGACCTGAGCAACTGATGCAACCCCAGATGATTGGACACAATACATGATGGGTAACATCTCTTCTTTTTTTCTTTTGGACTTTTTCCCCGATTTTCTCCCTAATTTAGTCGTGGCCAATTCCTCCCCGTCACTAGGTGGCTCCCTCCTTAAGGCTACTACTACCACTCTGCCGGGAGGGCCGAAGACTATCACGTGTTTCCTCCGAACCACGTGATGCCAGCCGACCGCATCTTTTCAAACTGCTTGCTCACGCGCTGTTGGGGGCGGCGTAACACACTCGGAGGACAGCGCTATCTGCTCCCTCCGCGTGCGCGAGCTCACAGACGCCCCTGATTGGCTGTAGAGCCGTGATTAATAAGTACCTCTCATCCCTCCCGTCTGAGAGAGCTCGGCCAATCAGCTCTCTCTAGACGTCCGGGTGTGAGAGGTTACAGCATCACCCGGGAATCGAACCAGCGATCTCCGGATGATAGGGGGCGAGCGCTTTACCACTGCGCCGGGTAACATCTCTTCATGCGCTTCCCTTCTCACCCTGACTCGTCCATCGCTCTGGAATAGGCTCAATCTGGACTCCACAGGTCACATGACCTTATTCCACTGCTCCAAAGTGTAATCTTTATGCTCATTAGCCAATTGAAGTTTTTGTTCCTGATGAGTTTCTTCTTCTTCTTTCTAAACACAGCTGTTTAGTCCCAATCCTGTGAGTTCTCATCATATTGTGTTTCACTATTAAACATAGCTGTAATTTTAAGACGAGTTTAAGAGATCTCAACCACATTTCCTCCACGACGTTGGCAGTTCAGCAATATTCTTATTGGGTTCATATTTATTTTGTGTTTTCACAAAATCCATTCATTTCAGTAATCTTCCAAGATTTCTTTGTCCAATGCAGGATAACGATTTGATTCTTCTAAAACATGAGGGTTTGTTTTTTTGGTTTTTGTAAATCTGAAAGTGTTCCTGAAATGATTCTCCATTTCCATGTATCCCAACCACAAGTTCTCTGTTAAGGCATTGCACTACAGTTCAGAAGGTCCCAGGTTCAAACCCTACCACGACCAAGTTCTCCCTGTTGGGTCCTCAAGCAAGGAACTTAACCCTCAACTGCTCAGATGTATAACGAGATAAAAACGTGAGTCGTTCTGAATAAGGGGGCGTCTGCCAAATGCTGTAATGTTCTAGCTGTTTAAAACCCGCTTGAAGTAAAAAGGGAGGAAATGACATTTTAAAGATCCTCAGAAGCTGCATGAGTGACGTCAGGACCAGGAGGTGACCCGAGAAAATCTCCACCTCCAATCTCAGGTTAACAATACAACACTGCTCTATGAGAACCGGTTCCACATTACACCTGATCATTTTTCTTCCCCAAGCAGTGGATGTTCTTTTCAACAACCTATTTACAGCAAACGAGCAGAACTGATCCTGGCTCCGGACTCTGGAACCGCGTCTTTGTGATGATGCATTGTTTATTATTATTATTATTATTATTTGATACAGTATTTGTGTCTGCACTGCTGCTCTGATGATCTGTATGCTTACACACGTACTGTATTTTGCACTGATCCGCCATATCAAATTCACATTTGGTGAATAAAGTTATTCTGATTTTGTTCAAGTTTTCAGATAGTAATAATACAAAAGTGGTTTTGCATTAAGTGTGTCTCTAGTTAAATTTATTCCCAGAAATCCCCAATGGAGTGTGGATCAGAGCACATACTCAGTCTGTACTGGTAACTCTTTCAAGGCGGTGCACGAGTGGGGGAGATCGATAAACGGAACTACTGCCTCGCTCCATGTGTGAAGCAAGGCCAGATTTGTGTGTGTGTGTGTGTGTGTGTGTGTGTGTGTGTGCACATGATGTATTGGACACAATGTGTAACAGGTGTGAGGGCTTGAGAGGAAAGCGAGCGCTCCAGCTGTCCCTGCAGTTTCAGGTCACGTCCTCCCCCATCTGCCATCTCCTGCACCCTCTGTGTCCCAACACCTGAATTGTGTGTCAGCCAAGTGGCGTCTCCAGCCACGGGTCAGAAACTGATTCCCTTCTTCAGCCTCCCTACATCCCTGTCCCACCTGCCCAGTGCGCCCTACTTCTGCTCACTCCAAAGCCGAGGAAAGAAGAGGGACGTGCCGATTAGGAAACAAGTCCGTGTGGGAATTGTACAATTATAATAACTAAGAACATATTCTAATGTAATGGTAAATACTGTATGTGTGCATGGAAAACGGATCAAATTAGATTGGCGCAAGATTTATGAACCGAGAATTAGGTGTGGCAGCTCTAGGCTACTATCTACTAAATTTTATATATATATATATTTATATAAACATTAACCCTGTAATGTAAAGAATGGACAGAAGTGAAAAGCTGACATATCTTTGTTTAAGGAGATCTCGTAAACCAGGGTTGCCAGGTTTCAGATAAATTCCCAACCTCAAAAATGCACAACCTGAAACTATCGCAAAAATAAGTTCAGGCATATCATGAATAAAGGAACATACATACAGTATTTCCTTTTTTTTTTTTTTTTTCTCAGCCTGTGGATGTAACACAAGGTCACGGTGGTGTGCATGCATTTCAGAATTTCAAACATTATCCACTCCATAATCCCCCCCCCCCTCTTTTCTTTGCAACATATTCCATGATAGAAATAATTCTGTTTGTTTGTGGAACTGATTTTAATGTAATTCTCATCATTTGTTGTAAAAAAAAGTATTACATTTTTGGTGTCATAACTGAGTTCAAAATTAACTGAATCAGAAAAGCAAACCAGGAAACGGACCTAATTGATTTTTGTAATGAATCAGATTTTTTAAACATAGATTGAAATTGACCTTTAAATTCACTCACTCACCGTCTATACCGTTTTATCCCGTATACAAGGTCACAGGGGTCCGGGAGCCTCTCACAGGGGACTTGGGTGGCAGGGTACACCCTGGATGGGGTACCTATCCATCGCAGGGAACACACACTTGCTCATTCACACACTACGGGCAATTTTGGAACGTTTGGACTGTGCGAGGAAACCAGAGTACTGGAGGAAAGCGACTGAGCATGAAAAAAGGAAGTGTAGATTCACATCAGGTGTCTATCAACACATCATTGTTGAATCCTTCATTCTGATTGGTTAATTATTTTTTCTAGAACATCTTCTCTTATACAGTAGCATGCGTAGTTATAAGGCGAATAATAATAATGTTACATGAATGCAATTCTACTAAAATGCTACCGTTTCTATAGCAACGACTGACTAGGACCTGTATAGCAGATGCTGTACATAACAAGGCTTAGAACTTGGGGGATTTTTACAGACGTTCCACAACATTAAACGCAACTATTAATGGATAAATACACTTCCTGGTTCCCCCCCAAAAATACAGTGATGTTTGGATTTAAGTAAGCAAATATTTAAGGTCTTTATATCTGGATAATACCAGACGTGATTAGTATATTTTAGTAGACACACGTTTAATGAAGTCGCGTAAAATGTTTTACTGTGTTTCAGACGGATCGAAATTGTCCCGAGTCAAGCAAAGAGAACAACTAAGGAGATTCCTGAAACGGGTTAAAAACTGTTAAAATCTGGAAGGATAGTGCTGAACCATCAAGAGGAAATGCGATCAGAAAAAAAAAAAAGAAATCATGATCAGAGATGGCTTTTACGCTCACTATTAAACATAGCTCTGATCAGTTTTTATTACGCAACTTCACCAAGAGTTTAGGAAAAAATCAAGATATAGAAAATAAACAGCAGAAATCAGAGCTGGGTTTAATAGTGAAAGTAATGAGCATTTCCATTCACACACAGGATTGGGACTCAACAGCTAATCAGAGAAAAAGACTTTGAGACAGTTTGCGAGGTAGAATGAAGATTGGAGTTTGAAATAATGAAAAAGATGATGAAGAGATGCGTAGTGTCCACTGTACAAGCCCAGGAGACAGCGTTATGATCTGATCTGGGGTCCTTCAGTCGGTCAGGTCTAGACTCAGCAATGTTACGTGGCAATAAAATGAAGTCAGCTGACGACCTGAATGTACTGAATGACCGGGTTATCACATCTACTGTAGGTCTTGGACAAAATTTATCCAAATCTAGATGGAAATAAATTATGATGTTACCTGATGTTTTTAAAACAACACCATGGCGTGACGGTTCGATAAAAGCATCCAGTGAAATATGAATATGATTTTTTTTTCTTCTTTTGTTTTGGCCATGATGTGTGTTTTTTTTTGGGTATTTCCAATTTTCTCCCCAATTTAGTCGTGGCCAATTCCTCCCTCCGTCACTAGGGGGCTCCTTCATTAAAGCTACCACTACCACTCAGCCGGGAGGGCCGAAGACTATCACGCGTTTCCTCCGAAACGCGTGACATCAGCCGACCGCATCTTTTCGAACAGCTCGCTCACGCACCATTGTTACTCCGCCCACACTTGGAGGAAAGCGCTAGCCGCTCCTTCCGTGTGCGCGAGCTCACAGACGCACCTGATTGGCTGTAGAGCCGTGATTAATGCGGGAGCGCAATTACCTCTCATCCCTTCCCCCTGAGAGAGCTCGGCCAATCAGCTCTCTGTGTGCCTCCGGCTGTGAGAGGACAACAGCATCACCCGGGGTTCGAACCAGCGATCTCCGGACGATAGGGCGAGCGCTTTACCACTGCGCCACTCGGAGGCACAAAATGTGTTTTCGTAGTATTCAAATCTTGTAAACACTGATACAGTAAATTATTGTGAAATGAGCTGTTATTGGATGATGTCACGCCACTCACTCATCGTCTATACCGCTTTATCCTGTGTACAGGATCGGGGGATGGGGATAGGCATGACTCAGGGCATGACTCGGGGTTCATCCTGGACAGGGTGCCAATCCATCGCAGTGATGTCACAATTAATTTCTGCAATTTCATGTGTGAGCACACTTTAAATGATTGTTCCGCACACACACACAATTGAACATTATCACGTTACTCACACAATCACATGTGAAATATATAGAAGGGGAAGCTCTGTGCTTGATTAGAGGTTTGCAGGTACTTGTTCAGTTTTGTTCTTCCAGCAGTAAAAAGGAGGCTGCAGTCGGCCGATCAATGCTTGTTGTCGTCTATTTGATTAGATCCAGCGGTGTGAAGTCTCACAGCAAGGTGCGATATCCGAAAACAACACTGATGCTCAGTAAATTAAGGAAGCTGTTTGTACTTGCAGCCGGGATGATTTCACCATGCAGGTTTATTCATAATCCATTATCTAAACATCAGAGAGAAAAAGCCAAATCTACAAACAACAATAAAGTAAACCATTCCTAATAATAGTGAGATATTCACGGCAAGAAGTTTCATTAATAATCTTTTGTTCTCTGAATTACATTCATTATTGTCAGCTCGAGAAGCAGCCTCGGCAAACTGATAAATATTTCATTGGTTTTATCATGCTCCTCTCCCCGTCTCCCACTGCCACAAGCTTAATTCAAATTACACTAGCCTGAAAGAAATCGATCCGGAGAAGAAACATAATTTTGGAGTTCGCCATCAAGCTCCTCCTAGCAATGTAATTACGCTCTACGGGGCATTTGTTACTTGCTTGTAGATAGGCTCTCTTAAACACGGTAATTGCATTGACTGGATTCCATGGCCAGGCATTTAAAACAGCGCAATGAGTGAACGGGGAGCTATTAGAGCTGGAACTGTGCGTGATGGATGGGTTCTTGCAGGGACCCTCACCACAGCTGTCTCTGTAAAGT
This sequence comes from Clarias platycephalus, assembly GCA_030068275.1. NCBI lineage: Eukaryota > Metazoa > Chordata > Actinopteri > Siluriformes > Clariidae > Clarias > Clarias platycephalus. The sequence continues at coordinate 22,779,824 of JAQQZT010000007.1, forward strand.
CAGCAAGCATTACAGGCTCACCTGCTGTATAATGGATGCCATGTCTTTCAAACTTTAACGAGTCGACAAAAGTGAAGGTTTTTTTTTTTTTTTAGCAGAAAAATATTATGTAACCCTTTAAAATTCTCACTAAGAAAAAAAAGTAAATAATTTTTTTTTTCTAGTCCTCAGAATAGGCCTCTTCCAAATGGTAGAGATGTCACTTCATGGTAAAACTATCAACATAAATATAAATACAAAAACATACATACTGTACAAACAATGCTTGCTTTCCTCACTAAAGTGTTTAGGCATTTAAGAGTTTTAGAACTTTCAAGACACGCAGTCATCTAATGGACTTTATTAGAATAGCTCAGGATACCTGAACCAAGTTGTAGAGATAGCTCAATAAGGTAAAAAATAAAAATAAATAAATATATATACACTCACCTAAAGGATTATTAGGAACACCTGTTCAATTTCTCATTAATGCAATTATCTAATCAA